>OX422198.1:6444814-6695562 GCA_949130485.1 Agelas oroides
AGAGCCTGGGTGTGAGGCTTTGTACATGGGAGAAAGAGCCTGGCTGTGAGGCTTTGTACATGGGAGAAAGAGCCTGGCTGCAAGGCTTAGTACGTGGGAGAAAGAGCCTGGCTGTGAGGCTTTGTACATGGGAGAAAGAGCCTGGCTGTGAGGCTTTGTATGTGGGAGAAAGAGCCTGGGTGTGAGGCTTTGTACGTGGGAGAAAGAGCCTGGCTGTGAGGCTTTGTACGTGGGAGAAAGAGCCTGGCTGTGAGGCTTTGTACATGGGAGAAAGAGCTGAGAGAGGTATGAGTCTAATGAGATGTTTTACCGGCATGGTTTGGAGTTGGTTCTGGCGTAGCATGTGGTCAAACTCCTCATCAATCTTACGAAATTGGGCATGGGTACGAGGAGTCAGGAGAAATTGCTGTGGAAGGAGAGAGAGAGGAAGGGGGGAAGGAGAGGGATTAGGACCACATTGTACAAACCTGGGCATACAAGAGCCAGCAAGTAAGCAGAACATGCTAATGAAGGCTCCACCCTCACCTTTCCAAAACCTCACCCTCTATTCACGAGGAGGTCATGTGATACATACATACATACATACATACATACATACATACGTACACGTACATACATACATACATACATACATACATGTACACGTACATACATACATACATACATACTGTAGATCGGGAAATTTTCGCCGTTAAAATTTTTTCGCCAGTTGCTTAGGCGGCGAAAATTAAACACGCGAAAATTTTCAATTTAAAGTTTAATTTTCGCCACTTGGCCACACGGCAAAAATTAAATGCGCAAACATTTCTTACGCGAAAATTCCCCGATCTACGGTACATGCATACATACATACGTACATGATGTGGTGGTGGGGCATCCTCTTCATCACCTGAGTCATCATGAGCTGCGCCCCCACCCCTCTCCTTCTTCGTGATGTCCTGTACCAGGAGCATATAACAGGCAGGGTCAGTTGGACACAAGTAGGAGAGAAAATGTACAACGTTTCATCTTGTGAATATCATAACATCAACTCTTCACTACATCATGAAATTTCCTGATCACTATGTTTTTGTGTACTGTGTATGTATGAAGAGGAAGGTTATCTGGTACCAACTTGAGCTCGGAAAATAACTTGCTGATGTTTCGACTGAATGCTCCAGTCGTCATCAGGGCGAAAGTGAACAAACACTGCTATTTATGGCATTGTTTGTTCCCACACGGAGCCTCCGTGTTGGGCTCTGCCTCCAGCTATGTATTTTAGCAAATAAATAATCTCTTTGTTGTATAAACCAAGCTGGTGACCTCGGAGGATTTAATTTCTTATCGAGTTCCAGGGAGCTACTCTGCACTAACTCTGCAATTACACCCGCTATGTCACCTGTCTCCTACCTCAAGGATGTCAGCGTTGGTCTTGCTCTCGTCGGGGTCCTTGAACTCGGTGTAGCGGATGAGGATGGAGTTCATGTTACTGCTGGCGTACTGGTAGAGCTTGCTGTTGCTCGTGATCATCACCACGGCAATCTCCACGTCACAGAGGATGCTCAGCTCATAGGCCTTCTTCAGGAGACCAGCCTTACGCTTGCTGAACGTTATCTAGAGGGGGCAAACCAGTGACAATAGGTTAACATAATCAGAACAAAAAGAGTACATTTGCATCGGTCATGATGCTATTAGTTAATTGTCAGTCATGTGACAACATCACAGGGTTATCAGCGCCTCAGCTAAAAATAAAGAGATCTGATATTATGAGGCGAAAAAAGAGAGGCAAAGTAAAAAGTTGACCGTCAATGTCATGCGTTTAAAAATGTCACAGTTGTCATGTAATATAAATGATGGGCGATAACTAGTCTCGAACCCAGTCCCCCCTTCAACCCTCCAAGAGGGGTCTGGGTTCGAGACTAGGCGATAAAATTCTGTGTGGGTGGTTGTATCTTTCAACTAGAAGTAGAGGTGGGCTCAGGAAAGGTCAGGAACAAGATACTGAATTACCTGTCGGTTTCTCTCATCCTGGATGCGTGTAATTGCAATCTTTTTTCGGCCCATAGTGAACTGGAGTGTCTAGAAAGAATAAAAAAAACAGTTTTGATTGTGATTCAATTAACAAACAGATTCTGTTTCAGTTTATAATTATTACAAGGTGTCTTATTTTGTGAACCATACATGGTCAACACCCTGGATTGGTTTGGGGGAAGACCACTTATTGTCGTGGTTTTGGGTTCTGTCAGTCAACAACTGTTCACTTAAAGTGCTTCTTTCATTCTCTAAACAAAGGGGATCCTGTCATAATCAGGTCGGTGGAAGAATGGTGAACTAGCTAGGTGAATTAAAAGGAATGCAATTTCGCTAGAGTTTGCTACCAGTTTCAAGAAATAGCCTAGCATCATCAGTTGACCCTTTGCTCAACATATCACTACGCGTTTAGTAGTTTTATTCAAGTTCAAGTTAGGTTTAATTGTTTCTGGCAACATTCGCTGAATTCTGCCAGAATTCAAGCCTAAGCTCTTCAGAACAACAACAGCAACAAAAAATGGTACATGGCGAATTCTTTACACCTGAATGGCTCTTAGCATCAGGAGGTAAGAGTAAAAGGGAAAAGGCAAGACGCTTTATGTAACTCTTAGCAGCACAGTAGCATCGGTACACACTAACATAACACCGAGTTTGTCTATTTTTAGATTAGGCAATAATGCTAATATTATTCAGTAGCTGTCTATTTTTATGTGGTGCAGCTATTTTTATAGCCGCAGGCTCGCAAGCTATAAATAGTCACCGGTCCTTAGCGCTACGTACAACAAACGACATACTCACCAGATCAAACAGTCTTTCTGGGCTAGAAGATGGGGGATGGTTTTTCTAACACAGTTTCAGAGGTTTTTGGGGTGAATATCCCTTTGGTCGATCGATCTTCCGATTTCCGTGGGGGGTCTCACGTGACTAGCTGCTAACGGTGGCGGTCTCTTTGAAGTTCTGAACGGTAGACAAGCTGTATACAAGCTCGGCATTGCTCGTTGAAGCTTCATGGCTAGCTGCATTCACCCTTCCTGCAAATGCAGAGCGTACCAGGGCCCAAAGCCTTGCAAAGGGTGAGAAACTGCCTGTTTGAATTGTAGTTCTATTTGATGCACACCTGGATAGCTGGTTTAGCCATACATGGTTTCCTTATTAGAACCCTGCTGCAACTTCGGTTGGGCTGCCAGACGTGTAGCCACCAAGTGTCTGAGCACAGGCAGCTGACAGCAGTGGACAAACTCATCAAGAAGGAGGTTACTGCAGCTGCAAAGAACAGATGTACCCACCAGATTCCAATTGCTGACGTACCCCACAGCCCAGTTTTCAAATCCTTTGACCCAATCCCCCTTCCACTGGATGATGCAGTACCTGATAAAGTAAAAACAATGCATGACCACGTTACTAGTCAAAAGGAGGGAGCTTTCAGTTCCAACAACTTACTTAACCCAATAGCTACAAATGAGTACTGTAGATCTTGTTAAAGATAATTCCACTTTTGAGCGTCAACGATTTCTTAGCAGATTACTGGGTTTATGAATTGCATAAGTCCATCAGCACAGCTCCCTTGCACAATCTTTACTGCAGCTAGCTGCTAGCAATTAAGTTCCCAATGTATAAACTAACACTATGCAGTGCTTATGACAAAAATAGAGGTATATTTGAACATAATGTTAAAAACATGGATAAATTGGTAAATAGTATTACTGACTATATTGATTGGATATTGATTGGGTATTGTCAGCTGTCAGGATGTAATTGTAAGCACTGATATGCATATCAAGTTTGACTGTGTGTTGTGTGTGTAGGAGAGTCAAGTACCCTGCACTTGTACGGGATTCCAAGTGGAAAACATTGTCAAACTCTGGCAGAAGTTCAGGACTTATACCATGAGTGATGCGGTGTCAGCTCTCCCCAAAGTCACATGCTCATTCTGCCAACATTCCTTGTGTTGCCATCAGACTGCACCACCAGATGAGGCCACCAACAACAGTTGCCAGCAGGATTCACCTGCAAATCTGGTGCTCAGTGGCTCTGCTAAGGTAGACTTTGTGCCTCTGAACGGGAAGTGTTTACACATCATTCCTCCAAAGGACTCCGTAGGAGATATTGTGTTTGTTGCTCTGAAGAAGACAGACGGTGACGAGTTGGATATTGTAGTGTACATCCGGCACTGTGCTTCTGAGGAGACGACAAACACTGCTAAAAATGACGATGATGAAAACTGCAATGTAGACCCTGAGAAGAATACTAGAGATGGAGACAGCGTACCAGCAACTATTGATTTGGTAGAGGAACGAGAAAAGTCCTCAAGTGCGTGTCTAAACCTTTCAGTTGAATTAGAAACTGTTGTTCTTATGTCTGCGGGAGAAGATTCACCAAAAAAACAAAACCTTACCAACACTGGTACCACTAAGAAACCCAGGAAGAGGAGGCGACATCCTTCAACTTGTGCTACAAGAAAAAGTGCCAGACTTGCTTCCAAGAAGCACAAGGTTGAGGAGGCCTCGTGTGAAAATGCTGGATCCAGGGTGCAGTCCAAACTGCAGCTGAAAGAGGTGCTGAAGAGTGGTAAGGAAGAGGTAGCTTTAGGAGCAGAGGATGAGAGCACATCAAGCAAGAAAGCCATGATGAGAGAGACCATGATCAACTTTGTTGATGCACTAAAGAAAGTGGATAATTTGAACCATTACAGACTACCCAAGGTACACATACATCCTATATATCTATATACATTGCTAGCTGGTCACTGCACATTACAATCTCCCAGAGCGCATAAGAACGGAATAGCAATAGAAGCCCATAGTCCGGTCAAATTGTTGAACCATTCTAAAAATAGAACACCTGGTCACGTGCTTAGCAACAATGGCTTATGTTTACATGCAGCTGCACAGTGTGTTACTACTTTTAGTACAGTCGGTAAATTCCGACCGGTTTCAAATTTTACGGAGTTACACGCTCTTACTCAAGCCGCCCATTCTTATGCACTCTTGCAATCACTTATTATAGCAATGTATTTTTCTTTTCGACAACCAGAAGATAGCTATATGACGAAGGAAAAAAAAACCTTTTGAGATGGTGCAACCCAGCTACCTGACGGCTTTTTTTTCAGTCCCCATCTTCTTGCCACCCAATAGCTGATGGGGGCTGCATAATATGTCCTGAGCAGTGGATGACTCTGTATTAACACCTAGAGGCTTGCTTTGTGACAAGGAGATGTGGTTCATTGATTGTGCATGCATAAAATTTGGATGCCACATATTATGCATACTTCATCCCTTTCCTGGCAGGATATTTCAAGCAGTGGTATCCATCTGATGGCTGTAGCTCCTTGCAGTGATCCTCTGAGCAACAGAGGAGGGGAGACAGCTCTCTTGTTGGCACTAGCAGGGGGCAAGCAGAGCAAATTGTTTGTATGTGCGATTCCAAAATTGTGCTGGATAGCTGTGCAGCAGCAGATTATGGACAATGTGACAAGGTGTGTAGATGCTGAAATATTCAGTGAAGGTACAATAAACTAACTGAATGTGTCCTCTCACGTAGCTTATCTTGGCAGGAGCAACCTGACAGGTGTACACATGACACCCTCCTCTGTGCTGGGACAAGCTCTGGGAGGGTTCATGTTTGGAGCGTCCACATTAATACAGATAGCACCTCCAACAGGTTTGTTACCCCATTGCTCACTTCATTCTTGCATGACAAAAGCATGTATATAGCCATCCATGTACAGGACAGTTGTACAAGTCTAGACCACTGCTGTTCTGTAGGCTCCACTGTTCTTACGTTGGCGACCAAAAGCACACAGATGCTGAAATCACTGCTTGTAGCTGGGCACCATGTGGAAGGTATTTCTATGCTTGTGAAGAAAGATTTATTTCTCCTTCAGTAAATTCTTACAAACCTTAGGAGTCAATCTGTACATTAGTCTTGCACCCAGGCTATGCTAGCATGATCTAATTTAACTCAAGAAATGGAGTTTATGGGTAGATTCTACACATGTATTCCAATTTGCATGTGTTTTACTGGACATTCACGTCCCTCCGTAATATCTTACGGTTGTCAGACTTCTAGTAGCTGGCTCTCTACTGGGCGAGGTTCTGATCTTTTCTGTGGAAGAGGATGGGTCCCCTCTCACCCTACACCATGTGCAGACACTCCCTGGCTGCTGTGGGGCACCTGTGACATGTACAGCATGGTCCACTGACTGCAGGTATGGTGGTACATTAATTGTGCAAGAAAACAAAGCAAATAACCATCAGCAACTGGAAATTTGTCTTGATGAGGCCTGTTATTGACTGAAACACATCCTGTACCATTGGTATGAACTAGGCCTGCTTTTTAATAGGGACCTGCAATTGTTCATGCAAGCCTTGTTAAACTACCTTCATTTCTGGTATTGATTCTGTGTAACCATCCTTTACACAAGTAGAAGAAACGATTTTGTAGTGTATACATTTGCTCGACTGCTCTCTCTATTAACCTTATTCCGAGGCTCGGAGCCTCCTCCCTGGCTTCTGTTGCATACAGTGAAACCTGGGGAGGAGGCCTGGGAATGAAGCTGGCTCTCTCTATTAACCTTATTCCGAGGCTCGGAGCCTCCTCCCTGGCTTCTGTTGCATACAGTAAAGTCTAGGGAGGAGGCCTGGGAATGAGGCTGCTCTCTCTGACTCCTTCACAGACTATTGGCAGTGGGTGGTAGTGATGATGCAATTCAAGTACTACACTGCAACAAGCCACTCGATTCCACTGCACTGCTGCAGCCATTGCGGAAGACCATTCTAAACTATTGTGAGCAGGATTAAATTCAGCTGGTAAAACGCCATAATGTTTAACCGTCTGTGCTATTATTGTTTTGCAGTCAAGAGACAAACTTCAGACAGAAGACAAAAATATACTCATGTTTACAGCTTAACAGGTAATGTACCAAAACTGTATTTTTGTTTAAACTACATCACAGTGTTTTATGGTTATCTGTCTTGGTTAAATTAACCTTCATATTAGACATATTGCATGTTTTCAAGACTGATGGTAGATTATATTTCTGCAGGCCACCAGTCATTTCTTGCTGGTCTCAGCTTCATCGATACATACATCACTCCCACTCAACTGGTCTCCGTGGGGTGGGATGGACAGCTGCTCTTCTGGCAGGACATTTTTAAGGCAGCAAGTATGCCCAGTGATAGGCAAGGCTTGCCTTATATTGAAGGAGAGCCCCAGGCTGGCTTCAAACTTGGTCCTTCAGCCACTGTTGACTTTCTTCCTCTTGCTGTCTACACTCTGTTGGACTGTGGGGTCCTGGTCACCCTCAGAGACAAGGCTGGAGGAGTTACTGTTGTTAGCTATGCAACACCAGTACTACAGTGACATGCATGGTTATAGGTGTACAGAATCATATCAGCGGCAGAGGAATAAATTTTAATGTAGACATCATACTAACCTTTGTCTATATAGCAGAGAACTAAGAAGCTGATGGACATTACAAGCAGAAGCACTAAGTTCGGTCAGTGTAAATTTTCGCCTACTACTAGCCTCGTACCCAGGCTTTTCAAGCGCCTGTAGGTACGAGGCTAACCTACTCGTTCCCAGGCCTTCAATCACAGCTAAACACGGTGGACGTGGAAGGCCGGCCTGGTAAAACTCCTACGTAGAATGACGTCAGGTGGACGTAAGGTGGACCATAGATATTATAGACTAGTAACTAGTTGCTAGTCTATAATATCTATGGGTGGACGTAGGACATTTGGAGGCGTGGTACTTTCGGTAAACCGCAGTCATAAGAACTAAGCTAAAGCAGGCGCTATCGCGGACAGGCCTTCAACAACGACAGAGCAGTCTGGTGTTACTTATCGGGTTCAGGAAGCCGCCTGACAGATGTAAAGGACGTCTGAAGCCAGGGAATAAATGACCTTTTATGTACATGTATTCCCTGGCTTCAGACGTCCTTTATGCATCTGTCAGGCACATGTACTGCTCTGTCGTTGGTGAACGCCTGTCCGCGATAGCGCCTGTTTTAGCTTAGTTCCTATGACTGAAGTACCACGCCTCCAAAAGTCCTACGTACGTCCACCTTACATCCACCTTACGTCCACCTGACGGGTTGCGGGGTAAAAGACGTAATTTAAGGAAAAATCCCATGTGTCACTCATGGGAAAGAATTACGTTACCATTCCCATGAGTCACTCATAGGAAAGAATTACGTCATTTGCACCTTGGGTTAGAATTACGTGCTTTCATTGTACGTAAAATGCCCAAAACTATGCACAACATGTGGTCTTATATAGGGAAAGAATTACGTCTTTTGCCTCAAAAGGATATTCCTGTAAATTATCAAGTGATTGGCTATGAATCTCATTTACATTCTCTCGGGAGTCACCAGAGGGGTACCCTGTTATTACTTCACATCTAACGTAAAACTCCCCAATATATAAGCAAGATATCCTTATATAGGGAAAGAATTACATCCTTTGCCTCAAAGGTAAATCTCTGTATATTCATTACATAATTGGTTATGAATTTCATTTATATTTCCTCAGGAGATCACCTGGAGCATTTTTAAAGGTTTTGTAACTTGCAAGCAAGAGCAGCTAAATGAAAGTAGCTCCAAATAGATATGTATCCTGGTGACTTAACGAAGCAATAAAAGATAATGCTTTCAGGAGTTACTATTGTAGCTACAATTATGCCGAAGTTCCAGCTTCGCAACACCCGCACTCGCGCTGAGTTACTCAGAAGGCAGGTTCAATAGAATTGTGTCACAGCCAGAGGTTACAAGAGACATATAGGGTGATGCTAATATTCCAGGTGGACAACACATACAATAGAAAGATAATTGGTGCATGTAGAAAATGTTCCATTAATATATAAGTCCATGAGTCATTCAGTCTGGGAGATAATGTATGAATTGTGGTCCTTGTCTGCTACACTATGTAGGACTCACTGAAGCACACACTTGACGCTAGTCTCGTGTGGCCACACCACGGGTTGTGGCCATGCGAGACTAGCTGCAGAAATCTCAGGCTTGGGAGAGGCTACTGGTGAAGAGACCACGGCAAAACTCTTACGAGGATGTAAGATTCATTGGGCAAGATCATGAAAGGCAGTGTTTAGTAAAATAGCCTTAAGCTTAGGTTTACACCGGAACCGACCTGCAGATGATACACTTAATTGAAGAAGTGCAATCATAAAATATTGGTTACGAATTGTATCTGACTATGTCATGCAAACAGAAAGTGGCTCTGATTGGTTATCTTACATAAATCAAACCTTATCCAATTTGGGTTTTGCAAATATATGGCCTCTCAAAGGGCCCTTTCTTGCCGAACTCGAACAAAGATCAAGGGTCCAGTATGTTCAAACATGGATTAGTCAGCTATCATCAACGACAGGAAAACTAAGATTCTACAAACTATTTAAAACAACTTTTGAAAGAGAACCTTACCTCGACCTTCCACCACACCTTTGGGTCCCAATCACAAAACTAAGGACCAGCTGTCACCCCCTTCAAATAGAGACCGGTTGATATACACTACCCTCCGCAATCCCCTGCAGTGAGAGGCTTTGCTGGTGCTGCGGGGGAAAAGTTGAAGATTAATTAAATTTTGTGTTCCGATGCCAACTTTATGAAACCTTACCTGAATGGGCTAACCTACTACAGTTTCTGCCATGACAAATTGAACTCCTGCTACAACTACCTAGAAGACATTGAAAAAATCAAGCTCATTTGGTCACCTGGGATCTCACAAGCACTATACTTACTAGGTATCTTCCAAACCAGAAAGCAATATATAATGAACCATGCAACTTAGTTAGAGATTAAACTCTCTTGTCTTGACTGTTGGGCCTTCTGGCCACTTAAAATTATATATATATAATAAAGGTTCAAGGCCTAAGAAAGCTAAAACCATGTCACCTGTAATGGAAGATGATGATGATGTTGTGGACACAAACACATCAAAGTCCAGGTAACAGTTATTGTTGGGCTTTAAGTAAATTAAATTGGTACATGTATGTCTTTTTTTTCAACAGTGAGGAAATCACCTGTAAGCCACCAGATAAATATGGGGCGCCGTTTGTGCCAAAAATCAGTGAAGTGCAATATTTATAAATGTGACACTTACATTTATATATGTGAAGCCACATTTATAAACGCCACCCCACATTTAGAAATGTGACATCACATTTATATATGTGACCCCACATTTGTATATGTGACCACACATTTAGATATGTGACCCAACATTTATATATGTGACCCCACATTTATATATGTGACATCACATTTATATATGTGACTCCACATTTATATATGTCACCCCACATTTAGATATGTGACCCAACATTTATATATGTGACCCCACATTTATATATGTGACTCCACATTTATATATGTCACCCCACATTTAGATATGCAACATCACATTTATCTATGTGGCCCCACATTTACAGGAATATGACTCCACATTTATAAATGTGGCTTCACATATATAAATGTAAGTGTCACATTTATAAATATTGCACTTCACTGATTTTTGGCACAAACGGCGCCCCATAGATATATCCTTAATGGGCAGAATGTTAAAATAAGTTTCATGTGCAAGACACAGGTGTTGACCAGTACTTCACTGGCAAAATTGTAAACTATGATGGATGCTCTGGAAAATACGGAGTTTACTTTCCTTCTGATGGTGAAATAGTATACATACACCCGAATGATAAAGATATGTTGTTTTCCTCACTTGAGAATTGAGTGTACATGTAACATTGGTTGGGTTAAGAACATGCACTATATCATACAAGCATTTATTACTATGGCCGTATATCACTAGAATATCATCATGATTGAATTAATGATCCATGCATTATCTATGTACTATCATTCCTCCTTGTTGATTGTACACTAAGTTATTGTTTGTATGAAGAACGAAACTTAATGAGATTCATATTCAACTCATTGACAATTTACACTCTCAATGTGGTGACCCTGAAGAATGTAAATGAGATTCATAGTCAATTCAGTATTGATTTAGCTACAGAGATTTACCATTGAGGCAAAGGACGTAATTCTTTCCCTATATAAGGATACCTTGCTTATATATGGGGAACTTTTACGTTAGATGTGAAGTAATAACAGGGTACCCCTCTGGTGACTCACGAGTGAATGTAAATGAGCTTCACAGCCAATTATGTAATGAATATACAGAGATTTACCTTTGAGGCAAAGGACGTAATTCTTTCCCTATATAAGGATATCTTGCTTATATATTGGGGGGTTTTACATTGGATGTGAAGTAATAACAGGGTACCCCTCTGGTGACTCCCGAGAGAATGTAAATGAGATTCATAGCCAATCACTTGATAATTTACAGGAATATCCTTTTGAGGCAAAAGACGTAATTCTTTCCCTATATAAGACCACATGTTGTGCATAGTTTTGGGCATTTTACGTACAATGAAAGCACGTAATTCTAACCCAAGGTGCAAATGACGTAATTCTTTCCTATGAGTGACTCATGGGAATGGTAACGTAATTCTTTCCCATGAGTGACACACGTCTTTTTCTAAGTGACCCACCTGACGTCATTCTTTACTGGCCAATGGCCAATGGGACTATCCTGTTGAAAATTAAAATTCATTCATTCATTCATTCTACGTAGGAGTTTTACCAGGCCTGCCTTCCACCGCGTTAGCTGTGATTGAAGGCCTGGGGAACGAGGCTATAACCTACTACGTGAGAGGGTGGGGTCTGGGGACGAGACTAGGCACCCCGGAACGCGAACGCGAAATCAGATATATACTACGTGAGTATAATCTAGCCTCGTTCCCAGGCCGTTCCCGGCTCCAGTTTACTGCAAGCGATCAAAACTGGAGCCGGGAACGGCCTGGGAACGAGGCTAAGTATAATCATGGATAATATAGTACGCGTACGCATACTATATTATCCATGGTATAATCAGAGAGTCGGTAGACTCTCTATGTAGGGATGGCGCCGACGCGCAATATATGCAATACTTAAGCAAAAGCCGTATAACTTCACCACAAACACGCTAAAAGCTTATTTAAGCGCCCAGGCCTCCTCTTTAAGTGCCTTTGTGATCAGCAAGACTCATATAAGCGGCCAAAAGTCACGCGGAAGACAGCTAAACGCAAAAGTGTGCGGTCTTGAAAGTGCCATTTTTCGTATTCTTTCTTTCTTTCTTTCTTCGAGCAAAGTAACCGCACCCCAAGATGCTTAATGCTTATAAGAGGTACTGTTTGCTGGTAGGCCACTGCTACTTAGCTACAAGACCTGAAGTAGGTTTTAGAGATCAGGATTTTGTGCTGCAAATTTTCCTGAAGTGGAAAGCCTTAGAGTTCAGAGATTTGTGGTTTCTTAAAAAAGCTTTACCCTCAAAGGAGGAGCCAGACATCAGTTGTGAATAGCAAGGCACGCCTTCACCTCCTTTATACTCGCGCATTACGCGCGTAATATCAGCCCGAAGCGCGGTAGCGCGCTCAATACACGCAATGATTTTATACGTAGTATATTGAACGTGTGACGTCACGTAAGCGGAAAAATCGCTTCGGGAGTCGCTGTGAGGGGTGACAGTGGTGTAGCTGGTGAAGGGAGAGTTGTTGGTGTACCAAAGTTTCATTCATGGGGTAAGTGCACCATGCCATTAACGAATATCAACTCAGATTGGATGTTCAACGCTTCCTCCGGCCTGTGTATTATATTAATGATTTAATTGGAATAGTTGAGCCCGTTTGGGCCATCACAGGTACATGAGCATGGTAGTAGCTATACTAGTACAGCACAGATGTAGTACAGATACAGCACTCGATACAAACTGGGTAATTGAATAATTATGACTACCATGACATGGTTATTGATGGTTAAGGGGGGCCGAGTTTGGGGGTTATAGGGGTCCAGGTTCATGGGGACTTCCACCGTAAACCAGTTCCTTCCTCCTCTGCCACCACTTCCTCAATTCCTCCATAACACACTCATCCACTCTATCTCCCACTTCCCTCTCCAAACTCTTTACACTCCTCCCCAACAGCAGTGCCATCTTTCCCTCATCCCCCACCCTTCCATACTCATCTATCCACTCTTGTGTTCCTTCCATCTGCCTTATCTTCTCTAGCAAGTCCTGCCTCTCCCACCTAAACTCCTCGCATCTCACCAGAAAGTGTTCCACATCCTCTACTTCGCAACTGTTACACAACACGCACCTTTCATCATCACACATCCTGCACCGCTTTTTGTCCTCGAAGAGGCCTGCTGATCCTGTTCTCAGCCTAAACCGGAGCCTTACCCCTTCCTGACCTACCAAAGACCTTGTGTACTCCTCCAATCCTGCCTCTTCCTTCACCATCTGATACCACTTCAGGCTACTTTTTCCTTCTATTTCTTCCATCCAATCCCTGCAGTTTTTCTCATGAACCCTCTCTTTCCATTCCTTTGCTGACCCTGTCTCACTACCTTCCAACCCATACTTCCTTAACAACAGATCATACTCACTCTGCCAGCTAACACTTCCACAATCCTGCATCTTCTCCATTATCATTTTGACCAACCTACTGTCATCAAGCCTCTCCACCCTCCTTCCATAGAGCACCTTCTTCTCTTCCCTCCTTTCCTCTAGCTTCTTCCACCCTAGGTCTCCTCGTACTGCTACTCCTGCCACAGACCTGCTTGCTCCAAGTAGCTTCCTGCCAACCCTGTCTTGGACAGCTTCTAACCGCTTGCTGGCTACCTTTCCTCCTGTCCACCATACACTTGCTGCATGTTCAATGCTTGGACGAGCCAGAAGTTCCCATACCAACCTTCCTCGTTCTACCTCTATCTGGCCATTAACTCGACTCATCCACTCGGTCCTTCCTGCCCACTCCTCAGCCTTCTCCCTCATTCTCTCCATTTGCACATTCCCTCTCATCTTCCGATCCAGCCAAACACCTAGGTATTTGAATGCTATCACTTCTTCCATTTGCTCTCCGTTAATCGACCAGCTCTCTTCACTATTTGCTCCAACTACCATCGTTTTGCTCTTCCGTGCATTGAAACGAAACCTCCACTCCTGTGCATAGTGACCCACCACATCCAGCATTTCCTGCAATTCATCACCTGTCTCTGCTAACAGTACAATGTCATCCGCATACATCAGACCTCCACACCAAATTCCATCCATTATCACTCCCAAACCCTTTTCTTCCAACTGCTTCATCATGTCCATTACGTATATGCTGTATAACAGCGGTGACAATGGGCAACCTTGGCGTAACCCTGTTTCAACCGGAAACCATCTTGACTGTTCCCCTTCCAACACCACACTTGCTTCAACCCCTTTATACAATCCTCTACAGATGCGGACAAACTTCTCCTCTACCCCGTACTGCTGCATTTTCCTCCACAACCCATCACGCCAGACTGTATCATACGCCTTGCTTACATCCAGAAATGCCATGTATGTCCCCTTCTTTTCTTTCCTCCTCAACTCACACACACCCCTCAGAATCAATATCTGGTCAGCACACCTCCTCTCAGATCTAAATCCTCCCTGGGCCTCTGTTAAGATCTCTTCTTCAGCAAATGTGCCCAGCCTCCTTGAAAGCAGCTTTGCCAACACCTTAGCCACACAACTTCCCAATGCAATTCCTCTATAATTGCTCGCTGTCTCTGGGTCCCCATCCTTGTAAAGTGGCACTACGTAGCTCCTCCTCCAGTCCTTCGGGCAACATGCTTGCTGTACAACAAGGTTGAACAACTGCACCATAGTCACCACCATCCTCGTCCCACCATACATCATCATCTCATTGGGAATACCATCTGGTCCAGTGGCTTTACCCCTCTTCAACTGTTTCAGGATTCCAACCACTTCATCAAATGTCACCATCTCACATATGTCTGACCGTACTTCACTACCCTCCATTCTGTCTTCTTCCATAGTACTTTCACTCTCTTTCCTTCTTCCCAACTCCTCCCAATGCTTGGCTAGTTCCTCTACCACTTCCTCCTGGTTTTCCACTACTCGTTCCATCTTGCTCGTCAATCTTGGTATGCCCCTTCTCTTCCTTTTTCTTCTAACAAGGTCTGACCAGAATAGTTTACTGCTGGCTCCCCCCTGTTCCCTAATTTTCTTCAAGGTCTTTCTCCTCATCTCCTTCTCCTTCCTCAACAGTTTCTTCACAGCCTTCCTCTTGTCCTTATAGTCCTTCCATCTAATATTAAGGGTAGCAGTCTTCCTTTGTCTTGCCTCTCTGACCTTCCTACATGCTTCTTTTCTTGCTTGGATAGCTGCTTCAATCTCTTTTGACCACCAACCTTTTGAGTTCTCTCTGATCTTCTTCTTCCCGATCCCTCTTTCTGCTGCTGTAATGACCTTCTTCATCCAACTCTCCCATGCTGCCTCAACTAGTTCTTCTCCTTCCAGGTTCTGGTTCAGCTCACCAAGTTGGGCGTCCCAGTCTGCGAACTCTGCCATAACTGCATCCTGGTACTCCTCCCAGTCACATTTCCCATCAATTCTCCACTTGTACCGATCCTGTAACACCACCTTTTCTAGGTTTCCCGGCCTCACTTCACACCATAGGAGATTGTGGTCTGATCCTATCTCCTTCCTCTCTGAATCCTCAATCTGCATTTTCTCCACAACTAGTCCCCTTGAGAACAGTATATAGTCAATTACTGATCTCTTTTGCTCACACTCCCAAGTCCACCTCCCCTGACACTGTGGAAGTTCATTCCCAATGATCAGTTCACCGGCCCATACCAGGTTCAAAAGTCTCCGACCATTCCTGTTTGGTTGTTGCTCAACACCCAACCCAATATGTGCATTAAAGTCACCCATTACAACAACCTCATATCCTTCTTCCTGTAGCCTACCTACCTCCTCCTGCACCTCTTCAAACTGATCTTCTGTGTCATTAGTCCTCACCCCCTCAGGATTAGCATACATCACTCCTACCGCTACTTTCCTTCCTTCCCTTAACTTTAGCTCCATCCACACTACTCCTTCCCTCTGACATGACAACAACCTAGACTGCAACTCTTTCCATACTAACATTCCCACTCCCCCGCTTGCTCGTTTACACCCCCCTCTATTACGCCCATACCACACATAACCTGCTACTGATGCCTCCTCTTCTTCCCTCAAGAATTAAGGTCTCAGCCAAACCAAGAACATCTAGCTTCAACTCTTGCAACGTTAGCTTTATATCTACCTCTCTTGACCACCAACCTCTGCAGTTCACAAAACCCAACGACAGTTGGTCCCCACCTAGGCTTCCATCCCCACTTCCCTTTTCCCCCTCCCCCCCTCCCTCCACCCCCCACTGTCACTTACTAAGTGTTGCCTGTGGGAGTAGGTACCCTCCCTTGGGCAGTCGTTCTCACATAGTTCGTGATTGCTTGGCTGAACGTGTTCAACTGGCTCAACAGCTTGTCTGCCACATCGTGGTTGTGGGTCTTGCTCCATCGTATTCTGTCCAATTTTCTGTGGCGCTTGAAGTTTTTTGAATCCATGTTGGTTCTTTGTGTAGCTTCCACATTTTGGCCTGCAGTGTCATATCTGAGCCTCTCTGATCCCTTTCTCCTGCCTCTGATAATGGGTCTTCCAATGAGGTCCCTTTCGGTGGGATTCTCCACTGTTACTCTTCCATTTTCACCGGGCTGCTTCTTTTCATCACCTTTCCTTGCTTTTGCCCATTTCACATGTTGATTTTGAGGTTGCTCCTCTTGGTTCTCTGCTGGGGCCTGAATGTGTGGGGGCTGTGTCTGGATGAGATCTTGTTGCACTTCCCTGCTCTGCCCTTCTTTCTGCTGTTCTTCCATGAGTTGTATTTTCCTTGTAAGCACTTCAATTCACTTTTGTTTATGTGCAGCAGTTGATTCTAGATCTTCAATTCTTTCCACCAGGTGGATCAACAGTGCTTCCAGCTGTGGCCATTGCTGTCCTATCATGTGTGTGTTTAGTTTCATGCCCTTACTCTCCCTCGGGTTTAAACGCCCCAGCAGTTCGCCTTTGAGTGACTTCAGAGTATTAGTCACGTTGGTGTCCCTCCACTCGTTTCGTTCCCTCTCCTCACGGTAGTTCTCCTTCAATATACTCTCTAGCTCGCCTTCTGTGTACACTGTCCTCCCCTCCAGCACTTCGTATGTGCGATCGATTGTCTTTTTCCGCACCTCTGATTTTGCGTCGACTGCGGCCTCATGATCAGTTGTCACAGTTTCTCCATCTTCTCCGTCCAGGTTCAAGTTCCCCCTTCGACGCTTGTGGTTGCTACTTCCATTTGTGTGTTGTTGCAGTTGTCGTTTCCTCGGTTGTCTAGTTTCTCCTCGTGCTCGTTGCACTTTTCGCACCTCCATTCCTCAGAAGACTTAGATAGCCTATCGTATTCACTGGCATCAAGGCTAACGCACTCTGGATGGTACCATGACTCGCAGCTTCCCTCACAGTAAATTCCCTCCGCTTCCCTCACAGTAAATTCCCTCCGCCTTCACCAACTTCGTGCACTTTCCACAGTAAGACTTGCGTTTCCCCATCTCACTCTCACGCAAATTCAGTAGTTTTTTTTTAATAATTAATTAGTTATTTACACGGGTCCTTTAAGTTGCATCTAGGGGTTAATCTTGTTAAGACCACGATGTTCAACAACGATATCTCGCAAACGGTTTAAGTACTCACCGTCATTTTAGCACGAAACTGATGCTTATCCCAGCGCGGAGCTCTACGACCACTCAGCGTCTTCATAGCTTCAAATTCACCCTGGTCAACAAAAGCCATTTACAACACTCTGAGGCTGCTGTCCGTTGCTTAGGACGTCATTTTCTAATTATGTACGCATGCGCACACGAAGTCTCGTTCCCAGACCAAAGACCACGGTCATTGGTCTGGAAGCGAAATGGCCCGCGGGCAGTACGCGTGGCTGGCACCATAGATACTATAAACGGTCTATGCTGGCGCTGTCTTCCCCCCCCCCCCCCCCCCCCCCCCCCGCGGCATTGGGCAAGGCTTATGAACACCACGTAGGTAAGGCGCTACCTACTTGTAGCTACACTAAAAATAGCCTACTCACAGCTTTAGTGAACTGTAAAGCTAGGATGGTCAGTTGTCAGTATGATAGTTTTCTATGCTGCAGCTGGTCAGTCGTCATGACAACTGAATCACGAAATTTGTTTCACAAAGTTTGGTAGGGAGAGTGGTTGGCCCTTCATCAGGTTCTAGCTGGCTACATGTATATTACACATAATTATTACATGCCTGGAACCACTACTAAACTGTCAACGCCGTTTCAAAAGTTCTGGTGCTGCGGTTACACTTGAAAAATTCTTCTTAGGCTTAGGTCTAACTGTAGCTGAGATTAACATCAAAAAAGTACAGAAACAAGACTTAAAAAATGTAAAAAGATGTAGGGATGGCATGCCAAAAAGTATGCAAACAAGGTAGGGATAATGCATGAAAGCAAAGGTCAACATATTGGCAAAGCCCCATCCCTACATCTTTTTCACACTACAGCTGATGCAATGCTGCTACATCATATTAGCCTCATTCCTGAGCCAACATGTGGGAGAAGGAATGTGGCCTGGGTACGAGGTTAAAACCATGCCATGCACTTTAATAAGTCTGCAGTCTACTCCAACTCACTGCTTAAGTGGTTGAAGAGGTTCTGTATAACATAATGCTACCAAGAGGGTCATACTACAGGCCATGTGGGAGGAGGAGGTGGCCTGAGAATGAGGCTACAGCCATGAACTGCCAGTAATAAAGGTTGTGAACTTGTGGTATGTTTTAGGAAGACCCCCATGCACTAACTGTAGTGTGAAAAAGATGTAGGGATGGGGCTTTGCCAATATGTTGACCTTTGCTTTCGCTTTCATGCATTATCCCTACCTTGTTTGCATACTTTTTGGCATGCCATCCCTACATCTTTTTACATTTTTAATGTTTTTTAAGTCTTTTATTGGGGCGAGCCTGAGCGAGCCCCACACTAGCGTGACTGCATTGCGGAAGTGTGTGTGTATGCTTGCTTGCTTGCGGCCATATACCGTAAATTTAAATGAGCGTGTTTAAATATTTCACGAAGACGTTGCCAGCGCGCTGACTACATGCAGCTACTGCCAGAACGCAGCGTCGGCGTGAAAGAAACTCGGAGCGAAGACGACTCAAGTTAACGCACGTATGGCAACTACGGACCGTGACAGACAAGGGCAGGCTACTCACAGACGGCACTAGCCTCGTCCCCGTGTAGGCCAGGCTAAGACGGTACAAATTACGCACACGGTATAGTTGAGGTCGCTTGAGGTAAGCGCCATGCATAATCGTTAAGCGCCAGAGATTCAGTTCATGACTTCAGTGTGAAGCTTAATTTAAGTTTGTGTGTAGCCGTAGTAGCTTCCTTGACAGGAGTAATGACTGCAATTTGTCAGCATGTATGATCTTCTATATCTGGTGACCACTATACTGCTTGGCTACATGAAGTTTTGCTTACCATGCTCATGGAACAGCGGACAGGACAAACCCTGCTATTATGCATGGTTTGTGTGCCATGACAAAACAGCAATGTATTGCTCGCTCAGGCTCGCCCCACGATGATGATATCATCTTACTAGTAATGATTTAATTGGAATTATTATCTCTGACCATGATCTGGCGAAATGCAATTACGTGATCATGACGTAATCAAAATAGGACCAGAGTTTTAATAGAACAGAAAGGCAACGTTTCGTGCGTTATTCAACCAACCTTGCGTTCAACGCTCGGTGTGTACGATATTCGCCCCCCAATAGCTAGATACGTGTAGTAAGTTGCCCGCTACCTTCGCTCGTTTCCCTGTTCCGAGTCTTCGGGTACGCCCACGCGCAATTAAGATCTTTGGCGGTGCTCACATGTACCTATGGTATGGTGGCCCAGTAGTGCACTCCGACGTCGCGTCCGCAGCGGGACCGCCCGTGTTCCGCACTATGTCCGCAATGTTTCCGCAGGGTATTTACTTTGTTCACCGCGCTTCATGCCCGATGACGTCATGCTGACGTCTGTCGTCTGCCCTGTAGCGCGCGCTAGCTGTAGCGGTAATAATAATAATAATAATAATAATAATAATAATAATTTTCGATAAACACACCAAATTTAGGTGTACAGGAGGGTAGAAGTAAAGGTAAAGGAAGACACTAAAATAATTAAGTGAAGATAATTAGTTACAACAAATAATTTGTATCATTGACTCAATGTCCAAATCTCTTACACTGGAGTCACTGATGTGCAGGTATCTTGCAAAGTCGGCACAAATAAGGTCTTCCTCAAAGTACAATTTCACATATTTGTGAGCACAGTAGCGATTGCTGCCAACTGGAGTAAACACATTGGTGTTGAATAGGGTAAAGGAGTCATGAAGCAAATATGAATTCGACTCGCAGGACTTTCTTGAAAAACGGTCAGATAAACGTATAAGTCGATTGAGAACACTATCAAGATGTGCAATTTTATGCAGAATTCGAGTGTGGCAGTTTCTTGGGACCCTCCAAATTCGCCTGAGAATATTATTGAAGGCAACCTCCAAGGAAGTAAGCTGTCTGCAAGTAATGTCCCAGAGAGCACCACCATACAACGACAAGCAGTGTGAGTTAAAGAGGACCGTCTTTAATAATATTGGTAGGTGCATTAGCGCGGTACACATTAGGCGGCGGTGCAGTGCAGGGATTCGTCAGCAGTGCTTCGTAGCCGAATGGTTAGGGCTTAGTGTTACAGTTAGGGTTAGGGTTAGGGCTAGGGCCAGGGAATGGAATCCTTTCCTTTTTTTTTTTTCTTCTTTGTAAATGTGGTGGACATCATTTGTTGTGCTCTCCTGGCGCATGGCCTGCATTGTCGATGTCACACGTCAGTATGACGTCGTCGGGCATGAAGCGCGGTGAACAAGCATCCCCGCAGTGTTACCGCCTTGAAGCTTAGTCCCCGCTTAGTCCCCGCACTGTTCCCGCGGTCTTTCCGCAGTCTTTCCGCACCGTTCCCGCGGTCTTTCCGCAGTCTTTCCGCACCGTTCCCGCAGCCTTTCCGCATTGTTTCCGCAGTTCTAGGATCTTTTTGAATTTCTGCAAGTGCTTGCCAGTGTCACCATAGATAACAGAGCGGGGTTCCCCGCTCTATTATCTATGGTGTCACGTGATTATATATCTGAAGAGCACAGCTTAGCCAAAGAGAGTTTGATGGCGAGAGCTGTGATGATGAGGTGTTGTAATTGTGGTGCTGCAACTTGAGATCGCATGCTAATATACGGTTGTTGACAGATTACTTCTATATTCATGGGGCGTGACGGTCGTATCAGCTGAGGATATTCATTGGAGTGTTTACAGAGTTCATAGCATTAGAAAAGGTATACAATTAAGTTGTGTGCATGGTCTTACGTGCCAACTGCATGCAACAGTCATGAGGATGATACCTACCGTATATGGCCCACCAAGGCATAATAATGTACACCTATAGTTTAATAACTTCAAATGGATATGAGGCTATCATTTTCTGCATACAGTGTTGAAAAGGCATTATGATATTGTCTGGCATTCACATCCACACACTACAGAAGCAGTTGTTTTTGTACTATAATAGCCTGGGTGTGTCAATACATTTCCATTTAGCTGAACCGAGAGTGCCAGCATGATGACATCATTAATTTTATGCATGCATCTTATGACTGCATGTCTTCCATGCTATATATCCAGGAGCTGCTGAACATGCTGTGTGGGTACAAGCGGTGATCGAGAAAGCAACTCCACCTTTGATTCATCCCCATTTCAATGAACATGCCTCCATTGAAGTCCATGTCCTTATAAATTCACACATTGAAACATGCATGTCTTAAAATTGTGTTCGTGCATGATACTGGTAAATAAACTGATCATGAAAAGCTTTTATATGAAGCATTCTGGGCAACTATAAATTGATGTATAACAAACTGGACAGTAGTGTGTATGATGGATGTAAAGTTGATACATGTCATTATGCATGGTATGAAATAACGAAGAATAAAAGTTGATAGTCATGCATGCAGTCATCATGTTGACTGCATATAATTTCCATCACTTGCTTGAAAGAAATAACCAGTGAGTATACATAAATACCAAGCAAACACTGGTTTATATGACATAAGGTATTAACTAACTCAGCAACACCATAGCTGAATACATCACTCTTTGGTCGCTCAGAGTCTCGGCCACAGTCTTCTCACTCAAATGAACCTGCCTAAACAAGAGAAACGCTCTGCTGTGTAGCTATACTGCAGTTCCTGACTAAAAGAAGACTGCGGAAGTACTGCGGAGATGCTGCGGCAACAGTGCGGAGACACCGCGGGAACAATGCGGAAAGACTGCGGAGATGCTGCGGAAACGGTGCGGAAAGACTACGGAGTAGTAACAATGCGGAAATACCGCGGGAACAATGCGGAAAGATTGCGGAGATGCTGCGGAAACGGTGCGGAAAGACTACGGGAGTAGCGCGGACATAGTGCGGACAAAATGCGGAACAACTGCGTTTCCGCTACGGACGCGACGTCGGAGTGCACTACTGGGCCACCATAGGAACAACTGCGTTTCCGCTACGGACGCGACGTCGGAGTGCACTTATTATTGACTCACTACTGGGCCACCATATGTACCAGGCTCTCCGCTGCACAACTTCAATGTTCGCCTGGGAACGAGGCTAGTATACTGTAGCCTCGTTCCCAGTCCTCCACCACAGCTATCGTCGCTTGCAGTACGAATAACGCGGAGAAAATTATCATGTATGCCACTGCTACGTCACACATCCTAAAACTGCATATCGCGTGTCACTCTAATAAAAATATTTCATTCATTCATCTTAGTTGTTAAATTTTTTTAAAAGTTGTTAAATTATCTTGGGAACGAGACTGGGATTATTATGCAGCAGTAGCCACAATGTCGATCGATAGCGTGCAGATAGAAGCAATATATGTGAAGCGCAAAGATCCAAGAGTAAGCTGGTGCCATGGCGACTTCAAAACCAACCTCTGGAGCCGTTGGTAACAGCTGGTTGCGCTCCTGGTTTGTCATACAGCTTCTAGCGCTCTGCAACCGTAAACTTTCACTATTATTTCCATGCGAGCGTCCTTTTTCTCGCGTTCTGTTCTTCTTCGTCTTCGTCCAAACATGAAATTCGTTAGATAATCGTTTCGCACGAGTTCTAGTCCATCCAAGTCGGCTTTGTGTATTTACCTCGTGACGTAGCGAAAAATATTAAAGTTATGTTATTACGTCAGTGGCATACATCACGTGATAATTTTCACCAGGCCTTCTCCGCGTTATTCGTACTGAAAGCGACGATAGCTGTGGAGGACTGGGAACGAGGCTAAGTACTGTACCAGGCCTAGCCTCGTTCCCAGGCCTTCGATCACAGCTAACGCAGTGGAAGGCCTGGTACTCCTACGTAGAATGACGTCAGGTAGACGTCTGGAGGCGTGGCACTTCCGGTCTATGCAAAAGAACGCTACAATAGCGCGTTCACAACTACTCGACGGTCCATATCGAGCAGCCTTGGTGACGCTCCTTGTGTTCAGAAAGGCGCTCACAGTTGTACCGAAGCGACGCTCACAAGCTCCTGGTGACACAAGTCAACGCAGCGCAGCTAAAACCGTACAAGCGATTGAAGCTGGTCGAAAACACGGCTTTAATTCCTGGCTTCAGAACTCTGCACACTTCGTGGCTGAGACGGCTTTCTGAACACGAGGAGCTTCACCAAGATTGCTCGATATCGATTGTCCGGTTGTTGTGAACGCGCTGTTGTAGCGAGCTGTTGTAGCGTTCCTTGGCAAAGACCGGAAGTGCCACGCCTCCAGACGTCTACCTGACGTCATTCTACGTATGAGTTTTACCAGACTTCCACCGCGTTAGCTGTGATCGTAGGCCTGGGAACGAGGCTATACCAGGCCCAGCTCCTCGCATGTTCGCGTTCCGGAGCGTGGGGCCTGGGAACGAGGTATAACAACAAAAATTGTCAACTGAAGTAAGAACGCCCTCGTTTTCGGGAACCTACCGAAGATGTACGCCTTTGTCGTTTTATTGATTGCTACTACTACTACCACGGCGCAAACAATTCAAGGTGTAGTGCATATCAACTGCACGGGGACAAATTTTACATCCCAGCAAGCCGATATTTGAGAATTGGGAAATAATTAACAGCCATACAAGTGTATAAAACATTGTCTGCCCAGCAAAGTATGACGTGCCGTTTGTGTACCAAACGGCACGTCATATCATTGCGCCATGATCCAAAACGTTCACCAAGAAGGTAGGGAAATGGTGCAAAACCCTTAACTGCTTACTCTAGGAATGGGTGCATCCATGTAAACAATAGTAATGCTACTTCCACCCCTTTTGATTACAATCAATCAATCAATCAATCAAAATTTTTAATGTCACTTGCATAAAAGCAACCAGCCTAAACAGGCTTATGAGACAGTCTATAATATGAAAGGGATAAACTGGAAATTCTCGAACTATATGTGTACAACAATAATAACAGCTTGGAATATGTTAGGAACAAAGGGAAGTAGTGAAACAGCGCAGGTGAATTAAAAATGAGACAGTGTGATGTCAGGGTCCCAGAAAACAAACGAAACACAGGTCAGGAGTCTTCCCCTGGCACCCCTCTCGGGATAACCAGAGGACAGACTACATGCAGGACGGACAAGCCTTCCCCTGGCACCCCTCTCGGGGTAACCCGGGGACAGACTACATGCAGGACGGACAAGCCTTCCCCTGCCACCCCTCTCGGGGTAACCCGGGGACAGACTACATGCAGGACGGACAAGCCTTCCCCTGGCACCCCTCTCGGGGTAACCCGGGGACAGACTACATGCAGGACAGACAAGCCTTCCCCTGGCACCCTTCTCGGGGTAACCCGGGGACAGACTACATGCAGGACGGACAAGCCTTCCCCTGGCACCCCTCTCGGGGTAACCAGGGGACAGACTACATGCAGGACGGACAAGTCTTCCCCTGGCACCCCTCTCGGGATAACCAGGCATGTACTTCTTATTACATTTATATATTTCTTCTACAGTTGCTGTCAGTTATTGTGAGTAGTGATGTCAGAGTTTCTAAATGTATTTAAATATTTTTCTAGCAACAATGTCTTAATGTATTCACATCAAATTTGATACAGAGGTTCCTTAGAGGCTTGGGTATATTTGCTTGCACAGCTTTGTTAAAAACATCTGCCTCGATCAAAACTACACACAATTTTTTTGTCACATTTCGTTACTTTTCTGCAAATTGTTGAAGTATTAAGACATTTTGTGATGCTGCTCACAGTTACTTCAATATTCAACAAAGCACAACCAGTTCTGTATACTAGAGTAGTTGTCCAATGGGATGGTACCAGATTTTGACTCTGGAACTTTGCTCCAACTTCTCCTGAAATGCAACTATTTATGGCCACAAAATGCCGTTTTTATCAAGCCTAGTACAAGGATTATACTAGATATCTAAAAAGAACAACCTTCATTGGACCGAATTGGTACAGACTATCCTTCACAGCGAGTTTCATTCTGATCTGGCTTACAGTCGCTCGCGGAAATGTAGTGACCGCATTGTGCTAAAATGATGTAGAAAATTTTTGGCAAACCAGTTACATTTCGAAGACCATACCGCTTGATGTTTTTATTTGATATGGGTACCGTTGGAGTTGTCATTTCATGCTCATTGCAAAAATAATGGTTGTTGTTGTGATAAACAAATTTTAATTTTCACTCCGACATTGCTATTGTAAGCATCTTTGCTTAAAAGGTATAATTTATGAAAATTTAGCACATAAAGCCACTTTGTAAGGTGACAAAGGATTCTAGTCTCATCTTACCTCAGCTGGAAATACAGTGGAACCCAGCTTAACGGACACCCCTCAACAGCGGACACCCCTCAACAGCGGACACCCCTCAACACCGAAAAATACGGAGTAGCGGGGTGTCCACTGTTTAGGGATTGCTTAAGTATTGAAGTGAATGGAATTCTATTTAAGGACAGTCGGGACTTTGAGAATTGTCCGTTATATCGTGGGTGTCCACTGTTGAGGGGTGTCTGTTAAGCGGGGTTCCACTGTATATGTGCTGCATAGGTGGTACTGAATGCCTTGGTCACATAGTATGTGCAATCAGAGCTCCATTAGGGATTGTACGTAGTCTATATTATCTCTGGTTTAAAATCTGATTGTAAGATGATCCTCTTGAGTCAAAGTAAACATCTCATATAATCACGGTCTATTCAGCTTGTCTGCGGAAACTATTGGCGTATGCTTCGTTGGCCAATGAAATCTATGGTATTTTAGAAGGCTGAAGAGTCCACGGCTATAGCATTCTGAGCACAGCGAGAATGCTACTGAGGGTCCTGAGGTCTTCTATATCCTGTAGATTCCATTGACTCTGAATCACACAGAAACAAGTGTCAAGTGGAGAAATGAACATACTACCTATTTCCAAAATAGACTCATTAGGGTGCTAAAACAAGATTTAAAACAGCATAATGGTATAACACTCACAAATTGATTGGTACAAGCCTGGTGTTTGTATAGTGTACAGTTATGGAGATATGGCTAGAGGAATCACGTTTGGTTCAATGTCATGTGTGTAGTCCTTAGCTACTTTGTTTGACTTGATGCACTTCTGGTGTTACATAGAATTTTATCAGAAAGCAATGCTGCATGCATGATCTATAAATTTACAGCTAGCTTAGCACACTTTCCTCCCGGTACGTATTTGCATGTTTAGTTGATTGAAAAGCCAATTATTTAAGTGGTGTTCCAGCTACACTGTAAAAAAATTTGGGTTGTTTCAACCAGTTTATAGGGTTGTCTGAGTTGCACACATGTATGTAGGAGTAATGCTGAACTATCACTGAGAAATTTGTTGAACAAATTATACATAATTAGCCTGCTTTGATATGACATACTAGATAGTAAGGACAAATTGAGTAATTTGTTCAAGAAATCGAGCTATGCTTTGATGTGACATTACATAGGAAGGAACAAATTTGTAACGTCACATGCCAATTTCTTGAACAAATTGCTCAATTTGGTTCACATTTATATGGTATGTCACATCAAAGCAGGCTAATTTCTTACATTTTGTTGAACAAATTGCTTATTTGTTTGAAATGTGATATTTTATAGAATTATCATTACTCCTCTGTACATGTGTGCAACTCAGACAACCCTTAACAGGTTGAAACAACCCAAAAATTTTTACAGTGTACCATTACCTTTGATTGTGTAGTTTTCATCATCAGGTGATGTTCTACAAAATGAAGCAAATGAGTTTTTCATTGGTTTTGGCAGTAATCCTCCAATACGACAAGAAGCAAGTACTGAGTTGATACTATCTGTTACTTCAAGCAGCCAGGACACTGTGAGGTTTACTGTGGATACACTTTCAGACTTTACATACAATGGTACTGTTTCACTGGACTCTCCTGCCAATGTAGTAATACCGCAGGATTTTATGGTTACAAATGATTCAAGCTCTCAAAGACAAAAAGGAATTCATGTAAAGGCTGAGGGGAATAAAACAGTTGCAGTGTTTGGAATGAACCACAATGAATTTAGCACAGATGCATATTTGGCACTGCCATGCAATTGGTTGCCTGTTATGCAGTATGAATACTATGCAGTATCCTATGATTCTGATGATACGTCTAATAAATATTTTGTTCTCATTGTTGGATGTGAAAATTCAACTACTATCAACACTGCAGTATCCAAGTTTACTCTAAACAGATTAGAGACACACTTAATGTATAGTTCCAATACAGGAACAAGAGTTGTAGCTGATAAACCAGTCGCTTTCTTTTCTGGCCATGAATGTTCCCTTGTCATTGGTAATTTTAATTATCGCTGCAGTCATCTCATTGAGCAAGTTCTTCCGACATCCACATGGGGAACCTTCTTTCTGGGTAGTACAGGTGTTGATGATCAAGGTGGTGATAATATCTTTTACCGGATTCTTGCTGCCCAAGATGAAACAGTAGTCACTGTTAACTGCAACTCATCATCTGCAGATCCTTCACATTACACCATAAGTACTGGAGGCACATACCATGATTTTAAAATTGACAGTGGGACATCGTCTAAGACTCTCTGTGTCATTGAAACAAACAACCCTGTGCTTGTAATGGAGTTACAATCAGTCTACAGTCAGTTCGGTTGGAGATCGTTTATGTCAGTATTACCGCCTACTGATCAGTATAACAACCACTACTTCCTTCCATTTGGAAACTTGAACTCTGAATACCAGTACGAAAATTATGTGACTATTACTGTATTGCCACAGTACTTTGACAGGAAAAAGATTTACATGGACAACAGCATAATATCTAAAACTTGGATGTCTGTAAAGTGTTCAAATGGAACAGTATGTGGTTATGCTACAACACTGACTGCTGGTCGCGTTGTACAACACCTTGACAGTAACGCAAGGATAGGGGCTATCACACTTGGAACTGGAGATTATGATGCATATGGCTGTCCTGCTGGGTTTCATGTCACATCCATTAATCAGTGTAAGAAAATAATCACTTAACAACCTTTTATTAGCTTATGTATTATTAGTGCTGTCACGTGATCTTCAGCCAATCAGGTGTTTAGAATTTGGTCAGGTGACTGTGCATTTGTTAATGTACACAATTGGCAAAATGGTGTGCATGGAGCTGTATATTGCTGCACGCGCAGGGGGGGTGCAATGAGTGTGAAGCGCGAGGCGCAGGCTCAGTTGTTAAACATGCTCCAGACCTGACAGTCAGACCATAACCTGGTCAAAGTCATTGAGAAAGAAAGGTGAGAAATAAAGACGAGAAAGAAAGAGGGGAAAAAAACGACAGTGACTCAGGGAGGGACTTGAACCCGCGACCTGGTAAATGGCCTGCCATGCTCTAACCAACTGAGCTACTGAGTCACTCGGCAACTCAGTGGCTGAGTTCGAGTACTTAAGGCTGAGCTGCCAGGGATCCAGCCAAAGCGGATGCCAAGCTGGCATGTTTGATGGGGAGGGTGCAGCGAGCGTGAAGCATGAGGCGAATGAAGGCTCAGATTTTAAACATGCTCCAGACCTTAACCCAAGTCAAAGAAAGGTGAGAAATAAAGACGAGAAAGAAAGAGGGGGGAAAAATGACAGTGACTCAGGAAGGGACACAAAAGTGTTCCAAGTATTGATCCCCCAGCAAACTTGGATGCTACCAGCACTTACTTGTTTAATCTCTGTAAATCCCTGTGAACTTTCCACATACGTAAGAATGGAATGTAATTTTTTCTTAGAGCTTGTCCTACCCCCCTAGTAGTCCCTTCTTCTTGCGTGAGCTGGGTGGTGTCTGGGCACGAGACTACCCCCCTAGCTAGTCTTGTGCCCAGACCCCACCCCTCACGAGGAGCAAAAGGGATCTGGTGTCACAAATCCAAATTCTTTGGCTTGCGGAAGTATTGAAGCCTTGTAATTGTTAGTGTAGGATTACAAATTGGTCACTGTGAATAATGAATTTCTTAGAAACCTGCTAATGACCAATCAGATTACTTAATTTCCTACAACTGTACTCTAAGTAGGGCTTGGAGCTTCATACGATTTTAATTAGTGCACTCTGGATGATGCAATAACGGTCTCGGCTCGTGCATTATGTGACGTGACCTCGACCGTTATTGTGTCATCCTCGTGCACTAAAATTCAAATGCATAAAGCCCTACCTAGAGTGTTCTAAATATTACACATGTACTTAAGACTTGCATGTCTTTTTCCCCTCATAGTTAGCTCCAGTGCTGCTGCCCCAAGCAGTTCAGCCACAACTTTGTTGCCAACACTGCAACCTGTACTGACAAGCAAAGCTCCACAGTCTACCTATTCAAGTACACTGAATTTCCATACTCTCCATACGGTCCTTCCAAGTAGCTCACAGTACAAGCCTACAGTATCACCAGAGCCAGCAGGTTCTACAACACCTGAATTCTCACCATCTCTGACTCCCACATCATCTGCAAACTCTGAGCACACCACAGTGTATCAGACAGCATCAGTGACACCAAGTGCATCACCAACGCCAGCAGACCCTCATCCTATTGCAGGTATTTTTACACCATGTTGCATGCACTGAGCAGCCTTGTAAAAGTATGTATAAAAGTATTATGCAAAGTGATATTCAAGAACATTGTATAGTAAAATGTTTACGTTGTTAGGTACAAGAAACGCATACATGTATTCTCTTCTTTCATTCTAGAGGACTATCAATTTTAGGTAGTGTTGCTTATAGTTAGTTTGTCATCTGATATAAAAATACCTATTAGGTCTGAAGAGATTGTCATGTAGTAGATTCTATGCACAAATCTCAGTGTATCAGGATGATTTTTTGATGTTCACATGCATATTTCATTTTCTCCATTTTGACCATCCTCATGCAGTTGGACTTTTGCTGGAAATTGTCATTCCTGTCATCAGTGTGACAGCAGGCCTCATAGTCTGTGCAGTGATTGCATGTGTTGGCTTCAAAAGGTACATAATGTCACTTAATATTGTGCATAGCTACAGTGCAACATAGAAGAGCAACCTGTTTTTGTTTACAAAAAATTCAAGGCTAAAATTATGCCTGTAAACATTATTGTTCTCATACAGCCGCTTTAGGAAAAAAGAAACAAGCCGGCAGCAGCTGGAGAATAGTAAGGATGCTATGATAATTGTGTTTGTTGATAAAATGTGTTGTGGTACGTTTCATAAATTACCTGCAAGTGACTGAAGTATACTAACAGTGAATGAACAGCATATTGGTGGAAATTTGAACTTCCCTGTGCTAAAGGTAGGAAGGCAGAACAATTCAAGCTGGCCATGTATAGCCTTGTTTCCACCCAGCCTCTATTGCTTGCACTACTCTACTGCACATGATGGCCATGAAAAGCTGGGTGAAGGTCTGGGAACGAGGGTAGCCATTCAGACACTCGAAGAAGACTGTAGCTGTTTCATGATGTTCCATGCTCCATTTGTTATTTTATTGTAGAGTCTTTGTTAACTGAAGAATCCGAAGATCCAGTTATGGAATGTCCTATTCTACCTCAGCAAAGGCCTGAATCTACTCACAGAGGTACAGACACAGCCTTGTTCCCAGTCCTCCACCACAGCTATCGTTGCTTGCAGTACAAATAACATGTTATTTGTACTGCAAGCGATGATACATGTAGCTGTGGTAGAGGACTGGGAACGAGGCTAGTACAGACGAACGTGTACATTACAATAAATTTTGAGAGCAAAAATGAGAATGGAAGAAGCATAGAAACACATCAGTATTCTTAACTCTGTCAGTATCATGATATCTAGATGTCAGTTGGTTGAGTGTGTTGGTTGGTTAATACTATTCATCTGTGACTGTCTACAAGTCTATCATAGTGCTAGCTGGCAAACCTGGTAGCTAAATAGTAAATACAGTAATTATTCATCTAGTCATGCAAGGAAATGCAAGTAAATTTTTTGCTGCCCGTGCAAAAGCCTGAATGTTGGTGTCTCTTCCCACTTTATGGTTATCTAATGATAGCAGCATAAGCATTGGCCACATTTGTATCTAGGAATTAATGGTTCGTAAAATGTAATACTTTACAAATGGTCTATGTATTTTTTTGTTGTTCCACTAACACCAGGCACCAAACCCACCCTACAAGAACTACTGCAGTTCACTTGTAATGATGGACAAGTGGTCAGTATTCCTGTGAAAATAGGAACCAAGTATGACGAATTTGGTATTTTCCTCCTAAATGACAGTGACCGATCAAAGGTTGACATCATAGCTCGCAAATACTTGAATGATGGTGAGCAAATCAACAAAGAAATCATCCTGAAATGGCTGACTGGGAGTGGCAAGAAGCCAGTGACCTGGGCAACCCTTGTCAAGGTCTTACGTGACATTGAACTCTCCACTCTTGCTGGTGATATTGAAGCTGTCAAGTGTTAAGCATAGTTCACTCAGTTAACCCCTTGCACCACTTCTGACACAAAATACTAAGTCTAGCATTGTTTGAATGTTGTAGACATAAACATACTAATGAGTGCCATTTAGCTATCTTTCATGACTTAATCAAGCAGCAACCATACCCAAGTATCTGTCAGACTTAAGCACACAACTGGACTCATCATGAATAGTCTTTACTTGAGACAGCATGGAGAAAGCAAAATTGTATGTCACCATGCATGCTATAGCTTGAACCTCAAACCATGAACACTAAGCTACTTACAACAATCTCTGCTGCAGTGTACAAAACGTGGGACTTGTGTCTGATGCATTTTACATGAAGGAATCACGTGAAACATTTTTACGTGATTGTACACCAAAGAACAATACCAATAGTAAAGATTACGTGATTGTACACCAAAGAACAATACCAATAGTAAAGATTACGTGATTGTACACCAAAGAACAATACCAATAGTAAAGATTACGTGATTGTACACCAAAGAACAATACCAATAGTAAAGATTACGTGATTGTATACCAAAGAATAATACCAATAGTAAATATTACGTGATTGTATACCAAAGAATAATACCAATAGTAAATATTACGTGATTGTACAACAAAGAACAATACCAATAGTAAAGATTACGTGATTGTACACCAAAGAACAATACCAATAGTAAAGATTACGTGATTGTACACCAAAGAACAATACCAATAGTAAAGATTACGCTAGAATATCACAGTCGGTTGGATTCATGTATTGAAGTTGTGGAGTCCTTAGGTAAACCAGGTTCATGGGTACGTGTCCCGAACAGTCCTGTGAAAACAAACCAATTGTACACCATAACAACACAGCCTCAAAGTGACCAACTACCTCCTGTACATGGTTTTAAACCACATGTAGTCTCTTTTATATACATGTAGAAAGCACCCGCCCACCTGTACCCGACCCCTCCCCCACCCCCGACCCCTCCCACCCATACCCGACCCCTCCCAAGCACCCAACCCCCTCCCCCCAAAACCTGCAGCCTTGTTCCCTAGCTTTCACTGCCTTTAGTATATTTTGATCACTTCCAGTATGCAAATATGGAGGAGGAAGGCCAGAGAGATCTTGTCACATGTGGTGATGTTCGTCTTGGATTCTTCTTCTTACCTGATCCTGAGTTGCCTGATGAGGTCGATGAGGTTGAAGGTGTTCCAGGAGGTGAATTCCATTGTGTACTTTATAGCAGGCAACATCAGAAAGCCATTGTCACTGTGGGTGGGTGTGCATGGTGGCGGGGAGGAGGGGAATAGTAGGCACAGGTGAATTTTTCAGGAGAGCTCAGTTGGGTACAGAGAGGTGGGAGAAAAGGAGGAGGGGAGGAGAGGAGGGGAGGGGAGGGGAGAAGAGGAGAGGGGGAAGGAGAGGAGGAGAGGGGGAAGGAGAGGAGGAGAGGGGGGAGAAGAGGAGGGAAGGGGGAGAGGTTGTGGGTGTCACCACTTGTAAGACTTAGATCCTAACTGAGAGTGGAATTCATCAGAGGAGAAACCAGTTCATCATCCCTCTGTGTTTACTTACTTGAAGTTCCCATCAATGTTTCCACTGTCCAGCATGACAAATGGAGCAACAGCTGATGCTGTGAGGACAAACTGTGAGATGGGAAGGGAGATAGAGCACTCTGCCAGTTGCAGCAGTCCGACAACACCCCTGTGCACACACGCACGCACGCGCACACACGCACACACACACACACACACACACACACACACACACACACACACACACACACACACACACACACACACACACACACACACACACACACACACACACACACACACACACACACACACACACACACACACACACACACACACACACACACACAGTGACATGTTTGCTAACTCGTCCACTGATCTGGCTAGATAAGAAAGCTGTTACTCACAGTGGCGGATGTCCCGCCATGGTCCTGGGCAAAGGATGTTGTTGTTATGTTGGAGTGGGGTAGTGTTACGTTGGTGAAGTTGGCAGGGAAGAACCAGTTATCAGCAAGAAGTTTCTGTGCTGTGTGTGTGTGTGTGTGTGTAGTGTGTGTGTGTGTGTGTGTGGTGTGTGTGTGTAGTGTGTGTGTTGTGTGTGTGTGTGTGGTGTGTGTGTGTGTGTGTGTGTAGTGTGTGTATGTGTGTGTGGTGTGTGTGTGTGTGGTGTGTGTGTGTGTAGTGTGTGTGTGGTGTGTGTGTGTGTGTAGTGTGTGTAGTGTGTATGTGTGTGTGGTGTGTGTGTGTGTGTGGTGTGTGTGTGTGTAGTGTGTGTGTGTGTGGTGTGTGTGTGTGGTGTGTGTGTGTAGTGTGTGTAGTGTGTGTGTGTGTGTGTGTGTGTAGTGTGTAGTGTGTGTAGTGTGTGTGTGGTGTGTGTGTGTGTGTAGTGTGTGTAGTGTGTATGTGTGTGTGGTGTGTGTGTGTGTGTGGTGTGTGTGTGTGTGTGTGTGTGTGTGTGTAGTGTGTGTGTGTGTGTGTGTGTGTGAAGCACCTAAGGAACCTAAAGGACGAAGGAGGTAGAAAGACAAGCAACTTACTGGTTGCGTCAGATATCTGGATGTAGAGAAACCCTTCTGTGATGCTGGAATTCTGGAAGATGAGGTTAATGGCCTCTTTCCACACGTTCATGCCAGTAAAGCCAGCAGCCATTAGAGGAGACTCCTTAAACGTGTTCAGTACTTTACCCTGTGTGTGTGTGTGTATGTGTGTGTGTGTGTGTGTGTGTGTGTGTGTGTGTGTGTGTGTGTTAAGTGCTTGTACTTGTATGTAACACCCCTCTGTTCCCCAAGTCTTCCCCAGCTAACGACCGACCTTCTCCCAGGTGAGAACTCACCTCCCAGGTGATGACCTGGATCTCCAGGGTGTAGTTAAGCTTCATGTCTGGATCGTCCACCACTACGTAGACATTGACAACTCCATTCTCCTCGTAGGGGGAGACTAGAATGGGTTCATAGATGCGTTTCATGCGATGGTGCAGGAGCTTCCAGCGTCCACTGTACTCCACAGACGACCAACTCTGAGCCTGCCAGATGTCATTCTGGAGGGCATAGGGGAGGAGAGGAAGGAGAGAGGAGGGGGAGGGGGAGAGGGAGGGGAAGGGAGAGGAGAGGTGAGGAGAGAAGAGGAGAGGAGAAGAGAAGAGAGGGGAGAGGAGGGAAGAGGAAAAGAGAGAAGAGAAAAGAAGGGAATGGGGTGTGGAAAAGAATAGGCTACACCATCACCCAGTAGCGCGCACACACCAGCTGCCAGTAGAGAGTTCCCCGGGTATAGGTATCCTTCTCGCTCAGCAGTCTGCGGTAGTGCTCAGCCTCTGCACCGATACAGATGGACTGCATCACTTGTGAGAGGTAGATGAAGTCCATGAACTGTACTGTCTTGTTGGTGCTTGTGTGTGTGTGTGTGTGTGTGTGTGTGTGTGTGTGTGTGTGTGTGTGTGTGTGTGTGTGTATGTGTTGTGTGTGTGTGTGTGTGTATGTGTGTGTGTGTGTGTGTGTGTGTATGTGTGTGTGTGTGTGTGTGTGTGTGTGTGTGTGTGTATGTGTGTGTGTGTGTATGTGTGTGTGTGTGTGTGTATGTGTGTGTGTGTGTGTGTGTGTGTGTGTGTGTGTGTGTGTGTGTGTGTGTGTGTGTGTGTGTGTGTGTGTGTGTGTGTGTGTGTGTGTGTGTGTGTGTGTGTGTGAGAGTAAAAGAGAATGTACCTGAGCAGAAAACTTGCACTGTTGCATTTCCCTTTTATACCAATTCCTCCATTTTTGCTGTTGTCCTAATTTTCCCACATGCGCACACGCATACTTGTTAGGCAGGTTGAAGAAGTATCCCATCATGGTCTGCATCTGTTGGTTGCCAGAGGGATGGTGTTGCCGGTGTAACATGAACGTTGAGTTGTTGTCCCAATCCTGTAATTAGAAACATACACAATGCATCATGTGACCACATGGTGAGATCATGTGACAATAACGATGGAGAGGCTCCTCCCCCCTTCCTTCCCTCTTTCCTTCCCCTTCAGCCCCCTTCCTCTCCCCTCCCTTCCTCTTTCCCTGCCTCCTCCCTTCCTCTTCTCTCTCCTCCCTCTCTCCCCTTCCCCTCCCTCTGTCCTCCATCCTCCCCCCCCCTTCTCTCCCTCTTCCCACACTCACCACAGGATTGCTGACTCCTGCCATTGAGTTGAAGGAGGGGTAGCTTTGGAAACCAAACTCACTTGCAAACCGTGGACGTGGGAACTTGGTCACATCAGTACAGTAGTCACCATAATCATACCTGCATATGTGGAGACATACAATAACGTCACATGACTATCACTGCCTGTCACATGACTGTCACATGACTATCACCGCTGTCACATGACTATCACTGCTTGTCACATGACTATCACTGCCTGTCACATGACTATCATTGCTTGTCACATGACTGTCACATGACTATCACTGCCTGTCACATGACTGTCACATGACTACAAGTTACTCTTCAAATGAACCTTTCCACTGTAACTGCAATGAACATGATCAAGCTCATAAATTTCATAATGGCTGAGAGAATTCTAAAACGTTTTAGTTCAAAATACTTTTTGCTTATAGTAAAAGACAAGTGCTGGAGTGGCATAAGTACATCACTGTAAACAGGAAATGTGTTATATGTACTGGAGGCCACTCAGACCTGTGTACGTCTCCATAGTTACTGTTGCTGGAGTCTCCCCATCTCTGTATGTACAGCTGACGAACTGGGTCGTCCACTATGATACCATTGGAGGGACTGGATGGCCAGAAGGGACGTGTGACATCCTAGAAAATAGAGGAGTTAAACACGAGTCAACACTTGACAGACAGACAGAAGCAGATGGACAGACAGAGGCAGACAGCTAGACCCACCTCCACCCAGAGAGTAGCCCTCACAATCTGGTCATACAGCACACTGTAGTCAATGAGGAGGGCATCACTTCCCTCCGCTATACCCTGCGGCCGGGGAAGTAAATGGACAGTAACAAGAAGCTGAACGATAGGACTGAAGAGCAGTTACCAAATTTTCGAGGGTCTAAATTTTCGCGAATGGTGGTTTTTGAAGATTTCGTTGAAATAATTTCGCAAATTCGCTGTCTAAACCACGCGCACGCCGCACACGTAATGTAGTATGGGCGTGGCATACAAGTAACTAATACACACTGTCACACTGTTGTCCGTGCTTGAGCTTGTAGCTGTCAGCAAAGCAATGCCTACTTCGAAGGTATCTCTTTGGAGAGCGTCCCTTGTGGATTCGGCAGCATGTTGTCCATCGACACTCTTGCACCTGAAAACTGTAGTTACGTGTAAAAATTTTTCGTTGAAATAATTTCACGAACAGTTGAAAATTCGCAAAATTAAAGACCCACATAAATTTAGCGCTATACGGTATATCCCTCCCTGGGGGTGGTTGCTTTAGACCAATGTGCAACACCACCTTGCAGGGAGGGCTATAACCAAGGCAACAGAAGAGAGATATGAGCAGCATTCTTATGTGTTGCCTAGGTAACAGATTATAACTTGGGGCTAGAACAATTAATAATTACTTCCACCAATTTTCAGCTGTATTGATCCCCCATAAACCCACCTGGTTTTCATTGTTGCCACTCCAGAGGACGATGCTGGGATGATGGGAGAGCCGTCGAATCTGGTGTATCACCTCTGCTCGGACATTGTCTAAAAAGTCCTGGATATCATCGGAAACAAGTACATTTCAAAACATAAATATGGTTCACCAGTTTACAAAACCTGACAATCTGAAGGAGGGAGCCACTATTTGTCAACAGTGAGAGTGGGTGGATCAATTCGGATCTGTATTTGCAATGGTTCAATTTTTCTTGCAGCAGATCCCACCACTCAGACCTGTACTGCTCCTTCAAGAGGCATAAGGTCAATGCACTGCCAACCACAGAGGCAATATGTGAACAATTCATTAACCACTGAATAAAGGAAGGCCTAGATGCTATGCACGTCACCCACCATGCAGGACGTATTTTGACCAATACCAGGGATCGTCAAGGGGGAAGGGCCGGGAGACAGGGACAGCTATCTCATGCAGAAAGTCAGGTTGGCCTTCATAAGAACAAGGTGGCTAGAGTAAGAGCATGTAACTCCATAAAAATTTGAAACCGGTTGGAATTTACCGATAGTAAATAGTAACACGTACTGCGCAACTGTGCGTAGACATACATAAGCCTACCCATTGTTGCTAAGCAAGTGACCGGGTGTTCTATTTTTAGTACGGTTCAATAATTTTGACCCGACTATGGGCTTCTATTTGAGTTACACGCTCTTACTCAAGCCGCCCATTCTTATGCGCTCTTGGCCTTATCCATATGGCAGGTAGAAGTATTGCTCCTTGAGCTTGTGTTCATGTACATGCATGTACAACGTGACCTTACAGACAGTTGCTGCTTCTATTTCTGGTCTCTTGCTTACATACCACGTCTCTGGGGTAGAGTGCATCAGCAAACATCATCTCCTGCCAGACCATCAGTCCCAGCTCATCACATAGATCATAGAACCAGTCTGGCTGGTATAGACCACCACCCCTTGGAGGGAGGGAGGGAGTGGGTGGGTGGGTGGGTGGGTGGGTGAGTGAGTGAGTGAGTGAGTGAGTGAGTGAGTGAGTGAGTGAGTGAGTGAGTGAGTGAGTGAGTGAGTGAGTGAGTGAGTGAGTGAGTGAGTGAGTGAGTGAGTGAGTGAGTGAGTGAGTGAGTGAGTGAGTGAGTGAGTGAGTGAGTGAGTGAGTGAGTGAGTGAGTGAGTGAGTGAGTGAGTGAGTGAGTGAGTGAGTGAGTGAGTGAGTGAGTGAGTGAGTGAGTGAGTGAGTGAGTGAGTGAGTGAGTGAGTGAGTGAGTGAGTGAGTGAGTGAGTGAGTGAGTGAGTGAGTGAGTGAGTGAGTGAGTGAGTGAGTGAGTGAGTGAGTGAGTGAGTGAGTGAGTGAGTGAGTGAGTGAGTGAGTGAGTGAGTGAGTGAGTGAGTGAGTGAGTGAGTGAGTGAGTGAGTGAGTGAGTGAGTGAGTGAGTGAGTGAGTGAGTGAGTGAGTGAGTGAGTGAGTGAGTGAGTGAGTGAGTGAGTGAGTGAGTGAGTGAGTGAGTGAGTGAGTGAGTGAGTGAGTGAGTGAGTGAGTGAGTGAGTGAGTGAGTGAGTGAGTGAGTGAGTGAGTGAGTGAGTGAGTGAGTGAGTGAGTGAGTGAGTGAGTGAGTGAGTGAGTGAGTGAGTGAGTGAGTGAGTGAGTGAGTGAGTGAGTGAGTGAGTGAGTGAGTGAGTGAGTGAGTGAGTGAGTGAGTGAGTGAGTGAGTGAGTGAGTGAGTGAGTGAGTGAGTGAGTGAGTGAGTGAGTGAGTGAGTGAGTGAGTGAGTGAGTGAGTGAGTGAGTGAGTGAGTGAGTGAGTGAGTGAGTGAGTGAGTGAGTGAGTGAGTGAGTGAGTGAGTGAGTGAGTGAGTGAGTGAGTGAGTGAGTGAGTGAGTGAGTGAGACAACTAAACCCATGATGTTGTGCTAACAGTAGTGTTCACCCTACCAGACTCTGATCATGTTCTGGTTGCCATCGACAGCAGACTGCAGCAGCCTCCTGGCAGAGTCCGGAGTCGCTCGGCTCAGAAAGGCGTCCATGGGAATAAAGTTGGAACCCTTTGCATAGATGGGGTAGTTGCCATCTACAAACATGAGGCCACAGAGCTAAGTAAAGTGTCATCATTACCGTTCATTGAAGGCAGCTGCTTACAAGTGACAGTGTTCATTCTAAAGTAGAAGGTGAGGCCTTCATTGCCAACAGGATCCTGCAGTGTTAGAGTGTAGTAGACATGGTGTCCTCATTGTAGTGTGTACGGTATGTGTGTGTGTGTGGTGTGTGGTGTGTGCGGTGGGAGTAGTGTGTGCGGTGGGTGTGGTGTGTGCAGTGGGAGTGGTGTGTGCAGTGGGTGTGGTGTGGTGTGTGCACGGTGTGTGTGGTGTGTGTGTGGTATGTGTATAGTATGTACGGTGGGAGTGGTGTGTGCGGTGGGTGTGGTATGGTGTGTGCAGTGGGTGTGGTGTGGTGTGTGCAGTGGGTGTGGTGTGTGTGTGGTGTGTGTGTGGTGTGTGCGGTGTGTGTGGTGTGTGTGGTGTGTGTGGTGTGTGCAGTATGTGTGGTGTGGTGTGTGCAGTGGGTGTGGTGTGGTGTGTGTGGTGTGTGCAGTATGTGTGGTATGGTGTGTGCAGTGGGTGTGGTGTGTGCGGTGGGTGTGGTGTGGTGTGTGCGGTGGGTGTGGTGTGTGTGTGGTGTGTGTGGTGTGTGCAGTATGTGTGGTGGGTGTGGTGTGTGCAGTATGTGTGGTGGGTGTAACTTGCCTCCTACCTGAACTAGCTCAATGTAACGGAAGCCGATGTTCTTCACCTCCTGGTAGCTGGAGATTTGTTTATCCTGTGTGAAGATAAACTCATAGCTGCATGCATGCACATAGCCACACACTCACACCCACTCTTATCCACTCACACCCATTCACACCCACTCACACCCACTCACACACATACACACACTCACACCCACTCACACACACACACACACACACACACTCACACACACCCACACCCACTCACACACACTCACACCCACTCACACACACTCACACACACTCACACCCACTCACCCCAGCCAGGATAGCAACATCGGTCGTTGCCTCAAGCAAGGTTGGCGTTGCCTTGCCCACTGTGTTGGGCCACCACAGATATGGCTCCACAGTGGCGGGGGAGATGGGATCTCCTGTTACAGTACCACAAGTTTCACCCGCTACTGTCGCTTGGAAGTACTGGGAAAGAGACAGAAGACCAGAAGTCAAGACACTGAGATATTGACGTGAGGTTAACACGAGATCAACGTGAGATATTGACGTGAGGTTAACACGAGATCAACGTGAGATATTGACGTGAGGTTAACATGCGATCATGAGATATTGACGTGAGGTTAACATGAGATCAATGTGAGATATTGACGTGAGGTTAACATGAGATCAATGTGAGATATTGACGTGAGGTTAACATGAGATCAATGTGAGATATTGATCTGAGGTTAACACGAGATCAACATGAGATGAGATATTGATGCAAAAATTGACATGATACAAGGTGACTTCACTCACCCCATCGACAGCTGGTATGTTGGGAGCGGTCATCTTCAAATTGACAGTGTACGGTGCTGCAGAAAAAAACAAGGTCATGTTCACATGCTATAGCCTCATTCCTAGGACAGGCCAGGTCTGTGGATGAGTTACTCTAACTCTACACAATGCTGCAATGGGGTCATAGCAGGTCCAAACTCATTCCCAGGATAGACGTGTTCCCGGGCAACAGTCTCATTCCCAAGTGGTGTGGGAATGGGACCACAGGTAAGTCTACACTCAATAGTCAACACAGCCTTACACACAGACATATACTATGCCTAGCATCCAGGAACAAGTTCAGTCCTGGTGCCCCAGGCCTGGCACTGGTACCCCAGGCCTACTGCCATGGTAACTGGAGCTTATGCTAACCTTATTCCCAGGACTGGTATGGGAATGTGACTATAGGCTTACTTGCAGCAGCACTCTCAAGCAGCTCCACGCACACAGTCACAGAGACATAGTAGGCATCTGTAGTCGTGTTGTAGAAGGTCTTTGGAATCACGTAAGAAACATACACGTTCTCAAATGTCACAAGACTATAGAGGAAGGAAAATATTTGGGGGGATGGAAATTAATGGAAGGCTCTAACTTCCTGTCTATATGATGAATGCAGTATTCCAATTGCAGTGGCGGATCTAGAAATTTAGAAAGGGGGGTTGATTCACCGCCGCGCTTCGCGCGCCGGAAATTTTTGGGTTGCCACGCCCACTTTCGGTCACGTGAACGCACTCATACGAAATATAGCTGGAAGGCCGAACCGAGGGGTCCGTCACAAAAGAATCGTACACTGTCCGACAGTGTTGTTTTAGTTAACTATAACTTTAACTAAATACATTTTAGTATGGCCTTTTTAAAATTTAGTTTTAACCAAAACTACAACTATTTTTGCTAAGCTGGGAACTATAACTAAAATATCCAAGAACATACAAGAAGAAACCTGTCGGCAGAAATCCAAACTGAAATCCAGAAATCCAAACTGAAATCCGTGAAATCCAGTGGATTTCGAAATCTCGTACGCCGAGGCGCGCCGTGGCGACCCCTCGGGCCGAACTGAATATCTCGAAGCAACTCTAGGCCTAGTCAAACGTCTGGAGATCAGTAAGGAACTGATACGTGAATGTGTAACTGTGCCTGGTTGTTGTTGCTGCATGCCACTGTTGCATAATCATTTGATGGACTCGTGCAGTTATGTACGCAAAATACATTACTAGCCGCCAAAGGGGGGTGCATTTGCACCCCCCTTACCCCCCCTAAATCCGCCACTGAATTGTGTCTACTTTAGAGTATCTCATCTCAGCTGAAAATGAAAATACATTTTGAAGTTATGAGGTGAACTTTTGGGAGTTGGTGGTTGTCTGGTAGTCGTAGCTCAGTGGTCAGAGCACAGGCAGCTCAAGCCAGGGGCCTCAGGTTTGGATTCCTAGTGACAGCTGGCTTTTGGTTCCCTCTTATTTGCCTCATAACAACAAGTGTGGTTTCAATTTTGTTTCATCACCTGATGTTTTGCCAGATCCCCGCTGGCACGAAGGCTGGCCCCCAGTCCCAGCCAAAGTCGGACTGTGTCTTGCGCACAAAGTTCCTCATAGAGTCATTGAAGTAGTCCCCACCACCATATATGGAATATGGGTATGCCTTCGCCATCCGCACAGAATAGTTTGCTGCAGACTGAAGTTAGAGATATTTCTGTCAAATTGAAACTGAAAAGTATCAAAAAAGTGATTGATTGATTCTACATGGTCGTTGTGGTTACCTCAAAAGTGATGGCAATGGTGTTCTCTCCAGTCACTACAATGCTCTGTGTAAGAGGATAAGAATGACAATCGATTGGACTGTATGTGAAAGCAAGAGGAAGAGGAGGATGAAAGAAATGGAAGGAGGGAGGGAGGGAGGGAGGGAGGGAGGGAGGGAGGGAGGGAGGGAGGGAGGGAGGGAGGGAGGGAGGGAGGGAGGGAGGGAGGGAGGGAGGGAGGGAGGGAGGGAAACAGAGCAGTTGGACTAACTTACAGTAACATCAAAGAAATATCGCCTGTGCATGTTGTTAGCTTGCCCAACCATCTTTGCATTCGCACTGCAGAAAATTCAAGAGACTTACAATCAAGTTCCTAGGAATATATGAAGGTGTGCTGGTCAGTTGATTTGTTGCCAAGTGGTTAAAACACTCGACTGTGAACTTAAGGTCCAAAGTTCAAGTTCCACCTGTTGCTAAAGGTACACAGTGGGCCTCATTTCATAGCAGACTGGCACAAGCATGCATCAAGCTGTGGACCACACACACACACCCACACACTGTGTCCAGCCCCTCAAGCTGTGGACTAGCGACCACACACACACACACACTGTGTCCAGCCCCTCAAGCTGTGGACTAGCGACCACACACACACACACACACTGTGTCCAGCCCCTCAAGCTGTGGACTAGCGACCACACACACACCCACTGTGTCCAGCCCCTCAAGCTGTGGACTAGCGACCACACACATACACCTGATGCTTGCCACCGTGTCCAGCCCCTCAAGCTGTGGACTAGTGACCACACACACACCTGATGATTGCGTTCCACCTGTTGCTAAAGGTACACAGTGGGCCTCATCTCATAGCAGACTGGCACAAGCATGCATGAAGCTGTGGACTAGCGACCACACACACACACACTGTGTCCAGCCCCTCACTAGCGACCACACACACACCTGATGTTTGCCACTGTGTCCAGCCCCTCACACTTCAGCCAGACAGTTTTCCCACTGATCTGGTCCTCAGCGAGCTCAAATGAGGAGGAGTAGATCCAGTTGTCATAGGCAACCCACTGTTCCAGCCAGTCATTCCAACCAGCTGTGTGCATTGGAGAAAGGTCGGCATTGTGTGCGTGCGTGTGTGTGTGTTGCACACGTGTATGTGTGCATTTGTTGTGTGTAAGGAAGGGAGGGAGGAGAGGGGAAGAGATCATGCAGCAAAATTTTAATCTACTGTCCACTGCAAAATGCGGCTGGTTCAAAGGTGGACCTATTGGACAGACATACCATATGGATCGTTGATGATACCATGGCGACTATAGGGAGAGAAAGTAAAGGGTAAAGCAGACGCCAAAAAGGTTCAAGGTTGTTTTTGTGAAAGATAAAAAAAGTACAAAAAATAGCACTTCATTCAACAGTTCACTGGGGGAGCTTATACACCCCATCACGGACTTACAGTGTGCGCATGCGCACTCACTAAAGATCTAGGTGGACTTGGCCTGGTACAATCGCTGGCACCCCTTTTTTGTCCACGCGCCCCTCCGTGTCAGAAATAGTCCAGGTATCTCCACCCAGGGGGATTTCTGCCTGATCGCAACGTACCAGGGAGAAATACAGCAAACACACTACCAACAAAATGGACCACTTCATGATCATCCGGTGTAGATATGTCATGTGACATTGCGGTGCAACTCGAGCCCCACCCGAAAGTCATGTGATCGGTCCATTCAGTTGATACTGCAAGCGGCTGCGATCGATCGGCGCTGAGGTACGGGACTTGCGGAGAATGTGTGTACGCGTGTTGCTTGTCTGTGTGCTCACTGTTGCTGCTGTCTCGAGTGCTCGAGACTCCATCCATGACCCGCATGAAGAACGACCTACAAGGGCGGGTAACCTTCCCAACATCGTTTTCCTATTGGCTGATGATTTAGGCTACGGCGATGTCCAGTACAATGGCGCGAATGCAAGCACCCCAAACTTGAATGCTATGGCCTCGGGGCCCAACAGTATCCATCTGACCAGGTACTACAGTGGTGGTCCCGTCTGTTCACCCACTAGGGGGACGCTACTCACTGGGCGAAACCATAACCGATACTGCATCTGGACTGCAAATACAGGCAGTAATAAGGATGATTTTGCTGTACCGCAGCGAATGCCCTTGCCGACATCAGAGATCACAGTTGCAGACATTCTAAAGCAACATGGATACCAGACGGCTATCTTTGGGAAGTGGCACCTTGGGGATGTGAAGCCAGTTGCCGGGGGCAACACAAAGTGGCCTGTCTCCCACCCAGGCATGCATGGTTTTGATGAGTGGTGGGTCACCGAGCGATCAGCAATGAGTGCCAACCTCAACTGCGCTTGCTTCAATGCAACAAATTGTCCTCTCGGCCATTACACAGATGTACCTCCATGCTACAATTACTATACTATTGACCCTAACACAGGTCTACTGGTGGCACTGGACCAGCCCATTAACGGAGACGACTCCCATTTTCTTCTGAAAGAGTTTGCCCACTTTTTAGACAGTGCAGTTAAGACAGGTCAACCCTTTTTTGTGTACCTTCCCTTTCACACAGTTCACATTAGATATCTTGCTACCTTAGGGTACATTGAACAGTATGTTTCTCAAGGGTACGACATGAACGACATTGACTATTATGGTGCTATAACAGCAATGGATGACGCAATTGGTCAACTCAGACAACTCCTGAAGAGTTATAACATTAGCAACAACACAATGCTGTGGTTCACAAGTGACAACGGACCTGCTAGAGGCACTCCAGGTGTAACGGCTGGATTCAGGGGACGAAAGGGGACTCTATTTGAAGGAGGGATAAGAGTCCCTGGCATTATTGAGTGGCCAGACATGATAAAGAGCAATCAGATGTCTGACTTTCCGGTTGTCTCCAGCGACTTTCTCCCAACGGTGTGTGACATACTAGGAGTTAGTCCCCCCACAGATAGACCCATTGACGGCACATCAATACTCCCCTTCATCCGTGGAGAAAAATCAACAAGAAATAAAACCATATCATGGGCTTACAACATCCGTGGGAATTTCAACGGTACCTACAATGCTGTCATAAACGGTGATCGCTACAAAGTGTACGCAGAATATCACAAAGGAGAGATAAAAACCGCCTACTTGTATGATTTGATAGAGGACCCATTTGAGACCAAGGACGTCTCAAATGAGCAGCCAGCGATGTTTGCAAGCATGAAAGTTGAGCTGGAAGAGTGGATGCAGTCGGTCATCAAGAGTGCCACAGAAACAGTCAAGTGTTATGGATACACTTAATACATTGTACATGAGGGAGAAGATGGGTGAAGGGTTTTCATCGTTGCTTAATGTCACATGGTCCCAGTTAATATACATGATAGAATAAAAAGTTAATTTCTTAGGAGCATATCCTGGATATACCCACTAGGTCCAAATTATACATGAATTATGTTCACGTTGATACATGGCCAAGTCCTTTATGTTCGTATTATGTGGAAAGTATGTTATTCTTGCAATCAGTGATGTTTTAATAATGTTCTGTAAGGGCATAATCTATACCAATAACATGATGAGACTACTCTAATTATCTGTACAGAAACTGAAAAATTGAAAAAACAATAAAATCATACCAAGCTAATGCTGATAGGCCTACAGGAATGACTATGATTGGTGACTTCTCTCAAAAATGATGGTCTTGTTTCTTGAGCCTTCGTCTTAGCTCCACTGGCACCTTCTCAAAACATTTCTTGCAGTATGGCCTCTCGTCCATGTCTGCATAACGAGCTCCACCACTTTGTGTGTGCGTGTGTATGAGAGAGAGGAGAGAGAGAGTTAATCTTTCTACAACACCCGTAAACATGCAAACACCACCGTGTTGCCAGGACGATGTCACAAGCAGTGCAGCAGAAGTGTTCCAAACACCATGACTTGTTCATGCACTGTAAAAACATTTACTTCAACCATATTTAGTCATCTCAGTTGCATGCCTGTTGTGTAAGTGAATCAACGTGTAGTTGAGAAGCTTCTCCCTTTTGTTAAATTAGGATCATCGGCCTATATCAGCATTTCGGGCGAAATTTGGTGTTTCTTTGATCCTACACGTCTGCCCCTGGAGGAGTTCCTTGGTTGCATGGCTATGATAAAAATGCCAGGAATGTAGCCAAATAGCTAGGGTTTCTGTAAACTACACCTAAGCTTTTATTCAAATTGGAAGCATCATTTGAAGTTTGTAACGTGTCACGTACACAACAGGCATGCAACTGAGATGACCAAAATATGGTTGAAGTAACCCAAGTGTTTTTATAGTGCATGCAGTACCATCGGTCCTTGCCTGCTTGCTTGTATGCAAACATGAACTGGAGGCACAGACTACTTATGTATAATATTAATCTTGCGTGTGAATCATGCTTAGATATACATGTAGGTAGAAAAATAGACTTTTATTTGAATGGGTTAGTCTCTTCAGCTTAGCGTAGCTGGTTTTCAGGCGGCCCTGTATTCACTTACCCATCTGGGTACGAAACTAGATATGAACACAAGAAAGAGTAGTTTGCAGTGAGAGGATGAAGTTATGTCGCATGAAAAAGGAATGAGGAACACTTCCGCTTGCTCTCTTGTATTGCATCACAGTGGTGATGGGAAGGGATTGGAGATGGGAAAGGACTGGAGGCAAGGAAGGCCTGGGGATGAGGCTAGCACAGAACCATTAGTGTCTAGCGTGGCACTCACTGTCTCCACTGCTTGGCTTGTTGCAACTGAAGCAGAGGTCACCAAACAGCTATGTTGCAAGATTGCATACAAGCAAGCAGGCAAGGACTGGTTCAGCTGGTTCAGACAGACATACCATATGGATCATTGATGATACCATGGCGACTACAGGGAGGGAAAGTAAAGGGTAAAGCAGACGGCAAAAGGTTCAAGGTTGTTTTTGTGACAGAGTAGAAAAGTACACAAATAGCACTTCACTGCGGGAGCCCCACCATGGACTCACAGTGTGCACATGCGCACTCACTAAAGATACAGGTGGACTTGGCCTGGTTGCAATCGCTGGCACCCCTTTTTGGTACGTGCATGGGTATCAGAGATAGTCCAGGTAGCTATCTCCACTCAGGGGGATTTCTGCCTGATTGCAATGTACCAGGGAGAAATCCAGCAAACTACCAACAAAATGTACCGTTTCCAATGCCTAAAATGTCAGAAATGGAGACCCTACAAGCTGAAAGGAGTGTTTTCTAGGCCCGTTTGTGCAAGAAAGCAGAAATTATGGCCAACCTGGCATAATTTGACCAGGGCTTTTCCACAGCCAGCTGCAACAGCCACCATGTACTGTCACCCTCCGGGTGACACCCACCCACCCACCTCCCCTCATCCCAGCCTTTCTGCTAGTGCAGAACCTATCTTCGAAACGGATTGTGCCAACCAAGAGCGCATAAGAATGGGCGGCTAGAGTAAGAGCGTGTCACTCTACTATCTATGGAGCATAGATGGTAGAGTGACACTCTACCATCTATGATTACTAGTAAACTCCAATAGAAACCCACAGTCCGGTCACTAAAAAATTAGTCTCGTGACCAGCCGGATATACCTACGGAAAGTCCGTCTGGTAACGTTGGGCTCGATTCTGGGGCTTTTCTACTTACGACAGAGTTATTTGAACGTGCCAATCAAATTGTAGCATGTCCAATTACTGGGGCGGCCCACTGGCGCCCTAGCGCTTGTGCGGATGCTATAATTGAAGCCATGTAGAGGTGAGAACGTCCATATATGGCCAGCGTTCAAACCCTGCTGACGTGTGCAAAAGCCCAAGAAAGGCGCGCGCAATGTTACCAGACGGGAGGCTGTCTTTTCACCCAATCCCATGTGGTACAGCCCTAATTGGTCATGTGACTTCCGGTGCAACTTACATGGCCTGCAGTACAGTGAAGTCGGGTGTCACTAGTGCTCTTATCCGTCAGTATCGCGGTGGACCTAGGCTAGACTCTTGCAGCATGGAACTAGCTAGATGACTTCTTTCAGCGTTAGTACATGACGTTATAATTATGTTCTTTACTAAAGTAGCCTGCCTGCATAAAGATCTTGTTTTACTGGTTAAGTTTTACTGTAAGTTGTTCAGCTGAAATTCAACCATGCAAGTTGATGCAAAACAGAACTGATTGTAAAATTTGACCATGAATACTTACAAAAAAAAATAACATCCTCATACCCAGGCCTTCTAATCATGCGTTAGTTTCTTGCAGTATGCCTGACAAGCACTGGAGTAAGGACTGAGGCTAACAAAAATTGACTAGGTACAAAAATGAATACATACAACACGACAGCATTGAGTTCTTGCCAGTGGCGAAGCTACACCCGGGCATACCCGGGCCTGTTCCCACGTAAAATTCGCTGGTGCCCGGGTCAAAATAATGTAGAAAGCTAAGTTATTAGCATGTGCTATCGCAAATTTCAAGCGGACATGAAGCGAGCATACAGGTAAGACTGAAAGAACTGTATCTGTGGCCGAAAACGGCCTCAGAAGCGATCTCAGAGTGTTAAATTTTGAAAATTTTCATGGCCGGAGCATGCCTCAGGTCCCCTAGCAGATGCGTGGTGCGCGCGCACTGAGTGTGCCCATGCTGTGCCCACGTAACCTGCTCATCCTGGCTACGCCACTGGTTCTTGCATGTAAGCATCATATATTAGGTCTTCACGTAGGAGGATACGACAGGCAGATCTTGACTGAAGCCTCTACACTTCTCAATCTGCAAAGAGAAATATAGAAAAGTAAAAGTTCCCTATCAACTCCGTCTCATGCCCAGACTATTTTTCGGCACGCAGAGGAAAAAAAGTATGGTCAATGGCGTTTTTGATCCAAGCGCCACAATGGTGGCGCTCCAATCACATTGCTTCATGCGAATGACGTCACGTTTAAGAAGGGCTAGGCGGTTGAAGCACTATCAGGAGACCAAGGCCAGGCAGAACCAGAGAACGGACTAGCGAAGGAATGCCAGGACTTCTGTGAACGGCGGTGTGCGTTTCTGAGCTTGACAACCGGCAGTGTGAAGTTCCTGAGCTTCAAATGTCGATAAGATTGTCCTGGCTTTCTGACGTTGACTGTGACACCCGGTGTTACAGTGATATGTGTTCCCCCGGGGAATGTGTGCCCCCGAACACATTTCCCTAGTGATATCCGTTCCCCGAACAGATATCACTGGCATATTTGGCAACATTAGCGTCAGTGATATATGTTTCCCAGGGTTAACTGTTCCCCCATGATAAAGGTAAGAAAGTGGTAGCTTTATCCCAAGACAGGACTTATTGCCGAGTGCCTTAGCGCGAGGCTACTAATCTTGCAGTGCGTGTTCTCAGTTGGCGGGGTGTGGCTTTGACTTCCGTCCCGCTTTAGGAATGCAATTTGTCACGCTTCAGGAACGCAATTTGTCACGCTTCAGGAATACAATTTGTCACGCTTTAGGAATGCAATTAAAAAAGTTGTGTACAGTTTATAGTTCTCAGCGCTGAAGCGGCGCTAGCGGTCTCATTGTCGCGACGTGAAAATTGTGATGGGAGCGAGGAAGAAAGAGCTAGGAGTAGGGTTGGGCGGATTATGCTCCATTTTTTACCCATTATGCTATTCCAATATGCTCAAAATTGTACCAATTATGCCTAAAATTATGCCCAAAATTTGCCTATTATGCTCAAACTATGCCCATTATTTCTGGAAGGAGCAAACGTGTATGTTCGAATAATTATTGCCGAGCGCATTAGCGCGAGGCTCTGAATGAGGGATCTATTCTCGCAATGTACGTGCGTACGTACGTGCGTACGTACGTACGTACGTACATACGTGTCGGTCACGCTTAGGAATGTCAATTTGCGGTACCGCTTAGGAATGTCAATTTGAGGTCACGCCCAGGCAGGATATCAGATACCACGTGCATTACACGACGACGTTGGGACGACGTTTTTGGCGACGGAGGACGGGAGGACAGCGCGGCTGGGCCTTCGCAACGTACGTATTTGGCTGAGTCAAGTGCAGAAGCGAGTACTGAACGCAGCCGACGGCTAGCGACTCTGACAAAGAAAAAAACAAAGAGGTCAGTCCACAGTAGAGCAAGAAGAGCACAAGATAGAGTTCAACAGTAGAAAGCACGTACTGGAGATTCTTCACAAGCCAGGTATTTAGGCTCACTCTTTACGTTATACCGTTGTTTTGTACTGTTCTTTGGGCTCCCACTATACTAAACGAGCAACCCCTGACACCTGCGCCGCGCGCCCCATCCGCGCATGGCGCTTGAAGCGGCGCGAGGCATCATACGCATGCGTACTCCTAGTTTTACACTGTACAGAAAAAGTAAATTGAAACAGGATCGACTATTGTAGTCTCGCGTGGCCACACCCCATTCCGCAAGAGTGGGTGTGGCCACGTAACACCATGGAAAGTTCAATGTAGATCACCAGACTCTGCGATTGCTGATCATTGCTCCCTCACTTCGCCGCTTACCAACAGGGCATGGGACTTGGACACGGTCTGAGGACGAGACTACCAGTCTACCACAGACACATTATGCTCAAAATGTACCTATTATTCCCGCATAATGCTCAATGCTTTCTGGTACCTATTATTCCAAAAATTATGCCAGCATAATCCGCCCAACCCTAGCTAGGAGCCTGGCGCGAAAACGGAAGAGAAGACAGAGAGCGTAAATGCAGCCACAACGCCGTGAAGTCCGCGTCGAGAACGATGAGTACGAGAGTGAGCAGCAGCGCCTAGCGAAGCAAATAAAGAGAAACGACTATATCCTCGCGCGTTCTGTGCGGTTCGAAACCGCGCTCACATCCTCGAAACTCTTTCAGCGTAGTACGTACGCTTTGCTTTTCACACTTCGTTGATGACAGTCCCATGCACATGCCACGTCCACGCCTACAAACTAATCCACACGTGTTGGTTCAAAGGTCGTTGAGATGCGCGCGAGGCATACACTGCGAATACGTACACCTAGTATCACACAGGGAGGGACAGTCTAATGTTCAGTAACCCTTTAGATATGATTGTACTTATTGCCGAGCGCCTTAGCGTGAGGCTACTAATCTTGCAGTGCGTTCTCGGTTGGCGGGGTGTGGCTTTGACTTCCGTCCCGCTTTAGGAATGCAATTTGTCACGCTTCAGGAATGCAATTTGTCACGCTTTAGGAATGCAATTTGTCACGCTTCAGGAATGCAAAGGTGTGGTTTGTGCGCAAATATCCGTCCCGTTTTATAGGAAAGACAAACGTTGTGTACACTTACGTAAGTTTATCATATCCAGCGCTGTAGCGGCGCGAGCAGTCTCATTGTTGCGACGTCAAAATAGCAGAGAATTGTGAGGAGAGCGAGGAAGAGGTAGGAGACTGGCGCGAAAACGGAAGCAACGACAAAGGGTCCACCCCGTGAAGCCCGGATTGATGAGTGCGAGAGAGAGGAGCTATGACTAGCGAAACAAAGAAAGCACATGGCTGTCTTGAGGAACGCCGACCATCCCCGTAGATCCGCCAGGCTACAGGCCGAGCAACTACGTCTACAACAGCTCACACTGACCGCACTGTTCACACCGCTCTTGCACATGGCCAACTGTCAACATGCCACGCCTACTAAATGTAATGTCACGTGTCGGTTCAAAGGTAAGATGCGCGTGCGCGAGGCATACACTGCGAATACGTACACCTAGTATAATGGTAAGAAAGTGATATCAAGTGTTTCATTATAGGTATGAATTTAAAGACAGCAGTGTACATGCAGATGCAAGGATACAGCAAGAGCCAGAAGTAGCTAGTTACTTTGAAATGCATGTAAGAGGTTGGTACATTGTGGAGGTATATTATCACAAGAAGATGGCTCTAAAAAATAACATCTGGTGAAGAGAGCCAGAACAGAAACTGATTCCCACAACGTCCTTCTTCGTATCAAACATAATATATAGTTGAGAAATGCTTTGGTATTAGCCTTCATCCATTCTTGAGGTGCTTGGATGAAGAACAAGCCCACTATAAACCCTTCAGTCACTGTCAATATCATGCAGGTGTATAAGCTTTGAAGATGGAAACACATATCACTGATGTTTTTGCAAGGGGAAACTCCTGATCCTAGTGATATCTGTTTGGGGAACAGATATCACTAGGGAAATGTGTTCGGGGGCACACATTTCCCAGGGGAACACATATCACTGTAACACCGGCACGTGCTAACCATAGAACCTCACGCATTAGTATAAAGCTGGCCAGATCCAGAGTCGTTTTTTTTTTTTTTTCTCTCCCTCTCGCTCCTCCCACCGTCAATAAAGAAAAATACGGCTGGCTCGCGAGACTGGCATACGAGCTTCAGGATAGCTCCAGCTGCGCGTACACATAAGCCATTGTTGCTCAGGTTTTCTCGGGTTTTCTCCACAGCTGCGAGATAAAATCTAGGAGTGGTCTGGGAACGAGGCTGCATTAATTTTAGGCTCCACGGGCATGACGGGGGGCCTTGTAAGACTACAAGAACAGATTCAAGACGACGCGCTTGGATTCTCAAGTCGCCTACGATTGCTCTCCCAGTAGGAAAAATTTAGTATGCTCCTTCCTATCAATGTTATGCCCCACCTCCCCACCAGAGCAAGGTGGGGATAAGGTAACTCTGACCCCACCCAAGGGGTATTTGATCTTTCCGTATACTATATATTCCACGGTATTCGTATTCCTTTACTGGCATAGTCTGGCGAAGCCAGACCCAAGCATAGCGCGAGGGTCTGGTCGCAAGCCTATATTGCGATTTGTACCCACTGCAGAAATATTGCAGTCCAATCAGATTGCAGAACACGTAATTACGACATACTGACATCCGGTGAAAACAGTAGACTTCGCAAGCCAATATTGTGTTTTGTACGGTAGGAATGCAATTATCACGTGGATTACGTAATGCCTAATCAGTTTTTGAATTCAGGCTTCGGGTCATTGTACCCCAGTTCGTGCAGTTCCTAACTCGGCCAAGTTCTGACTGCTTTTCAAACACTTTCTAAATCTTTGTCAACGTAACATGTTTGACAAATTCTCGCTTGCGACCAGACCCTCGCGCTTCACGCTCGGGTCTGGCTTCGCCAGACTATTACTGGCATACCAGGGGCTATTTGACCTAAGAGCTTAACCCAAGCAAGGGGTGGGGAATTAGATGGAAAAGTGGTCAAATCCCCACTCTCCTCTGGTGGGGGGAGGTGGGGCATAACATTTATCCCAGCCAGCATCCCAATACACGATGTTTGAAATCACTTCATTCCTTTTCTCTTATTTTGAACTTGTTCAAACTGGACAATTCTCAAATCTTTTCTCTGTACCCAGCCCTTGAACCCTTGTGGTATAACATTGATAGGTGCATTACAGACTGCGTACGCCTAGCGGGATCGTTCTGAATGCACTTTCTGTTATAATAATGATATGGGCACAAGCTACACAGAACAGCAATGCCTAGCCGGGTAAAATATTTTAATATGCATACCGTGCGCATGAGTGACATGACCCTGCAGCCTCTGAATTATCACATTCCTTCGTGGCACGGAAAGCTGGCCAGAGTGTCCAGACGTATTTCTCTCTCCCTCTGAGAATGTGTGTATGTGTGTTGCTTGTCTGTGTGCTCACTGTTGCTGCTGTCTCAAGTGCTCGAGACTCCATCCATGACCCGCATGAGGAACGACCTACAAGGGTGGGTAACCTTCCCAACATCGTTTTCCTATTGGCTGATGATTTAGGCTACGGCGATGTCCAGTACAATGGCGGGAATGCAAACACCCCAAACCTGAATGCTATGGCCTCGGGGCCCAACAGTATCCATCTGACCAGGTACTACAGTGGTGGCCCCGTGTGTTCCCCCACCAGGGGGACGCTACTCACTGGGCGAAACCATAACCGATACTGCATCTGGAATGCAAATACAGGCAGTAACAGGGATGATTTTGTTTTTCCACAAAGAATGCCCTTGCCGACATCAGAGATCACAGTTGCAGACATTCTAAAGCGACATGGATACCAGACAGCAATCTTTGGGAAGTGGCACCTTGGTGATGTGAAGCCAGTTGCCAGGGGCAACAAAAAGTGGCCTGTCTCCCACCCTGGCATGCATGGTTTTGATGAGTGGTGGGTCACTGAGCGATCAGCAATGAGTGCCAACCTCAACTGCGCTTGCTTCAACGTAACAAATTGTCCTCTCGGCCATTACACAAAAGTACCTCCGTGCTACAATTACTATACTATTGACCCCAACACTGGTCTACTGGTGGCACTGGACCACCCCATTAATGGAGATGACTCTCATTTTCTTCTGAAAGAGTTTGCCCACTTTTTAGACAGTGCAGTTAAGACAGGTCAACCCTTTTTTGTGTACCTTCCCTTTCACACAGTTCACATTAGATATCTTGCTACCTTAGGGTACATTGAACAGTATGTTTCTCAAGGGTACAACATAAACGACATTGACTATTATGGTGCTATAACAGCAATGGATGATGCAATTGGTCAACTCAGACAACTCCTGAAGCGCTACAATATTAGTAATAACACAATGCTGTGGTTCACAAGTGACAACGGACCTGCTAGAGGCACTCCAGGTGCAACAGCTGGATTCAGGGGACGAAAGCGAACTCTATTTGAAGGTGGGATAAGAGTCCCTGGTATTATTGAGTGGCCAGACATGATAAAGAGAAATCAGATGTCTGACTTTCCGGTTGTCTCCAGCGACTTTCTCCCAACGGTGTGTGACATACTAGGAGTTAGTCCCCCCACAGATAGACCCATTGACGGCACATCAATACTCCCCTTCATCCGTGGCGAAAAATCAACAAGAAATAAAACCATATCATGGGCTTACAACATCCGTGGGAATTTCAACGGTACCTACAATGCTGTCATAAACGGTGATCGCTACAAAGTGTACGCAGAATATCACAAAGGAGAGATAAAAACCGTGTATGATTTGATAGAGGACCCATTTGAGACCAAGGACGTCTCAAATGAGCAGCCAGCGATGTTTGCAAGCATGAAAGCTGAGCTGGAAGAGTGGATGAAGTCGGTCATCAAGAGTGCCACAGAAACAGTCAAGTGTTATAAACACAACAAATGAGGGAGAAGATGGGTGACGTCATTGTTGCACACGTGTTCAACAAAGTAATTTTGTAACACATGATTGTATGTTCAAATTGGTATTTACGGTAGATTGATTGACATTCATGAACCCTTGCAGGAATGACAGATATAGCTAAACGAATATGTGACAGCACAACAAACAATATATATGTACATTGTAATTTACACTGTGTATAGATATAAGTTAATGACAGTTGTACAAATTATTAAAAATCTGATTTAAAATTTTTTCCATAAGTTAGAATATCATCTGAACAGTTGATGCAATGTTCAGTGGTGATGTCTAGTGAGGTATGTTCTGCCAGGAAATGAGCACTGATGGATTCACTATTTACCGATGAAGAACAGCCCTGAACAGGGCAAGGATGGAGGCTTAGTAACCTCAGTATATAGGGCTTGAGTACAGGAGGTGCCGGGAGCACCGTTGTCTAATGCATGGTCCCATATCTTGGGCCAGCTGCACTGTGGTGAGGTGGCGATGCAGTGTACAAGAGATTGAGAGGGGAGTTGAGGACTCTGTCAACAGGAGGGACCAGTCATTTTCCAGGATTTCCTTCTTGATCTGAACACCTGACAGAGTGTCAGAAGAGGATAAAATCTTGGAGGTGAGATTTGTGTTGAAAGTGGATTCTAAGAGGCGGCATTGTCTGACGAGTTGTGAAGCTTCCACGTCATCAATAGCGAGAGAGCAGAACACACGAGAACTTAGGCTATCAGTGGAGTTCATTGTCTTGCGAAAAAATGCCAGCTTGATGCACAACACACGAGCTCTGATGGAAGGCCATTTGAGTGCAAGTCGAACAACGTTGTTGGCTGTGGACTTGGGGAGATGGAGGATACACTTGCCCATCTTCGCTTGGAAGGACTCCAGTTTTTTAAGCAAGGATGGGTTTAACGTCCAAGACTCCACACCGTACAATAGAACAGGCAGAACGCAACATTCAATGATACTCCTGGATGATGGTCTTAGAGCTCCAGCAAAAGTCTGGATGATGGTTCAGAGCACCGTTGAACACCCCACAGCCTCTGGCAAAGAATGCTCCTCTTGCTTTTCTGATGTTCTCCTCAATCCATTTGTTGCTGGAGAGTGAGGTGGACCACCAGGCCCCAAGGCATCTGGCTGAATGGGAGATTGGAATTTCAATATTGTCAGACCTGATGGAGGAGGCATTTGCCAGGAATTGATGGAAAGATTACAGCCTCGCATTTATTAGTATTCAAAGTGAGGTTGTGAAAGGAAGTGAGGGAGGAGATTTGCTTTTTGCAGTCAGCAAGGTTTGTTGAGAGGGTACGGATGTCATCAGCGTGGGACAGAGCACCAAGAAAGAGATGGTTTACGCTGAGTCTGCAAGACTTTTGCTGGAGCTCTAAAAGAATTGGATCCATCACAAGTAGAAAAAGGACTGGGGGAAGAACTGAGCCTTGGTGAACACCACGATGGACATAAAAAGGGGAGGAGACAACATTGTTAACACGAACAGATGACTTTGGATTGGTGTACGAATGCTTGATCAGGCGCCAAGTCTTCCCATGCAGTGATACCTGCGTTCATGAGGTGGCTAAGGGAGTACTGGGTACTCAACAGTGTCGAAAGCTGAAGCTAGGTCGAAACCCTCTTCTACGGAACAGCTAGTGCATTCTCCCTGTGTTATCCGACTCCTACCTTCCTCAGCTAACACAAACAGCCTACCAAAAAGCAGATGCAATCTTTGCCTGTAAGGAGATCATCGCAAAGTTAACTAGAGAGGGCGACCATGTCTACTCTTGTTTTTACTTCCCTTTACCCTTGTATATGGGTAGCACAATTCCTTCTTTAAAAGAAGGAATTCCTCTAGAGTGATGATGGCGTTGAAGATTTTGCAAATTCAGTTTTTGAACAGAGGACCACTGTGTCTCTCAAAATCCTTTGAGCTTGCTCTCTTAGAGACAGAGGCATCACCCTCACCTTGGTTGAGAGGTGTTGTGGAGTAAACTCCACCAGAGTTGTCTTTCTTTAAATGACGAAGAGCTGATTCGATCTCTTCCACTACAAACGGTTGATCTAAAACAAAATCATTCTCTTAGTAGGTTGTGGCTTCCATTTGGAACAAGGACTGGAAGAGAAGCCATTTTGAGTGGCAAGGACGACCGCAGTCTATGGCGCTTAAGTACAGCGAAGCACTTTGCGAGCTCACTGCATCAACGAGGCATGCAGGTAAGCTTATTCGCTTCAGTGAGCGTTAGGCCCTGTTGAGACCTTGTGCATTCTGGATGTAAATGTAAAATCACTTCCTGCGCTGGTGAGAAAGGAGCTCGCAAAGTGCTCCGCCGTACTTAAGCTCCGAAGACCGCGGTCATTTTTGCCACTCAAAATGGCGGCGTAGTATCCGAATTTCCGTCCACCATCTGTTTCATGTTTGGTTATGTGAGTGATTTAAACTGGAAAATTGAAAAAAAAAAAACAGTAAAATCATACCAAGCTAATGCTGATAGGCCTACAGGAATGACTATGATTGGTCAGTTCTCTCAAAAATGATGGTTTAGTCTGCTTGTTTCTTGAGCCTTCGTCTTAGCTCCACTGGCACCTTCTCAAAACATTTCTTGCAGTATGGCCTCTCGTCCATGTCTGCATAACGAGCTCCACCACTGTGTGTGTGTGTGTGTATGAGAGAGAGGAGAGAGAGAAAGAGTTACAACAGATTTCCCGTGCACATACAAACACCACTTACCGTGTTGCCAGGACAATGTCACAAGCAGTGCAGCGGAAGTGTTCCAAACACCATGACTTGTTCAGTACCGTCACCACTGTGATACAATACAAGAGAGCAAGCATTGGGTTTGTTTCTCATTCATGCTTGCAGCTTTTACTTGAGACATAACTTCATCCTCTCACTGCAAACTACTCTTTCTTGTGTTCCTATCTAGTTTCATACCCAGATGGGTAAGTGAATACAGGGGCCGCCTGAAAACCAGCTATGCTAAGCTGAGGAGACTAACCCATTCAAATAAAAGTCTATTTTTCTACCTACATGTATATCCAAGCATGATTCACACACAAGATTAGTATTATACGTAAGCAGTCTGTGCCTCCAGTTCATGATTGCATACAGCAAGCAGGCAAAGACTGGAGATGGGAAAGGACTGGAGGCAAGGAAGGCCTGGGAATGAGGCTAACACAGAACCATTAGTGTCTAGTGTGGCACTCACTGTCTCCACTGCATGGCTTGTTGCAACTGAAGCAGAGGTCACCAAACAGCTGTGTTGCGAGACGGAGATACAAAGTATATTATGAAGGTGGAGAGATAGAGGGGAGAGAGATGGGAGAGAAAGGAAGGAAGGGGCTTCCACTTACTGCCTTGTAGTCTCTCTCACAGTAGGCCAGCCCTTTCTTCTCATAGTGCCTGCGACCTTCGAATGGTTTCTCACAGTGGGAACACACAAAGTGCTAGAAGGAGAAGGAAGAGATGTAGGCAAGAGGTGAGGGTGGGAGGAAGGTGAGAGAAGCTCTTTCGTTTATTTTCAGACACAAGATTACACAAGTCATACCTCAGGGTGCCACATCTTCCCCATGGCATGGATGATACGTCCTTCGATAGGACGCCTGTGTGCATGATAGGTTGGCATTGGGTAACGATAAGTACCATTACGCAGTAACTTGTCAACACATGAACACTCCCTCTTACCCAGCTCTCCTGCTTACAAAAAAAACTGCAAACAATGGAAAACTGGGCGGGACCTAGGAACAAGACCAAACTGTCTTACCTGCAGGCAGCACAGATTGAGGACTCCATGTTGTCATAGCAACGAAGGCAGTAGAGATCCCCATCCCTTTCTCGGCACTTGGCAGTTAGTGTTTTTCTGGAAGGAACATGTGAGAGAGGAGGAGGAGGAGGAGGAGGAGGAGGAGGAGGAGGAGGAGGAGGAGGAAGGAGGGAGGAGCAGTAAGCACGAGGGAGAAGGAGGTGAAAAGAAGGAGGAGGGAGCAAGGAGGTGGGGGAAGGAGAAGGGAGAATAAAGGAAGGGAGGAAAGGGAGAAGAAGGGAGGAGAAGGGAAGAGAGGAGAAGAGAAGGGAAGGGAGGAGAAGAGAGGGGAAGGGAGAAGAAGGGAGGAAAATGAGGAGGAAAGTTAATCCCTATTGCAGAGCTATCCGACTTGTATACTCACTCACCCACACTTGTTGCAGTTGAAGTGGCTGGGATGGACAACCTGGAACTTGTACACAATGTGGTCCCCCTCGATTGGAAGACTGGGAAATGGGAATGGGACATCACACACCAGAATCACAAACTTTAGAATGAGATTACTGACCTGCACTTCTGGCAAAACTTCTTTGATCCACCTGGAGTGAAAAATAGCAGCTGGTCAATCAAAATACTATCCCATTTTGCTGAAACAGGACTCCATTAGACAGACATTATATCCTAACAAGTCCAAACTGCACCCCAAGATGCTCTCAGTGACCTGAGAGTTCAGCGCTGCAGTTTACCTTTGCTAAATGCTATCTAGGTTTTGTGAAATAGGACTCCATTAGGTGGAAATCCCAGATTTAATAATAGCTGGTTTCATGCACAAAGCACGATCAACTATAATGTATCTCGAGTACCTTTCACTTCAGCGTTGCACTTCTTGCAAAGAGGCCTGTGACACAAGAAACAAGTGATGATAAACAACACTGTCTGCTGGTATATACACAGGTGTTAGTATACTAGCATATACAGGATATACAGGTATTAGTATACTAGCATATACAGGATGCACAGGTGTTAGTATACTAACATATACAGGATGTACAGGTATTAGTATACTAGCATATACAGGATGCACAGGTGTTAGTATACTAACATATACAGGATATACAGGTATTAGTATACTAACATATACAGGATGCACAGGTGTTAGTATACTAGCATATACTATACTAGCATGTTTCTACTCAAGTATGTAATTTGTCTTCAGATACACCATACCTTATTTGGTAAAGAGTACCTCTTAAACCTAAACAGTCTATAAGTGGAGTCAGTGTGTACACAAACTCCCTCTGTGTGACGTGAGAGACGACCATTTGTTTTAGCGTCTAAACCCTCTCCATGTGGTAAAACACTCCACTATGCAGTGTGCTAAAAATAAGAATTACAACCCCACATGGCCATGGCCACAAGATGGATATTGGTACACGTAAAGAAAGGGGAGGAGAGAGGGAGAGGAGGGTGTTGTGGCCTTCAAGAAGCTCCAGATAACACTTTACTCTTGTTGGTTGAGTGCTTTTGACATACCTTCCTTGGTTCTTGACAAAGCCAACGTCAGCCAGCTCAGTATGGCAGCTCACGCATTTGAAGCATTTTGGGTGCCAGCATTGGCTCATGGCCCGAATCACACGTCCAAGAATAAATTCCCCTGTGATGTGTGTGTGTATGTGTGTGTGGGGAGGGGGGTGATATGACAGTTTACAGGTGGTCTATCATGCTCCAACTCACCGCAGCCGGTACAACAAGGCGCAAAGAGAGTGTGAAAGTCATGTTCGCAATACTTCCGTCCCTCGTGCTACAATACAACAGTTGACAAAGGTAACACATAATCACACCAAGTTGTTGTCTCTGACAATTTTCTAGCATACGTACCTCAAAGAAAACCCCGTCAGGGAATGGCTGAAAGCACTGCACACACCTAGTAACAAGTAACATGGAGCAGTACGGAAGGTAAACAATTTCACTGTTTAGGGTCAACTGAAGAACATGACCTTGACCCCACAGACCATACACAAGACTGTGAGCATCCCCCTCCTCCCTTCACACACCTCACATCATTAGTCTCACAAGCCAGCCTCAACCTCGTCTCACGTAACCAGACTCTCGCTGAAGAGAGAGTCTACCGTAAACGCTTTAATTAACGCGCTGTTAAAAAATAATTACGATCCGCAAAGGAGCCTTGTTGGGAGCGAAAAAAATTACTTCGGACCCATGGGGGCGCCTTATTTAGGGAGGCGCCTTCGAATTAGAGCGCAACTGACTACACTGACAACGATCGAATTTGAGTACGTTATTTGAGGCTACCATGAATACAAGTGCGTTTGGAGTCCAGAGATTAATTAAAGTAGAAGTAGAAATCAGTCGAAGAACTAGATGTCTCGAAAGTCACACGAGTCGGGTGCGAAATCTCTCTTAATAGAAAGTGCCCTTAAAAAAATATTTATGTCTTCAAGGGGCACCCGCGTTAGAGCGAGAAAAATTAGTTTCCTGTCAAAAGGGCGCTTTCATTAGAGAGGCGCGTTAATTAAAGTGTTTACGGTATATTATTTATGGTCTGGCTATGCGAGACTAGCCTCAACCAACCCCAGTCTGGATTGCTTCTAGAATAGGTTGGGTCTGGCTTGTATGACCATACTATCCATAACCCTCTACAGCCTTGTAAAGAGTTCAGTGAAAAACTATCAAGGGGCCCATAACGTCTGCCAGTGGTGGTCCCCTGTCTCTGAACGTTCACCATTGATACTAGAGTCAAGCCTTGACTCCCCTCCCCATTCTATAAACTTTGTCGCTTACACGAAGCATCCTTCGTGCCAGACTTGGCCTCCCGAGTTTATTATGTTCTCGTCTCGTCCGAAGGGATCTTGACAAAGCGTACACATCATCCCTGGGTCCATCCTCGGATCCATCGTCTTGGCTTACCCGCTGTTCAATACAACTGTCCGGGGTCACCCTGATTTTTCCGAGAGGGGGCGGATATACGACGCCGATTTCATAAACGCATGTGATAGCATGCAGTTGTGTGGGAACGGATTAGTTGTGCTTCCGCGTGGCCTATGTATAACATGGCCTGCTATTCCTCCTCTTGTGTTGTGAATGCGAATAAGGAGAGATCCGTCATGTCGTGCAGACAAGTCCAGACAGATCTATGGCCTTGTTACGAACCATTTCACCAGATCAAAAACAAGGGGGATTATGACAGTCTTGTTCCCAGATTATTTTTCCCCTCTGCGTGCAGAAAAATAGTCTGGGCATGAGACTAGGTGCATTGACAACCCAGAACGTCACTACAGCAGCGGTCTCTCAATCTCATCACAAGCAGTACTCAACAGTGTTCAAAAAGCATGAGTGCATTTATAATACATGATGTACCAGTATATGTCTAGTCACTTCATACTTCTTCCAAGTCTCAAAGCTAGCTTCTCTCTTCCATTCTCCCACATTCGCTCAAAACTGCCCAAGATCTCCTCATTCAGAGCCTCAGCAGGCAAAGCCTTGTACTCAGCCACCAAGGAGCGCACATCAGCATCAAAAGTCTCTAATCTAAAAAACAAAAGTATAGTATAACATTTTAATGATACTTGGATTAGCCTATCAAACTAGACTTTTTCTTTTGCTTGCCAAAAGTTAATTTGTGTCCCCAACTTCTGGCAAGCAGAAGTAAAATGGTTTAGGTGTTTGTTAGTCTCGGAGCCAGACCCTCGCACGCGGAGAAGGAGGGTTAGGGTTAGAGTGCGAGGGTCTGGTTCCGAGACTAGGTGTTTGTATGCATCAGAGGATGAAACTTATTTACACCTTCAATGTAGCCTTGTTCCAAGACTCCCTTGTCCACTTTCATAATTATGTATGCTACAAGGGCACAAGAGTCTGGGAAAGAGGCTACATTCAATGTTGGAGAAGTGCAAAACTGGAGGCAGTAGTGGACTGGGAATGAGACTGGATATTGGTCTGGGAATGAGAGTGGATAGTGGTCTGGAAATGAGATAGTCTCGTGCCCAGACCCTCTCGCACGTGCGAGAAAGAGGGTCTGGTGTTCCAAGCGACTTTTCTTGTCACATGGGACGGGGTAGCTCCCCGATCTGAGAGCTCGAATCAGATTCTAGAATGCATAATTATATGTGCATGACGTAAGCGATCATATTTTGAACCGAATTGGAGGTAGAAAAAACTTGCCTCGCAGCTCGTTCTCAGCTTTCCCAAGAAACTTTGTGGCCTTATCAAGCTTTTGTTAAACCATACCGTGCAGCAGGCAAAAAAACTCGAGTCCCGGATGTAAAATGTAATTATGACATTCTTTTCGGCGTAGGCCCTGCCCCAATGTGACAAGAAATGTCGCTCAGACCCTCTTTCTGCTTTTTCGGGAGGGTCTGGGGACGAGACTAGAAATGAAACTGGATAGTGGTCTGGGAATGAGACTGGATGTTGGTCTGGGAATGAGACTGGATGGTGGTCCAGTTTGAGGATATGTTATTCTTACGTTTTGTATTGCTTTGGGCAAGGATTCAGTTTCCTCACAATATCTTTGTTCTTCTCTTCAAGGAGGTCATACCCCTTCAGCTTGATATTCTGGTATGCCTGGGACACTGCAGCAATATACCAGTGACACTTTACATTCTACAAGCTAACTGCACAAAAAAAACCCTGACCTCCACCATTTGTACATCACCATTGGAAAGATAAAATTATAACTTGAAGAATCATCTTGGCAAGCGTGAGCAGGCTACCCAGTATTTCATATTATGTATACACATGTATTCTGAGATTTTGCCTACAGTATACAGACATATGTGTACACATAAGTACACATTTCTGTAGAACATGCATATACACATAGTGTTGAGCTTGTAACCTCCTTTCCAGGCAGCCTCCCACCTTCCAGTTGTTGATCTGTTACATACTCACCAACTGAACAGTGGGAAGGCCTGGGAACAAGGCTATGGGGCCTGCTTATGTTTGCCCTAACGATGCTCTCACATTTCTCATGTGGAACTGGAGCATTGACTTTGCTCCAGTCTGTGGAATCAGGAATGGAAATGGTCTTTGCAAGCTGGTAGAGTTCGTCGGCAAACAGCTCAATGAGAGCAGAGAAGGAGCAAAGCTTTCTCCACTCTTCTGGAATGGCCTCAACACCATAGTAGGCTCCAGCCAGCTGGCCATATATGGCACCCACTGTATCTGCGTCATCACCAAGGTTCACTGGTGTGTGTGTGTGTGTGTGTGTGTGTGTGTGTGTGTGTGTGTGTGTGTGTGTGTGTGTGTGTGTGTGTGTGTGTGTGTGTGTGTGTGTGTGTGTGTGTGTTCTGCACAAGCCACTCTACCCTTAGCTACCAACCTTCAACCACCACTCTACCCTTACCAACTTGCAGGCAGCCATCTTCAAAGTTTGAGGTATGATGGAAGGCCCAAAGAACTGCTTCCAGGGAGCGCACAACGTAGCCAGTGGCCTTGATGTCTGGTGGGTCCAGCCTTTTGAAGGAGCCACAAGCAATAGCATCAACCTCAGCAGCCTGTGGAAGAAATGAAAGCTAGAGGTATAAAGACAGCAACATGGTGAACTGTAGCCCAACCAAATGGATAAGGCCAGCAGTGCCACATTGCAAAGCATTGTCAAACACTTGTATATCAAACTATATGTAGTCTTCTTATTCTTAACCAAAAATACTCTGTGAGCACCATTGGGTTCTGTTCCCAGTAACCGGGGGCTGGAGAGTAGCGTTGGGAGAGGAGTTCCTCCTTTGTTGCTCCCTGCAGACACCCAACAAGCAAACCCGCAAAGTACCTGAATATATATAGGAAGTAGCCCAACCAAATAAGGAAGTAGAAAGTATGATCAGCAACCGTCAGTTTAATGGTGGCACATATACACATACACAACTGTTCAACTTTTTGGTGTCTGCTTGATGTAAGCTTTGAGGAGAGAGAAAGAAAAGCCCACAGGGATCCCTGGATTTTTCTTTCTCTCTCTCCAAAGCTTACATTGAGCTTTCACATGGTGTTTAAGCTTTGTGTGAAAATGTATCTGCTGGAATCTATGGGCAGGCTGGGTTGAAGTGATAAATTACTTGCAGGCATCCAGCGCTGCCTTTGGTCCATGGGTGACCCTTGAGGAGTCTTTGCTCAGCTCCATGGCAACCAGAGGATGTCTATGATACAGAAGGGGTACTGGGCACAGGCGCATCAGAGATCCATTGCCAGCGGCATTTTCAGCAGTGGAGCCAGAGTAAGCTTCCCCTGAGCGCTCAAACTTGTGGAGGGCTTTTCCGACTGTCTTTCCGATGTCAAAGCAGGTGCCATTACTGGAAAGGTGGCCTTCCTGGAATGCAAGAGAAAGACAAGAACATCTGCATACCTTTCTGTGTGCATGTAATGAGTGTGTGTGGGCGTGTACTGGTATACACCTGATACCATCTCCAGTATCGTTTAGCCTGGTCCACAGGGTTAAATCCCTGGCACTCTATCAAGCTCTCTGCCAGACACAGAGCCATACTAGTATCATCGGTCCACTGCAGCGGGTGAAAGGGAACAATGTTCAGTTTGCATGCAACACGGTGGAGGTCACATAAGGTATGTACTTCTCCCGGAAGAAGTGAAAATTTTCCTCCACCACTCATCCCCGTGACGGGGGGAAAGGACCCCGGAGGCATAAACTCCACAGCAGTTCCAACTGCATCGCACACGGCCAAACCCAGGAGAGATCCTGCAACTTTGGCCCTGACTGCTCCGGCCATTGCTTTGTTACCGGAAATGATGGCTTGCAGATCAGCCACGCCCACTCAGCCCCGCCCTCATTTTGCATGGAGACGTTGAAAGAGAAGAGGAATGCCGGCATGCCGGACGCAGCAGTAAACACAAGTAACAGGTTCTGGATGGTCCAGACAAATCAGAAAAGCTTAGCTGTGAGAGACAATTATGTGAAAAATGCTTGGAACAGCCGTTTTACATCGCGTAAGGAAGGTCCGTCCGGCAACCGCCTTCCCGTTCACCCTAGGCGTGTTCAGCGGTACTCTGATCACCGCGTTCCTGTGCCTCGCCCTGCGCTCCATGGACGACGAGGATGCCACAGTCATGGTTAGAGAACCTGGGGCAAAGACAGAAATCCTAAAAGTACCGGCAGCTGCTACTAACTTACAAGAAAGAAAGCCAAGGGCTGTGGAACCACGGAAACTCGTTTCTTACAACGTTGTTAGTACCAAGGAAGCACTGAAGACTAGAGCATATGCGATCCACCGCACTTGGGGAGATGAGGTGAAAGATAATACTGATTATTATGTGTTACCATCAGCTGGAGAAGAAGAGACCAACTTTGCCCACAAGCGAAAAATCTCAGTTGTTTCTCTTGGCTCTGAACACACAGGACTGGAGTATGATACTAATGTCAACAACTTTCAGGGAGTTTTTAGAACATGGAAAGACATTTGTATGAAGAAATCAAAAGATTACCAGTGGTTTGTAAAGCTGAAAGATAGCGTCTACCTCAGAACTCACAACTTTGAAAAACTCCTCTTGTCATTGAACAGCTCAGAGGCCATTTTTATTGGCCACTCTGTTGTTCCACTTGGATCAGAAAGGGATGAGCTGGGATTGAGGGAGGGTGAGAGCTACTGCTTGGAAGCAGGTAAGAGATTATGAGAGAGGTAGCAACACTACCGAAATTTAGTTTGAGAGATTAGAGGAAGAGTAGAGAGTGGGAAAGAGAAATTTTGATTTGTAGGCATTAGCAAACAGTGAAAGGAAATAAACATGTTATGCAGGTAGGAAGGTTTCAGTTAGCTTTAATTGTGATCATGGAATGCTTTCTCCTAACCAGGGTATGCAATCAGCTGGAAGACACTGGAACTGCTGTGTCCAGTGTTGCTAACATGTCAGGAGAAAGCAAGATCTGAGAATGAGGATGTGGAGGTGGCCAGATGTATCAGGATCTATGCAGGGATCAACTGCACCACTGCACATGAGGTGAGAGAGACAAACTCTGCAGAGTTTTTTTCATCATGTAATCATAATTTCGTAAAGCTAGAAACTTGCGATCTTGGTGTATAGCTTGTATAGTACGTTATTGGCAGTATATGCGGTATTGATTGAAAACCCCACAGGTAAGCATTGATACAACTGGAATTTTGTCCAATTAGCACTACTAGAAGCTACATCTCTACAGTATATCTCTCTGTTCACCAAGATCACCATAGAGGCTACTATCTCCTTGTACACCACCATGGTGATTTCAAGTCCTTCGCATTCTTGAGATCAGATGATTTTTCATCTGACATCACCACCTTCAGTACTGCTGTAGGAATTTTTTAATACCACTCAAATTCAAAGACTCCCATGTAGTTAGCCAACTGACGAAAACACACATCAGTATGGCTGTGTATGCAGTAGACAGGTTTGCATGATGGACACTGCACTCACTCTCCATTCAGATGAAAGAGCTGTTCTATCAGGCCCAAGGTCTCATAGCTGAAGAGGAATTGCAGGTTGGAGAACACCATCTTAATCCCAGCGTGAAGACAGCCATCCTGCTGAGCCCATTAACTGAGCCAGAACACTTCTACCACCTTCACTATTACTACAGCAAGGAGCACTTCAACACAACAAAACTGACCTCCAAGGCACTAAGAGCTCATATGATTCAGACTGCCGAAAGGGGGGCACAATCCAACTCGCTCTTGCACACAAGTCATCACCAATCTCCTCCCTGGACCAAGCTTGGTGTGAACTCTCCGTTCTTGCCCTCAAATTTAGAGGATGTGATCCACTGTCAAAGTTTTGACAGCCAGTACCGGTACACTGAAGCAAAGTTCTACCCAAGCCACCCGGTTAGTAGCCTTGTACGCAGTGACATGAATGAGGTTCTGAAAACAGTGCTACAGCCTTCAGATGATACCCCAAGTGACAAAATACTTGTGGAGAATATCTTTCAGAGAATTGATCCTCAAAGGGGACTTGATTATTTCTTGCATGTGATTGAGAAGGGGAGAGAAGGGAAGCACAACAGCAGGTTCTTGCATGCTCTGAGGGAGGTTGAACCTGCTCGAGTGACATCACTTGATACTGCAAACTACAAGACCACCAAAGTCAATTTTGTGATACCTACTCCACCTGTTTCCAGAGCCTTCCAAAGATTCATCCTATCTTTCGAAAGCAGCTTTCTAGCTCGCAAGCCACCAGAGCTGGTTGGGTTGTATGTGATCGTTTACAATGACGGAAAATTTCGACAATATGACAAAGATCTCTTTGCGGTCATCACATTGTTGGATTTGTACAAAAAGAAATACCCTGAGGCAGACTTACGAATCACGAGCACAAGAAGGCCTTATTCAAGAAAAGAATCCATAGAACTTGCATCAAAGGAGTACCCAACGTATGAACTGCTGTTTCTTGCTGACATCCACATTGATTTTTCCTTACAGTTCTTGGAGCGGTGTAGAATGAATGCTCTGGAAAACCACCAGGTCTACTTCCCTGCTGTCTTCAGCCCCTACCAACCAGCTGAATTTTACCAGTCTCGTGTCCGTTTTCCTTATGCAACAAAATTTCAGATAAGTGAAGCAAAAGGAAGCTGGATGCATGAGAGCTTTCATCTCCTTTGTACTTACAACTATGATCTGGTCAAAGTCCTCGAGCTAGGAAAGGAATTGAAGGAGAGCGACTGGAACTTGTTAAACCTGTTTATCCAGTACGGGAAGGTGACAGTGTTTAGGTCTGTGGAACCTGGCCTGGTCCATTTATGGCAAGATGGTTGCAGAGAGGAGGAATTAGGAGCGGCTGTTAGAGAGAAGTATCTCTGCCAAAAACTGCAAAGCATGCTATGATCAATTCCTCCATGCTTGTTATTTTATACAAATTCTCAAGTCATTGTATGCTACAAATGTGGATGTGACTCCAAAGTCCTTATAATTATTGTTGGGTAGGGCTCAAAGGATCACTTGCTGCAGTGTGGATGTGACTCCAAAGTCCTTATAATTATTGTTGGGTAGGGCTCAAAGGATCACTTGCTGCAGTGCATAGGTAGCCTTGTTTCCTGGCCTAGCTGTCCAACTACTGCTTTCTTGTACAAGATTACTTTTTTACATTTTGGACACTATTTGACTCAGTAGCTGTCCATTTCTGTACTGCTATGTAACTGTGCATTCTTATACAGGAAGTAACACCTAGCTAGCTAAAATTAATTCTCCCTCCCTGGACTAAACTGGGAGAGATTAACTGCCCTCAACTCTCTTCATTATTGAGGCATGTCTGCATACTTCTTACAGTTACTTCATAATTAACACAACAAGTGAAATTTACAACACATTTAGTGTGTCACAAAGAGAAAAAAAACAGTTGAGCAAAATTACAACCGTAAATATAAATCTGCTCTATAGTTCTTCACAAAAAGGTCATTACATTTATTTTAGGACAACAGTTAGATATTGTCATATTTGACATTTCTGGCACTGCCATCAAACTTGAAACATGTAATGCAATCCAAGAAGAACCTGCAGCCCTCCTGTGAAGAGAATAACAGCAGCTACCGGTACAAAGCTATACTTGGAAATGATAACACGTTACACAAGATCTATCTGACCGCACCCACTCAGGTATATGCATGTTACCGAAAGGGCTTACCAGTACATAAATCACAAATGCCCTCCAGAAATCATAGTTAGGTAGAACACGAGCTCCCCGCTCTTGTTTCACAAAGTACCGAAAGGCTGATCCGATCACTAAGTAGACTGCTGCCGACCCTAGGGTTCTGAGTGTTAGTAGGTTGAAGGTGGTAAGGTGTGTGTGTATTAGTGTAAGGTACACCAACCGTGACCCAAAACTCAAAAAGAAAAATGGACACAAATTTTGACTGTTTACAGCTGACAATATAAAGTTGAACTAACAGTTGTTGCATGTGACCACATCATCAATGCTCTCATGCAGTGAGGTCTCACATTCCAATGAATATCCAGCCAACAACTGATGTTGCTTCAGTTTGCACAGTAGGATTCACTGATTCACAGGCTCCCTTGTACTGGAACTCAAACACATACTGCAGCAAGAGAAAGTGCATGTGATACATGTGCCAGTCAGGAATGACATAATCGTGACATCATGAGGTATACTCAAGGTGTTGACACAATCATATGACATAATCGTGACATCATGAGGTATACTCAAGGTGTTGACACAATCATATGACATAATTGTGACATCATGAGGTATACTCAAGGTGTTGACACAATCATATGACATAATCGTGACATCATGAGGTATACTGACACAATCATATGCCATAATTGTGACATCATGAGGTATACTCAAGGTGTTGACACAATCATATGACATGCTTGGTACTACCAAGAATGGCATATGATTTCATCCTAGAAAGATTGAGCAACAGCCAAAGGTAATCAACTCAATATATATGCAATAGAGAGTGCACCACATAACTGTGACCTAGCTTAATTAACCCCCAGATCTCTACTCTTGACTTTTGATCTTATACTTGAATGATCTCTTCTTAATGTACGTATACTTGCTAGTAGCAACTAGTAACCATCACAAAATCAAAAAATCCCTCAATAACATACACACACACACACACACACACACACATACACACACATACACACACATACACACACACACACACGTACCATGCAAGGGTCATACTCTTTATTATGGGTAACATGGATAATATTAGACCGGTCTGGCTCAGTCCACTGGAGCGAAGAGTTACAGATGAACACAATCCTTGTTCTCAAACCATGTTCTGTGCAGTTTGGGTTTGAAGGAGCACTACCATTTTCATACTCCACATGAAAGCCACCACCGACATTATCAACATCTTGGTGTATGTGTACGTGAGTGTGCGTGTGGAAGAGATGAAGAGAAAGTGAGAGATGGAAAGGTATATGTGATCTATTTGGCCACATTATCAACATCTTGGTGTATGTGTACGTGAGTGTGCGTGTGGTGAGAGGGGAAGAGATGAAGAGAAAGTGAGAGATGGAAAGGTATTATCAACATCTTGGTGTATGTGTACGTGAGTGTGCGTGTGGTGAGAGGGGAAGAGATGAAGAGAAAGTGAGAGATGGAAAGGTATATGTGATCTATTTGGCCACATTATCAACATCTTGGTGTATGTGTACGTGAGTGTGCGTGTGGTGAGAGGGGAAGAGATGAAGAGAAAGTGAGAGATGGAAAGGTATATGTGATCTGTTTGGCCACAGTATTAAATTTCTATTAGATATAGAGTTATCTTCCACGTCACAAATTTGAAAGGAGCTAGGAACCCCAATACTGTGATGCTTGCAGGTTCATGGGATACTCACTTGGGTAAAATCTTGTTGTGTTCCTGAATAACCCCATACCATAGGCAATGGGGGTGTCCCCATGTTGGTCCCCGACCTGACAGACTCCATTATCGTAGCAAGTACTATTCACCTCCGGGGGGACAGGATGACAAAATGAAAAGTAGAATCGACAGGTGCTGGTTGCATTGAGGCAGAGAGAGTTGTCGACATTAGCATACCAATAGCTCTTCCTGTGGACAGTAAGTAAAATCACATGACCACCAGACTAAGGTTGTTTCTAGCAATGACAACATGATCCATATACGCATGATGCCGGGACAGTTTCTTACTGTGCTAGTGTTTGAATATCGTAGTCATCCAGTTGGCAGGTGTTGGGTGCCAGCGTTGGGGCATTGTAGCAGGCTCCTGCATACTTGAATGTGATTAAGGACTGCAGTAAAGGAGAGATTAATATAGTGATTAGATTTGTAAAGTGTGCATTATACAGTAAAAGAGAGATAGATTTGTAACGTGTGCATTACAGTAAAAGAGATATAGATTTGTATGTGCATTACACACTCAGTTAATGATTAAGGACTGCAGTAAAAGAGATATAGATTTGTAACGTGTGCATTACACACTCAGTTAATGATTAAGGACTGCAGTAAAAGAGAGATAGATTTGTAAAGTGTGCATTACACACTCAGTTAATGATTAAGGACTGCAGTAAAAGAGATATAGATTTGTATGTGCATTACACACTCAGTTAATGATTAAGGACTGCAGTAAAAGAGAGATAGATTTGTAAAGTGTGCATTACACACTCAGTTAATGATTAAGGACTGCAGTAAAAGAGAGATAGATTTGTAAAGTGTGCATTACAGTAGGCTGAGTTAAACATATCAGAGAAAGATTTGTAAAGTGTGCATTACAGTAGGCTGAGTTAAACATATCAGAGAAAGATTTGTAAAGTGTGCATTACAGTAGGCTGAGTTAAACATATCAGAGAAAGATTTGTAAAGTGTGCATTACAGTAGGCTGAGTTAAACATATCAGAGAAAGCGAAGCATCATGAATGTGTGGCCAAATCTACCAGTACTCACCAGGCATCCATCAGCTTGGTCATTGAGAAAGCTCACAAGATGGTTGGTAACATCGTTGTGGCCTGAATACCAAGCTACATCCGAGTCACAGGAGAAGGTAATGACACTGCGGAGGGTCCCATTACAGCTAGAGACAGTGACATCTCTACCAGTCCTTTCAGCAGAGAAACCCACAGCATTACCATCTATGTGTGTGCATGTGTGCATGTGTGTATGTGTGTACATGTGTATGTATGCATGTGTGAATTACATGTGCTGCATCGTGTCGATAGCTTGCTTACAATCGCAGATAGACACTGGCGAACATTCACTTCAAACGGGTGCCTTTTCATGTGGGATGCCTATTTTTGTATGGGTGCTTATAAACGCAATGTGGTTGCTGAAATCAAAATGGGTGCCTATATTCATGGGGTGCTTATTTTGTGTGGGTGCTTATTATCCCGATTTTACGGTAATCATTTAAGAGTCAGTCCCAGAATGAATTAAGAGCACCAGTCACATGGCAGAAATTCTAATAATATCGTATACTCTCCAGCACCAGGGTCACAACTAAGTAGATGCATGGATTTGAAGTAAGTTTACTATATACTGCACTAATTGTGCATACTGGTAAGTATACACATGTGGCTAAAACATTTGGCTATTGCAAGTAGCTGCTGTACAACAGATTAAGGGCGTGGACTGTAAGTGTTCTACTGCTTCTGGGCATCTCCAGTTAGGCTAGGTCACATGCTTCAAATGGAGGTACATTTGTGCATATAGTAGCTACAAACGGATGGTACATTGAAAGCACTGGTTGCCACACAATGTATAAACATATAGATTAATTAGCTACATGCAATCATTGAATGCCACCTGCACCCATCGTAGTCAAGCGAGATGAAGGCAAGGTGAAAGCAAGCAGTGTAGTACCATAGGTAATCTCATGAAAATACGCCCATGATAATTTTGTGGCTAATGACCAATATTTTAAAGTGTTTGAAACATGTCCACTCACCTATCCACTGTACATGCCAGCCCCTATAGCTGTATGCATGAACAATCAAGTTGTGTCTCTTTATCGTGTGCCTGCCTTCATTGGACTGTTTAACATAAAAGAGGGGTGGGCTTATTTCCGTGAGATTACAATCCAATATGTAAGTAGCCTCATTCCCAGGCTCTCACGCATGTGAAAGCTTGCATGGGAAGTAGGTTAATGAGTAAGCTGGGAGTGTATCTATAAGATGTACACAATTTGACGGAAGCTAAAATACTGGTCTTATAGACTTCAGGAATACTTTAGTGAGCCCACTAGACAGAATAAATGGAAAAGCTGGAAGGTATTAGTTGGTGCAACAAATCATTCTATCTAGTTACTAAAACAAGGCTAACATGAACCTACCTAGTACCGTATAAGTGTGTGTGGGGTCGTATGTTCCCATGTCGTAGTAAACTGTTCCATTGGTGAGTTCCACCTCCTGACAGATGGAGCTGTTCTGTCCGGGACACAGAGCTCCATCTTGTAGAGAGTGGCAGATGGCAAAGTTGATGGTGCAGCTTATGATGTCATCTGTCGTATTTCCTAGTGGCACAAGACACTGACTCTTGTCTCGGACTGCAAATTTCCAGTAAGAGGCCCTGTTGGGTGGAAAGGTTTGGGGGCAGTCTAAAACCCAGGCTTTCTTCCAAGCTGCTAGACAAAGTCCGGAAGGAAAAGCCTTGCTGGGTTCGAGGCTAGGTTGGGGCTTTAACATCGTGTTTCATGCATTGCAACATGCATATCAAACTTGTGTAGCTTTCACCCAGAAGTTGGTTGTTGCATTCAGTTTTGAAAATTTAATCAGCATGGCTGCCACACACCTCAAATCATTATAGCTATACTCATCTCCTCTTGCAGTGCACCCATCCTCTCATAGGTATGAGGAATGATGGCCATATGGCTAGTAACCAAGACTCATGTCTGATGTTCAAGTAGCTACCACACTGATAATATAAATCCTTTGATCATGCAGGTACAGTGTGGGGCACAACCATGCCAGTAGCTAAGTAGCTTCTTTCGTAGTTGCATACAGAAGAGATGCGTCTAAGTATTCACTGCAAGTGTTCTCACATTACAGCTGTTGTCTAGCTATAAAAGATCCCCTGCTATAGCAAAGCATGTACATCTGGTTTTGTAACCAAGGCAACTGTGCAGATTAAACCCTACAATACCATCCTGTCAATGCACTTGTACACTTATTCTGTTGTGTCATTAAGTCGTTGCAGCTATAGAATGTGTTTGACCATCAAAATTCAACTGAGTGAGTGACTGATTTCAACAGCGCTGCTGATGCATAAGCCCAGCCATATGTGTGTAAATGAACAGTCATATCCATTTTCCTCATGGCTAGCTAGCCAGCTAGTCTGTCAGCAATAGAAAAGAAAAGCAATTAATGGTTACTGTGGTAAACAAGAGCAAATAATTACTTGCTCTTACAACTGTTTTATGCGTTTAAAGGAAGAACAACAATAACAACAACAACAACAACAACAACAGCAACAAAAATCGGGGTATGCCGTTACGTTTGCAGGCTTACAAACGTCATTTTTTGCGTATGATAATATTTGCATGCACTGAATTATGGTTAGACTACTGCATGTACTAACGCCTTGTGCCAAGGAGTTGTGAAGACAAAACTTGGCGCAACTTCATACACGTGGTCACACAGACAGCAGACATTATCTCTCTCCGGCTGGCTCCTCTTACTGTTGAAGTGTGCTGAGGTTGTATCCTTGCAGGCCGCAGATGTAGGAGGCAGGTTGACCCACTGCTAGCCCCAGCCACAAGCAGAGAAGTGCGCGCGTACAGACAAAGCTTCTCTTCATCTTTCAATAATAAGAAGACTAGTAACCAAGGATACTTGATTACTAAGTGATACGGAAAAGAAGAGATCTCAACTTAATGAATAAATCTTATGTAAAGTAAAGACTATTGCGCATGCGCGTGCGGGCGCCGACGTACATATGCCAACTATGAAAGCAGTGAATGAGCTGTCTCTCAGCACATATTTTTGGGGTTTGGCTTCTACTTATGTACCCTACATACCATGTTTTGGCTCGAGCTCCTTCACTTAAGACCTTGCTATAGTTCTTCCCCCCTCCTAGCCTCGTTCCCGAGCATGGGAACGAGGCTACCCCCCTCCCTGCTGAATGACTAAAGCTGTGCGTTCTCCATTACCAGTATTGCTGCACACATACTCCTCATCTACGTCCATACATGTAAGTACAATAAAGTGTTGCATCATGCTAATACAAAAATCAAACTATTCTTAGAAAACTATCATTTTTCCAAAACAAACAGTTCACCACAAAAAGTCGTTTACTTTACACACCTGTCAGGACTGGCAGTTAGATATTATCATATTTAACCTTTCCGCTACTGCTCGCAAACTTGGAACACGTAATGAAATCCAAGCAGTACTTGCAGCCCTCCTACAAAGGAAAAAGTGGGGTTACTAACAAGTAACAAAGTTATCCAACTGCATCATGTTTATCATCTCACAAACAGTATACTTGTGACCATTGTGGACAAGTACAGCAGGAGCTTATAAAGACATGCAAGTAAGCATTTAGTAGGTCTTGGTAAGATTTTACCCAGGTCATTTGTAACAGTGTTGTTTTAGTATAGGGTTTGTGCTTTTAATTTAGTTATAGTTTTTGGATTTAGAAAATACTTTTGGTTTAGTTTAGTTATAGTTTTCCGGTTTTACAAAATTTTTAGTTAGTAATTACTAAAACTCTAAACCCCTTACTAAAAGGTATTTAGTTACAGTTATCAGTGAAAATAGGCTGTATTCTGTTTTAGTATATGGTTTCTTCTTGTATGTTTTAGTTATAGTTCCCAGCTTAGCAAAAATTTTTAGTTAGTTGTAGTTTTGGTTAACTAAATTTTAAAAAGGCCGTACTAAAATCTATTTAGTTAAAGTTATAGTTAACTAAAACAACACTGATTTGTAAGAGAAACGGCCTGGGAACAAGGACAGTATGTATTCCTGGAATATTGCAAATTGATTTTACGCTAGTGCCTACGTATCAAGTAGTGTTCACCATTGTTTCTTGTTACTCAACAATGGCAGCAAGTATTGCTGGAGACTATCATGATTGACAATACAGTCATGCTGTGCAAAATCTAAAAGTGACATGATTATCTGACCACACCCACTCAGGCTAATGCTTACCAGTACAGAAAGCACAAATGCTTTCCAGAAATCATAGTTAGGGAGGATGCGAAGACCCCGCTCTTGCTTCCCAAAGTACTGGTAAGCTGATCCAACCACCAGGTAGATAAGTACCAGACCCAGGAAACTACGTAGGTAGTGGAAAGGAGGTGTGTGTGTGTGTATGTGTATGTGTGTGTGTGTGTGTGTGTATGTGTGTGTGTGTGTGTGTGTGTGTGTGTGTGTGTGTGTGTGTGTGTGTGTGTGTGTGTGTGTGTGTGTGTGTGTGTGTGTGTGTGTGTGTGTGTGTGCATGTGCGTGTGCGTGTGTGCATGGATGCCCCTAATCATCAGCACCTCAACTTGAGGTTTACAACAGACATTTGTAGCCAAGTTGCAAACATCTGAGTCTTTTAGTTACCGTTGACAGCTACGTTTACAAGGTTATTAAATAGCCTTGATATCCATGCAGTGTCTTCTGGTTTCAAAGTGCATGCAGATGCACACTACATAGAGCTAAATACCTAACCTGGCAAGGCCAGGGTGACCCAGAATTTGCTTTTACACACAATGCTCTAGTTTAGTGAAATCTTGATACTTATACATCCAATTTGATTACTGGCTCCACAAGATCCCACCTTGTAGTGGAGCCCAGTATAGGTGACCTTCTCTGGCCTAGGTTTGTCAACATAACGTTATTCTCACCTCACAACCATGGAAAACCTGGGGATGCCATGAGAAAGAAACTAATCCACACTTACATTCCGATGAATATCCATCCAACAAAGGATGTTTCTTCTGCCGCTGTGGGATATTCCGATTCACAGGCTCCATTGTACTGGAACTCAAGCATGTACTGCAATAACAGAAATATGAGAAACCAGAATATGTAACTGAAAATGTACCATGACATCATGGCACACTCTAGTGGTTGACATCCCCAGGCCCATATACACACAATACTGTATCATAGGTTCTGGTTTTATGAGGTAAATGTGGTAATTTTACAATGGAGAGCAAGAAATTTCATTTCCATATCCTATCAACACCACAGTTGATGGCACCAGCTGCCAGTAGAGGGTTTCTGTGCGCACACACACACACACACACATACACACACACACACACACACACACACACACACACACACACACACACACACACACACACACACACACACACACACACACACACACACACACACACACACATGCACACACACACACACACACACACACATACCGCACATTGGGAAGTCTTGGTGACATGAATGTTATTGGTCTGGTCTTGCTGGGTCCAATTGACAGAAGAATTACACGATAACACAATCTTTGTTCTCGTGCCATTTTGGTGAGTGCAGCTAGGTGCACTACCGTTTTGATAGTCTACATGAAAGCCACCTGCAACATCCTCATCATCTTGGAAGGGTGTGTGTGTGGGGGGGGGGGGGGGGGGGGGAGGGATGAGGGAGAGGGGGGGAGGGGGATGGGACAGAAAGAGACACACAGAGAGCAAAGTGTGATTTATCTGGCCACCGTATTACTGCCCAGTGTGTTTATGAGATGCAGAGAGCAAAGTGTGATTTATCTGGCCACCGTATTACTGCCCAGTGTGTTTATGAGACACAGCTAGAGAGCAAAGTGTGATTTATCTGGCCACCGTATTACTGCCCAGTGTGTTTATGAGACACAGAGAGCAAAGTGTGATTTATCTGGCCACCGTATTACTGCCCAGTGTGTTTATGAGACACAGGGTACAAAATTTTAATCCTCCCTCACTGCTACATTGAAAATGAAGGGGCCCCACTGTGATGTTGTAGTCCTGTATTTGTATGTCCATTATCAAAGGTTTATGGCCTAGCTAAAGAATAGAGAGCAGAGGCAGTGGAAGGTACTTGAGATTGGGAGGACACTGATGATGGTATGTGCGTGTGCTAGGGGGGGTGTGGGGGCATGCTCCCCCAGAAAAATCATTAAAATTAGATCGCTTCTGAGGCCATATTTGTACCCACTAGTCCGACTAGAGTACATGGCGGGAGTAATACCGCCGTTCGCCACGATACACGTCAGTCGTCACGAGGCGTTTCAGTCACTATAGTCGACCTTGTACGTGTTGGCCCTGATGAGGTGGGCATCTTATAGACGAATTGACGACCTGGACAAGAACAGTTTCTACTTTGTACTTCACTTTGAAACTAGTTTCAGTGATCTCTCACTGCAAAAGCGGTCACAAAGGTCACAAAGGTCACCATGCCTAACAGCTTGAAGGGGGGGGGGGGGGGGGCACTATGCGGCAAAATCTTTTGAAGGGGGGGCACGTGCCCCTGGTGCCCCACCCCCCCCCCCCCCCCCCCCCCCCCCGGTTCTGCCGCCTATGGAGAGGTAAGGGGGTGCAGCCTCACAGTGCAGTGAAATTACAAAGTGTGGAAGTTTGGCTGGTTAGCCACGCCCCACTTTCCAAGCCTTGCAAGAGGTATAAACAATGTGGTGATAAAAACAGCCCGCAAGTGACAATGAACTAGGAAGAAGAACAAGAACACACAATGTTGATGAATACTAAATGACACTCACTTGGGTAAAACTTTGTCATGTTGGTGAACAGTCCCATACCGTATACCTGTTTGCTGCTCCCAGTCCGTTCCCCAATCTGACAGACCCCATTCTCATAACATTTGCCATTCACTTCCGGAGGGACAGGATGACAAAATGAGAAATAGAATGTGCAGGTGTCAATGTTCGAACTGTCGAAGCAGTAAGACTTGCTGACTCTTGCATACCAGTAATCTTTCCTGTGGACAGCATGCAAGTGCGAAACCATCAGATTATCACATGATGTGTTAGCTGCTTGGACAACATGATAATAATACATAACTGTCAGTCTATTTCCCTGTGCATGCATGCATGTGGTCAGTGGCGGCGGAATGGGGGAGGGGGGCTACGGGGGCTCCAGCCCCCTTATTGGGGGCTCAACCCCCCCAAAATTGTACTGTGTGTACCCCTCCTCCACGTGTGTAACTTATAATTAATTACCCATGTGTATGTCATTAAAAGTAATAGCAAGATTATGGCAACTGGTAGGCAAGTCAGGCAAGTTGGTATTGAAGAGTTTATTTTACCCCGAAAAAATCCGAAAGTCGATCTTTCGAGTGACGAGGTGGGCTGTTCACCACCGAGTACTGAGTCAGATTCAAACTCAGATCAAGATTCAGACCCACCCCCCACGGCCGCTGCGCAGCCGTAACTAGGCGGCTACACAGCCTCACCCCCCCAATCCCGATTATGTTCCGCTGCCACTGCATGTGGTGGGGTTTTAGGAATTGGTTGTGTCTATTAGTCATAAACAAAGTCACTCAAACGAGCAAATTAAACAGTTTAGCAACTCATATATATATATGCGACAACAACGATGCTTCTAAGTGGCAAAAACTTATCTATTTCAAATTCATGCATTTCCAACAATTTCTTGAGTCTCTGGATTATTGTCGTATCCAGATGAAAAAATCTTTTTCTGGGCATAAGACTAACAGTGAAGCTAATATGCAGCACAAAGCATAGGAGAAGAAGGGGAGGGAGGAAGGAGAGGGGAGGGGGGAGGAGGGGTGGGAGAGGGAGGGGGAGAGAGGGAGGGGGGGAGGGTAGCTAAGTATAAAGCATGGGGGGCAAGAGTAAGTAATATCCCATGAATACACTCTAGTTATTCAAATGGCATGTCAAACGGAGTAAGTTTGTTGCTATGGCAATGACTATCACATGACCATCACATGTTCCATCCTCCAGCCCCAATACCATACAATACCGGTACATATCATGCAAGTACCCACCACATATGAAACAATAGCCGACCGATGAACGCAGACAATGGTCAACAGGGGGGAAGATTCTAGTATCAAAGCTTGAGTATGTAGTCTGCCCATAGTAAGTCGGTGAAACCAAGTTACCGGTATCCAGTTTATGTATCTATATTGCAATCTAGCCTCCAGATATGTAGTTCCTTACTCTGCTAGTGTATGAACATTGTAGTCATCCAGCTGGCAGTTGTTGGGTCCTAACGTTGGGGGAATATAACAGGCTCCTCTGTATACCACCTCTGTAATGAACTGTAGTGGAGAGAGAGAGGGACAGAGTTGTATTGTAGCTGGTATTAATTACTAATCTGTGGTAGGCTGAGCTGTACCCAATCAAAAAACTAGTGTCTACTCACCTCACATTCATCGACAGGGTTCCTCACAAAATGCTCAAGGTAGTTAGTAATATCAGTCGACTGCAGGTTCCAATGTGCAGTTGGATCACAGTGGAATGCAATTTGAGCATTGAGATCCCTATCACAGCCACTGCCATTGGCCATCGAACCATTCCTATTAGCAATAAACCCATTATCTGCATAATAATGTGAGTGTGGTTGGAGCATGCCCAGTGTGTGTGTGTGTGTGTGTGTGTGTGAGTAGATGAACACGTGATGAAGTTGTTTCTTTTATAAAACACCCCCTCTCCCCTACACACATAAATACAACCAGGAATGCACCAAATAAATATTCATGCATGCATGAAATATTTGGCAAGATATCAGTTTCTCAGTGACTACTTGCTAGTAGTCTCGTCCCTAGACCCCACCCTCTCGCCAGGAGGCATGCGCGGGTGGGGCACGAGACTAACTTGCTAGCTAGATAGAGCTAACCTGACACCAAATATGTGTGTGCGGGATTATACGTTCCCAAGTTGTAGTAGCGTTTTGGTTCACCATTGACTACTACCTCCTGACAGATTGAGCTGTTTTCTCCTGGACAGAGAGTATTATCTTCTATAGGGTGACACACGGAAAAGAAGACAGTGCAGTTCAGGACATCAGCTGGTGTCTTTCCCGATGGTATGATACACTGACTCTTGTCTACAACTGTGAACTTCCAGAAACCAGCGCTATTGGGCACAGGGAGAAAGGAACAAATTCACTGAGAATAACTTCATTCGTGACATATAAGTAGCAGCCATAATAATACCAGCAACTTCTGGAGTGGCTTTCCTGGGGCTAGGTACAGAGCTTGTTTCTGTACTTTGTGCAAAAGCATGTATAGAAATATGACAGGTGAGAGAAAGCAATTGGCAGATATCTTTCTCAGCAGGTGATAGCATAGTTTCATGCATGCCCATGGAAAACCACCATGACGGCAGTGATTGGGCATATCCCCCATTCTTCCCTCCTTTTATTTCTTTGTACATCAAACTACATCTGTACCCTCATTTTGAACTCTTTCTAACAGAAGCATTTATAGTCCATCGAGATAGACTACCTCTCTAGCTTGATAGACTAACCTCCTTGACTGTACAACTTTATGTAGTAGCTAAATTGTGTCTCATAGGCTAAGCCTTGTTAGGCTGGTTTATGTGTTGCAAAAGTATAACAATGCTAAAGGCAACAGACGAGTGATACTTTTCAATCATGTGACTCGTAGTAAGCTAATAATCATAGATAAAATTGGGTATAACATCTATCATTACGCGCACAAGTAGCAATATCGAAGTGAAAATATTCAATTAATCAGATTTTTGTCTCTTACGAACTCTCAACAAATAATATGACAATACAACTTACGACTCGGGTACACACGGCTAACTTCACTAAAGCACGTAAAAAGTTGAGAGTACGCTAGACGCCTCGCAAAGCCTGACCCTCACACGTAAAGCATGCGTAGGGCTTTGCAAGGATATGGCTTCGCGGGACTCCACGCCCCTGGTCCTGCACAAAGACGATCAAATACGATTCAAAACTGTAGCAACCTGGCTTTCTCTCGAGCCTTCCCTTACCCTTGGAGTGTGTTGAGGTCGTATCCCTGTAGGCCGCAGATGTTGGTGATCGGGGGAATAAGTGTTGCAGGTTGAGCCACGGCTAGCCCCACCCACAGACAGAGCAGTGCACACGCACAGACAAAACTTGTCTTCATCTTTCTGTTTCACAAAACGGAGGATTTATAGTACTGCAGTCGCCTCATGCTATGTTCAGAGCCCTGCCTTCTATCATCCACGGTCTCCACCCCCAACTTTTTGCATATTTGTGGTAAAGTCGCACTCGTCATACTTACGTAACACTCGGTTTGTGCGCGCGCGCGCATGCGTAATAATGCAGTGTCTGGACTAAACTGAGGATTGACGAATGCTGACAAAAATGTATCTTGCAGCACTCACTCATTGTGCACTCATGATATTATAATACAAAAAAAAAAGCACACTTGAATTATGTGCTACAATGTTAATCATGTATAAGTAGCATCGTGATGCACTTCACAAAAGGTGATTAAAACGTCATTACAAAGTCAAATTGTCTAACTATAGTTTATCATAGTCTACCTTCTTGAATTTGCCTCCGAACTGGAAACATGTAATTGCATCCAGGCACAACAGGACACCAGCCTGCAAATAATCACCATTAGGAAGAGAGAATAATCAATTGTTATAAATACAGAGGTGGCCATAAAATCCATTGACTGCAAGTTAGCTCAAAAATGTATGCTAATTGTCCAGGCCCACGCATTCTGCCTCACAACTTTGAAGAAAGTTGGAAGAAATTCCTGGAACAGTTTCACACATGATGCTGACCACCATGATGTTACTGTTAAACTATGCAAGAACAAATTTTTTAAACAACCTGTAGGAGTGCTCCCATTGTGAGTTGTTTTCTGGAGTGTGTGCTGAAACAACATTCATATGTGCATTTTTTTTCATCTGTTTGGATGGCAAACCATTTTGGTCTTGCATCTACCAGATTTTCAACTCGTGCTGAAAAACCACACAATTGGGAATCTGGTACTTTTGATGTCACAGTATTACATGTAAAACCCTTCCAGGTTTTCTTTCTGATTTGGCTCCAAAGCTGCAAGAAATATGGAATAGAAAACCTGAGTTTGAGGCTATGCTAATAGTTCCATGGGTTCTAAAAGATTGTCTGACTACAACTGAGGGATGAAAGTGCTTACCCATACATAACCCCCAAATGCCTTCCAGAAGTCATAGTTAGGGAGAATCCGAATCCCCCGCTCTTGCTTCCCAAAGTACTGGTAAGCTGATCCAACCACCAGGTAGATAAGTACCAGACCCAGGAATCTGGATGTTAGACAAAACCGTGTCATGAAATCTTTCAGACCAAAGTGTCTGCACTCAAACCAAACACCAAACACCAAACAGAAAACTATGGTTAGGAGGGCCAATTTTTCCAGGAATTTTGGCTCTCCCCAGACTAAAATCTCCATGATGGCAGATGAAAAGCTCAAGGAGATAATTTTTGTAGTTCTAGCCAACATGTGATTTGACCATGAATGATGTGATATGAACTTTGACATGTAGCTCAGCCTAAGCTTTGTGTGACAGGCTACATCTTTCATACTTACGTGATATCACAGATTGGGAAATTTACAAATCGTAATATTCTGTACAAAAAATTTTCATGTTAAATGTTGCTAGCAGTACTTACCCCACAGGCAAGTCAGAAGCCTGAGCTTTATTTCTGTACACTAAACAAGTAGTTTCACTACTTAGGTGTTGAAAGATATTGAGTTAATATTTTAACAACACATTCTTCTAAATGACAGTAGATTGTAATAGAACTGCTTTCGTGTCATGATATACTTATTGTGGCAACTTTAATCTTGAGGGAGAGACATACTCACATTCCAATGAATATCCAGCCAACAGGGGAAGTTTCTTCCCCAACTGGAGGAAGAAGCATCGCGCAGGCCCCATTGTATTGCATAGCCATCGCATACTGCAACAAGAGAAATGTGCTTGTGATCAGGATATGTCCATCAAATACAGCTGGTTGTTTTCACAGGGTTCACAAACCTTTTTCCGTGGTTATATAAAACCAAGTGTACTACAGTCTAATACTTTCCTCCTCATCAATGGGAACTTGCTCTACTCTGCTAAAAGGGGGCACTCTTAAGGTTGAAAGGCAGAAGTATGAACTATGGATGTTCCAGGACACTCAGCTTTGCCTTCTGCTATACCAGCATTATTTCCTCCTGCTCATTTGGTCCACAAAAGGCAACTCCACTGCTTTACAGTGGGCCAAGCCAAAATATCAGATTGGGTAGCTTTTTTTCTGGGGGAATCTGGTTTTGGGGGGGGGGGGGCAGGGGTCCTACAGTTCTGTATATACGAAACCCTAACATGTCAACCTTGTTCCCAGAGTCTCATGTGGAAACGAGAAAAATTAAAATAGCCTGGGATAATTATATTGTCTGTGCATGTGTAAGGTAGTTTGTTAAGTTGAACCAATTCAGTTTCAGGGTTACATATGTGTCCTATGAGGTATATACAGGCTAGGGAATATAAATCCTAGAGAACTGAACATGTGCAAACAGTGTCTCAAGGCTCTCATTTCTCTACCCACACACAACAGTCTGGAGACGAAGCTAACCTGAGAGCAATAAGTATCCAAACCATTCACGAGTGTGTGGCCCGACCTACTTACCAGGCATGGATCAGCTAATTCAACCCAGGAAAAATCTTCAACGTAGTTAGTCACATCAGTGTGAGTCGGGTTCCAAACTGCACTCAAGTTACAGTGGAAGGCAATGGCTGTACGGAGGGTCCCGTTACAATGAATGCTATTGACATGTGTGCCATTCCTAAAACCAGCAAACCCCTCAGACTCTGTGTGTGTGTGTGTGTGTGTGACACATAGGGAGGGGGAGAGGTCAGAATGTGCGTGTGTGAGTGGGTGGTAAAGGTAGCCCTTCCACCAAGGCTTTCTGACCCAGCCCAGTGTGTTTCTCACTTACAGTATACTAACAGATGGGAACACACACATGTGCAGTGATGTACATGTACCTGGACATTGGGTGAACATCTGTGAAGTCTAAAGCCAGGGATATAGCTACAGTTTTGACCAGCTTTAAGTGTCTGTATACTTTCAACTGCACTGCACACATCAGTGTATGTGACCAGCCTTCCTAAATGTGGAATTGCATGGAAGGCCTGGTATGGGCTAAGTCGAAGGAGGCATTTTTCTACAATCTTGCTGATATGGAAGAAGCTAGTACGGCCGAATTGCCCCAAGCAGACAGTTGTCAGTCCTGCAGAAGTAAGAGCACTATGTGGTGATAATATTGATCTCAGCTTTTAGACCTCAGTTGACTTGATAAAATACCATACTCACGTGTTAAGAGCATAAGCTTATATCCCACTGGAAAGAAATCAGCATCCAACAGTATAAAATATACCTAACAGCGAGGTACATTAACTAATTAAGCAAAAGTACTTGTGGAGTACACTTTATTTAGAGTATTGCACGCTCAGTCAAATGTGAGGCAGCTTGGCACACACACAATGTGCATGCCCTCTATGATCGCTGGCATATGCTTAACAAAGGATATTTACCAGTAGTCAAACCAGCACTTAACAGTGATTATAAAATGTGTGAGTAAGGCAGGTAAGATGAAAGAAATATCCAGAATCCAGCTGGAATTAATAAAAAAATGTAAAAAAACCTTTGAATAGTTAAGCCACTTAGACTGAGGAGCATAAGACATGCGGCATAAACAGCATTGCCTAGAGGCTTCAGCTAAATCCCAACTAATTCACACTCAATTCTCTCTCTCTCAGTACTCTATGTATGAACCACTCTACCTTGTTATCATGGCGTACGGTAGTACGCCATATGTAGGGATGACCCCGAAAAAAAATGGCCGCCACATTAAAAGTGCACAAATAACACGCTCGAAATGTCTTCGTTAGATTAGTCAAAGGCCTGTATGCGCCATATCAGGCATTATTGAGTGTTTTCATGAGCAAAGAGACTGTTAAGTTTGCTGGAAAGTATCGCTAAGCACCAGACCGGCAAGTCGCCAAAACGGACAAATCGTCTATCTTCTGACTTTCTTTCTTCTTCTTCTTCTTCTGCCTCTCACCGCGATAGCACGATAACGGCTGGTGCTTTTACAACGATTCAAACGCAAAACAACAGGATAAATCACTAGGTATTGCACCTGCCACTTATCGGTCTAAAAGAAAGAACTAAAACTTGTCGGCGATTCTCAGGTAATCTCACACTTACGCTAGCTGCTACACGCCATTTTGCTCGAATTAAATATTACTCATAATTACGTCACCAGGGTTCAACTGAGCACGTGGTTCAGTACTTCGTAGAGAAGGTGAGTGCAAATCTGATTTCGTGGATCAGTTGACGTAGTTGTGCTGCACTTTACATCGAACGCAATATGCGTAATGTCCGCAAGAAACGAGCGAAGTACAAGCAGAACTACCTGCGAAACAAAGGGGAAAAAAAGGCAAGCGTCCCGTAATAATTACTGGAAGGACCCGGAGAAACACAGGGCATCTTCCCGGGCGTCCTCCCATGCCTGTCATTGGAAGGACCCTGAGACGAAAAGGGTGTCCTCCCATGCCTGTTATTGGAAGGACCCTGAGACGAAAAGGGCGTCCTCCCATGCCCGTTATTGGGAGGACCCTGAGACCAAAAGGGCATCTTCCAGGGCATCCTCCCATACCCATTATTGGGAGGACCCTGAGAAAGGAAGGGCAGCTTCCCGCGTATCCTCCCATAGTAGTTATTGGAGGAACCCTGACAAAAAAAGGGCAGCAGCTCGTATGACTAATTTGAAGGCTGCAAAAGCCAAGCTCAAGTGGTATAGACGGTACTATGCCAGCTAGTGTTTTAACCATCAAGTACTTCATATGACTTAGAACACTAGCCACTGATATTCAATTTCAAGTTTTATTATCAACTTTCACATTTCAAATTTGCTTGTTATAGTCATTTACATGCATATAGTACACATACAATGTTTACTGCGAGTTGATGGTAGCACTTTGGCTGGTGTCTTCTTAACATCCTCCTTTTGTGTTGTGCCTGAGTCTTCATATTCCTCCAACGAAGCAAGTGGCAGCCTATTGGTAGCTTGGTATACTCAAACTCTAGTAGCACCGAGTCAACAGTGCATGGCTTCATTCCAAACTTCTGCACTAGAGGTGGCCACAGAACTGACGGTTGTTCAGCTCCACAGACCCCTATGCGTTCGTTTCAAACCCATTTAGACTATAGCTACTCACCATCAAACAGTTCTGTAATGGGGTCTTACGACTCAATACTCTGGTGACAGTCTATGGAGAGTTTTTCGGCCCCATTAGTAGTCCACGTGAAATGAGCACAGGATTTATAAGCTTGCATGCAAAGCCTTATTAAACTCATCTGCTTTTCACTTGGTTTTTATGAGGCTTTGCTTGGACTGTACTTCTAAACCCCCCGAAGTTTGATGTTTGGATTGACGATTTCACTTCAAAGCGTTTGAATTTATGACAATCCTTAGCTCTTTCTACTATCATACTGTACACACCATGCATCTTCCCCTCAGCCTACCCTCCCATGTCACTTCTCTCTTACCATCCCTAAACCAAAAAAAAAAGCAAAGCAAACAAGTCACAAAAAAGTTTTCTCAATGAAAACAAGCACATGTAGGAATGGAACCCTCAAAAACCAACCAAACAAGATAGGAACAACACCACAATACTTTTACACCATCCCTACATCTTGTGCCATTTTGCCAACCACGTACACCACAAAACCCTTCAAATTTAAGTTTTTAGGGTTTGTGCTTTTAGCTTAGTTATAGTTAGTTTTTATTTAGAAAATACTTTTGGTTTAGTTTAGTTCTAGTTTCCCGGTTTTACAAAATTTTTAGTTAGTTATAGTTTCAACTACTGAAACTCTAAAACCCCTTACTAAAAGGTATTTAGTTACACTTATTGTTGAAAACAGGCTGTATTCTGTTTTAGTACAGTTACGGTTTCTTCTTGTACGTCCTTGGACGTTTTAGTTACAGCCCCCAAGTTAGCAAGAAATTTAAATTGCACTTTTGGTTAACTAAATTTTAAAAAGGCCATACTAAAATATATTTAGTTAAAGTTATAGTTAACTAAAACAACACTGCACACCAGCCACACCCACAAACCAACAAACAACCTTTCTCCCTACAACTAGCTACCTATCCCACAAACCCTTCAAACACACCACCATGTCGTTAACTACGGACCGACCCAGTACTGCTCACACCACAGCCTTCACTTACAAGACAACCCTTACCTGCCATGCCCAGCAGCTACAAAAGCCCACAACATACGCAACCCACTCCAACATGCCACACAGACTCAGCACTGATCTTGCACCCAACAGCTTGTACATATTAAACTAGCTAACCATGCCTGCCACACTCAACCGTAACAAAGTTACAGCCACCCACAACACAATGCACTCTCCATACACAACAACGTGCACTACACACCCAGTACTGCTCGTTCCACAGGCTTCCATGCCCAAGACAACCCTTCTGTGCACACAAGTAACAAACACAATGCATAGTCGGCAAAATGGCACAAGATGTAGGGATGGTGTAAAAGTATTGTGGTGTTGTTCCTATCTTGTTTGGTTGGTTTTTGAGGGTTCCATCCCTACATGTGCTTGTTTTCATTGAGAAAACTTTTTTGTGACTTGTTAAAATATCAACACACCTGTATCCATATATGAGTGTTTGGGGTCGTATGTTCCCATGTTGTAATAAAGCCTTGCTCCACCATTGAGTATCACCTCTTGGCAGATAGCACTGTTCCCTCCAGGACACCGAGTGTGTAGAGTCTGATCTTCAATAGGGTGACAGACGGCAAAGTTGACGGTACAACTCTGAACATCAGCTGTTGTATTTCCTAGTGGTATGATACACTGAACCTTGTCGTGAACTGCAAACTTCCAGTTAGGAGCTCTGTTGAGTGCAAGAAGAAAGGATTAATAGCCTGGTTCCCAGCGCTGAGGGAAGGGGGACAGGAGCACCTGGTGTCTACTGTGTGCGCATGCATATTAATTTCTTGGAAAACCGTATCACTAATGGCATCTCTGTTACACTAAGTTCTGTGAGACAGCCGATTTCTCTCCTGTGTGGAAGATACCTGCCACCGACCACACTGTGTGAACGACTACAAGGGAGCAATGAAAGCACTCAGCTCTTCGCCTACAAATCACCTGAATGCGTCTCAGCATAGCCCAGCAGTGTGGCCTTCAGCAGGTAAACTGAAATTTGTCATGATTTTAGTGTAGCGGAGTAGTATGCAGGTCAACATGGGAACTTGGCGCATGCGCGAACAGTAGACGCCAGGTGCTCCTTTTTCCCTCCCCTCAGCACCAGAAACCAGGCTAAGTTGGAATCAACTGCTTGCAGTAACCAGACTACCTTTGGGGTGTAAAGGGAGACTGATTGTCTTTTAAGATTACTTCAAATTTAAGTACCAACTCATCCATGCATTGGAATGTGGCCAATAACATATGAGCCTAGTGGAAACGGCCTTCATTAAACCCTGAAGCAGACTGGAAGTGGGACTGAGCCACCAATCACATATGAGCCTAGTGGAAACGGCCTTCATTAAACCCTGAAGCAGACTGGAAGTGGGACTGAGCCACCAATCACAAGGTTTTGATAATCAGGTTGGTGCTGATAGCGATAGGACTCAATACCCAAGAAAAGGGGCTTGATTCTGCTTCTTCCTGCAACTAGCTCACTCACAATTGTCACACTTAGCGTTTGTTAAAGCACTAAAGGACACTCAGTTACAATGTACTTTAGTCTTGTCTTCTCTCAGTGCACCTTCTGACCCACACTTCCTCCATCTTCACCCATCCTTCCTCCATCGTCACCCACCCTCCCTCCATCTTCACCCTCCCTCTCCATCTTCACTCACCCTCCCTCCATCTTCACTCACCCTCCCTCCATCTTCACTCATCCTTCCTCCATCTTCACCCATCCTTCCTCCATCTTCACCCATCCTTCCTCCATCTTCACTCATCCTTCCTCCATCTTCACCCATCCTTCCTCCATCTTCACTCACCCTCCCTCCATCTTCACTCATCCTTCCTCCATCTTCACTCACCCTCCCTCTCCATCTTCACTCACCCTCCCGCCATCTTCACTCATCCTTCCTCCATCCTCACTCACCCTTCCTCCATTTTTTTTTTTTTTTTTTTTCCGAGTTTTTCTTTGCTGTACGCTGGCGGGGAAGGCCACGCAGAGGCTAGTACTACGAGTAATAGCACTAATCTAATGTGAAGTTGTTAACTACAACAGCGGTGGTGGATAATCTTGCTGAAAGGTCGATGAGTGTCCGCTAAATTGGGGTCGTTGAGTATTGTTGGTGTACAATTAGGACCGCGAAAATTGTCCGTTATACGGAGTAGCGGGGTGTCCGCTATAATTCAGGGGTTGCTTAAGTATTGAAGTGAATGGAAGGACAGTCGGGACTTTCAGAATTGTCCGTTATATCGTGGGTGTCCGCTGTTCAGGAGTGTCTGTTAAGCGGGGTTCCACTGCAGCCCTAGGAAAACAGCATCATTGTGAGTTTAATGCTTTCACTGGCATCAACTGAAATAGCATTGTTAGTGTGCACCTCAACAAAAGGGGAGTAGGTTTTACATGCAGACAATGTGGTTATGCAAGCATCATTACCCAGTGAGCGCATGCACTGAGGTAAGCAATCGGTTCTATCCCTCTAACAGTTAACCCATACACATGACTTGTGTAAGTCATCTTATGCTTAATGATGATTTTTTGCTGAGAGAGTGAGAAATAAATCCACGGATAAAAATCCGGGATCCAGCTGGGATTCGAACCCAAGACCTTCTGAATACTAGTCAGACGCTCTTACCATTAAGCCACTTTGACCCCTGGCAGAGGAGCGGAAGACAAGCTACATAAGCAGCATTGCCTAGAGGCCTCAGCCGAATTCCAACTGATTCTCACTCCCTCAGAACTGGGCTCCCAATTGTATCCAAACAATACTTAACGACCCTGATTTAGTGGACACTTTTTTTTGACCTTTTCAGCAAGATTGTTCACCATCGCTGCTGGAGTTAACAACTAGATTAGCGCTGTTACTTGTAGTATTAGCTTCTGCTTAGCCTTTCCGCCAGCGTACAGCAAAGGGAAATCTGAAAACGTAGCCACATTGTGCTCAACAGCCCGATTACGCAGTACCACACCTACCAGAAATACACCGGAAGCCAATGAGTTAGGGACAGTTCGCTATAAAAGACAAAATTGTTGGTCCCAATGGTGTCCGCTATAGAGGGGTTCCATTGTACCATAGATAGTAGAGTGGTAGAACTTAATTGGGGCGAGCCTGAGCGAGCCCCACACTAGCGTGACTGCATTGCAGAAGTGTGTGTGTATACGTGCTTGCTTGCGGCCATATACCGTAAATTTTAAATGAGCGCATTTAAATATTTCACGAAGACAATGAACGTCGGATACTCGGTGAAGGACTACCGCCAGAATGCAGCGTCGACGTGAAAGAAACTCGGAGCGAAGACGACTCAAGTTAACGCACGCATAGCAACTGCGGACTGTGACAGACAAGGGCAGGCTACTCACAGACGGTACAAATTACACCCAGTAGAGTTTAGGTCGCTTGAGGAAGAGCCATGCATAATCAACACTCATAATTAAGCTCCAGAGATTCAGTTCATGACTTCAGTGTGAAGTTTAGTCCAAGTTTGTGTGTAGCCATAGTAGCTTCCTTGACCTGAGAAATGACTGCAATTGGCAACATGTATGATCATCTATATCTGGTGACAACTAAGTGCTTGGCTACATGAAGTTTTGCTTACCACGTGCGCTCATGGAACAGCAGACATGACAAACCCTGCTGTTATGCATGGTTTATGTGCCATGAAATCAGCAATGTATTGCTTGCTCAGGCTCGCCCCCACGATGATGATGATAACTTGATAGTACTATCTATGTCTGGACACATGTCATGTTCATCCATGGGGGGGGGGGGTGCATACCATATACTTACAGCTGAAATTGGTGACTTCATACACATGGTTGCAAAAATATACGGCACCTCAAATCATGGCACCGGCCAGCCTGGCCAATAGGCATTAGAGCTGGATTGGGCGGCCGTCATTATTCTACGGAACGGACCGGAACAGAACAGTTCCATCACATTATTTTACGGAACGGAACAGGTTCGAATATGTGTGCTACCGCACACACGACTGCCAAATGTCGCCTTGTGCGTTGAAATGCTCTAGTTACTGACCGTGATACTGTTTGAACAGTAAGTAAAGGTTTTTTAAAGTGCTGCGTTGACAAACCATACGGACATTTTAAGCCAATTGTCGAGCCTTTTGTAGTAAGAACCGGTTAGTCCAGTTGCTGCCACTCTGTCAAGAACCCTGGTTTAGCATGCATGCATGCATCCGCCGGAAAAAAACAAAACAAAACAAAAGACAAGTAGCATGCATGCATGATGAGACTACTGAGTAATTGCCTACGTAAAACCGTTACCGTATTGTCGACTCAGCGCTTGCATTTACATTTCAACCTGTATACAAACCTTCATTTACCATCAAAATCAAGTACTATGCCGAGCAACTAGAGCAATTCAATGCACAAAGCGATATTGCACGCCAGTTGCGCAAGTCGTACGGTAGGAACCGCGGCTCCGTTCCGTGAAATAATGTGACGGAACTGTTCCGTTCCGTTCAGTAAAATAATGACGGCCAATTGGGCTCAGTTAGGGGTTAGGGTTTGACAGGCGAACAAGTTTACGTAGCGGCTTTGTGGTATGTCATGGTAAAAATGGACCCCCCAAAATATATTTTCCCCTGGAACTACTGGTACTCTCTGCATTTCTCTCTGCCACTGCAGAAATCCAATTGCTATCAAAACAGATAAGAGCGTCTTACTCTGATGTGCACTGCTTCAACCTTGGTGCCTTCATGACTGCTTGGAGGGAACTTGGCGCATGCACAGACAGTGTGTACCAGGCTCTCTTTCCTCCTCCCCCGTACAAGAGCCTGGGAACTTAGGGCTGGCCAATAGTGGGTCCAAATATTTTTTGTTCCAGGGGGAACCAATTTTATGGGGGTCCAAAGTAAACGGGACAGGTGCCATATGCATTGAATAACTAATCAGTTTAGTATACATGTACTCCAACCGACACCTGGCTCTCCCCTCTTACTGGCTGAGTGTAGTGATGTTGTATCCCTGCCTGGTACAGATATCAACGTATGGGGGAGCGATAGTTGCTCGAGTTGGCAGCTCTGGCGCGAGCGTTGCTTTACTTTCTTCAGTTGGACGAGTTGTCTGCTCTGGCGCGAACGTTGCAGGAGTTGTCGTGACATTTGTTTCATTTTGACCCACTGCTAGCCCCAGCCACAAGCAGAGAAGCACGCACACAAAACCTTGCATCTTTCAATAATCCTAGGAGGCTTGTACTGAATACTTGCTCGTGGTCAGACAAGCTGGCTCACTGCACGAGCGCTTTCCGTATATATCCGTGCGTGCTCTGTGTATGATCCGTATACCAATTTGCGTGCGGCTCTAATTGACGCGCACCGTGTTGTTTTGAACATGGCTTGGAATGCTAACCCCGACTCGGGCTACAACGCCTTCAGCAACGATGGAAGCTTCTTGGAGCAGTTTAGAAAGATGCAAGAACAGCAGAAACAGCAAGCTTCTTCCAGTAAAAGTGAGAGTGTATCGAAAACTATGCCAAAACCACTTGGGACGGTGTCCATGAAATTTGGTGCTGTGAAAAAGGGAGAAGAAGTGAGTCGGCTCAAGCCTGCGGCTGCTGGTGTGAAGAACATGTTTGGAGATGACTCCTCAGACAGTGAAGGGGAAGGGGAGAACAGAAGAAAAGGTGTGGGTTTTGTGTGTGATTGTGCATATGTACCTAACTGGTACGTGCAGCGTGAACAATTACCTTGTTTGCTAGCTAGACTTCAACCGACTTAGCTGTCAAGTGATATTACACTGTCACTTTTCAGTTCCAGTCTATGGGCGCTAGCCTTGTCCCCAGGCCTTTTCTGGTTCAAGGAAGATCTGGGAATGAGACTAGTAGACTACATGGGCACTGCAAACTTGCAGATCTGTGAAAGGGATAACTTATGGAAGAACGATGAATGCCTAACATTGATCATTCCTTCACTCCCTTTGAGCTAGAATCTTCACTTAGAACTCAGATAATGGACCTAAACATGCAACCAATCAGAACACTAGTCCTATAGGCAGGAAGTAAAACCCAATCTTGTGGAAGTAGGAGGTGCTAAATAGCTAGCTGTGTCAATAAGGCTTCCTGGTGCAGTTGGAGCAGAGAGCACTGGTTAGAGTTTTCCACAGCTATGCATTTTAGCCACATTCCCAGACCCATCCATCATGAGCCCAAGAAAGAGGCCATGTGCGTTTTGTGTTTGGACTGAAACCAGCTTTTCACAAGTTTTTCTTCCACAAATATATCCTATTTACAGATGGCATTAGTGACTACCTAGAACACTGTTTATGTTAGCCACATTCCCAGGCCATTCTTTTTCCCCTACATGAGATCCTGGGAATGAGACTGTTGTGTTTGTAGTAGGCAGTGAGTGAACAAAGCTAACCGCACTGTTACAGTGCCAACAATCGGTCAAAGGTCCATTGTTTGTGTCGATAGTGAGTGAGCGGGTGCATTTCCCTCCATCGTGTTGCTCCAGTGTGTCATGGCTGTGTAAGTTCTCCTCCTAACTAGAAGAAGGAAGACCGCCCACCCACACCCAGACACCCTCCACCCTCCACTCTCACTCCTCCTCCTCCACATCTGCCTCCTCCTATCCTGGTCCAAGCTCTGCAAGCGGAGGTGAGTTATAGAGTCTTACACACGTATATCATATTTCAGACTCCATCATTTGTACATGTAACTATGCTCACAATAACATATTTCAAGGGTGGAAAGGTTGTTATGGTAACACTGTGTGAAGGAGCTAGTTAGCATGTCTAGCGTGGTGCACTTGTGTTACCGTGGTGTGTTTGTAGCTAGAAGAAAGGATGGGATCGGTCGGTTATGTGAGGCTTTTTCTCCACGCTAGGCTCCTCCTCCTTGTCTGGAAGGAAGAGAAAGAGAGGAAGTCAATGGGGTGATGCTCCCTCAAAAGACGAGCTTGCCATTGCAAAGGCGATGGCCTCCTTTAGTGATTCTTCCTCTCAGGAGCTGACAGAGGCACAAAAGTTACAGCTAAAAGAGCAAATGGAGGTGAGGGAGGGCTTCAAGGCTAGGACCATTAGTAGCGATTCCTGACGCTCTAAACTTCTGTTAAAAACTGCAGGCACTAGCCATTATCAAAGTTGAAATATCTATACCTCAGAAGAAAGCTCTTGATGAGCTCTATCGACTGATCACTGTTGGTCGTTGCCAGCGTAGTTAGTATGGAAGTTGCGTGCATTTTTATTTTTTCCCATACAAATTTTAATTGAAGCTGCAGGTACTAGAGCCATTAGTTTCAGACGGCCCATGATTTTTTGCAAAGAGCAGCCATTGGGACATTGTTTGATGTGCATTGGTCACTTATAGCCAAGCCAATCCTGAGAATGAGCCGTTTCTTTTTTTATGTCAATCTTCCGGAATTGCTACCATTAGCCAATTTTCAAGAGAATTTTTATGGAATTTTAGCTTGCAGCACATAAAACAGTTTATTCTCCCCCCCCTCTTTCCTCCCCTCTTTCCTCCCCTCTTTCCTCCCCCTCCTCCCCTCCTTCCTCCCCCTCCTCCCCTCTTTCCTCCCCCTCCTCCCCTCCTTCCTCCCCCTCCTCCCCTCTTTCCTTCCCCTCCTCCCCTCTTTCCTCCCCCTCCTCTCCTCTTTCCTTTCCCTCCTCCCCTCCTTCCTCCCCCTCGTAGATGAACAGATTGGTTGCTGAGGTTCGTGTTGCTACACAAAAGAAGCCCCGTCGTCCCGGGAAAAAGAAAAACAAGTACGAATACGACAGTGACGAGGATACAGAGGGAGGAACATGGGAACACAAATCAAGAAAGAAGGAAATGGTCGAAACTGAGGGTAAACTACAAGTTGTGTGTGGATTGTTTTTAGTTACATGCTTGATGCCGAAAGCTATAGACTTTGTCTCTCATATGTAGATAAGGCTCATGAGGCAACAGAGCGAGGGCGTGGGAAGCACCACATTGGAGACTTTCTGCCTCCTGAAGAACTGGATAACTTTGTGGAGAAGGTGATCGCTGTGAAGGAGGGAAGGACACCAGGTCAGTGTGCCGCGATGTACTGTAGTGTACTGTGGGAAGAGGTAGTCACCACCAGGTCAGTGTGCCACGATGTACTGTAGTGTACTGTGGGAAGGGGTAGACACCACCAGGTCAGTGTGCCACGATGTACTGTAGTGTACTGTGGGAAGGGGTAGACACCACCAGGTCAGTGTGCCACGATGTACTGTAGTGTACTGTGGGAAGAGGTAGTCACCACCAGGTCAGTGTGCCACGATGTACTGTAGTGTACTGTGGGAAGAGGTAGTCACCACCAGGTCAGCGTGCCGCGATGTACTGTAGTGTACTGTGGGAAGGGGTAGTCACCACCAGGTCAGTCTGCCACGATGTACTGTAGTGTACTGTGGGAAGAGGTAGACACCACCAGGTCAGTCTGCCACGATGTACTGTAGTGTACTGTGGGAAGGGGTAGTCACCACCAGGTCAGTGTGCCACGATGTACTGTAGTGTACTGTGGGAAGAGGTAGACACCACCAGGTCAGTGTGCCACGATGTACTGTAGTGTACTGTGGGAAGGGGTAGTCACCACCAGGTCAGTGTGCCACGATGTACTGTAGTGTACTGTGGGAAGGGGTAGACACCACCAGGTCAGTGTGCCACGATGTACTGTAGTGTACTGTGGGAAGGGGTAGTCACCACCAGGTCAGTGTGCCACGATGTACTGTAGTGTACTGTGGGAAGGGGTAGTCACCACCAGGTCAGTCTGCCACGATGTACTGTAGTGTACTGTGGGAAGGGGTAGTCACCACCAGGTCAGTCTGCCACGATGTACTGTAGTGTACTGTGGGAAGGGGTAGACACCACCAGGTCAGTGTGCCACGATGTACTGTAGTGTACTGTGGGAAGGGGTAGTCACCACCAGGTCAGTCTGCCACGATGTACTGTAGTGTACTGTGGGAAGGGGTAGTCACCACCATGTGAATGGTCATACTCATAGTAAAATGGTGGCTGAAAGAGCTAGCCTTGTTCCTAGGCTCTCTCCCCAGTTGCCCCAATGAAAAACAATTGAGGCACAGGGACGATTCTGGGAATGAGGCTAGCTGAAAGCTATTGACTCTGCATCTGATCTGTACATCCATCTTGTAAAATCTGTTTTGTGACAACAATAATTACATGTCTGGGGTCATTGCTAGCAAGAGCTTATGAGCTGCTAAGGAGCTCCTGTCCAATTGGATCTTAAAATTGCCACTTTTTTGACCTTTTACATGACTGGACCAAGCCAGAGGTGTGAGGTAGCAATTAGTGCTACATGAATGGATGTAATCATACAGGCTACCACAGTAAAAGGTGAAATTGGTTTACATATATAGTCCTGGAGTGAAACTCAGTGGATGTTGCCTGGTGAGCTCTAAATGGACAGCTAAAAAGCATTTGCGTGTTTCCTGGGGAATGCCCATGGGAAATTCCACACGTTACAAGATGCCTAACTCTGCTGTGTGTACACAGGCAGTCTAGTAAAAAGACCGGAAGTTGTATCATCAACAAATGGTACATATGTGACTCCATATTGTGGGCAAGGAAAGAGTTTGTGTACTCACTATATCAGGCCATTTTAAGATAAATTTGCTTCAACTTGTACACAACATATTTCCGCCACTTATTGCACGGGCTTTTATGGCTCAAAACACTCGCTGGTTTTGTCCCGCCAACTGTGACAATGAAGTCTGAGATCTGATGTAGGTGCTGTATGCAAGTTTGTTTGAAGCTATATATAGATTTGCTAAATATAGAATACTGATAGCAAACCATCTGTTGGCCGGTGAAGTGTGGCGAGTGAGTGAGCTCCTTTTCTCCCTCCTTCCTCGCCTCCCTCCTTCCCACCCTACCTCCCTTCCTCTCTCCTCACCTGTTCACAGATCTCTCAGACTATCGTGAGCACAAGCTGACAGAAGAGAACATGGGCTACCAGATGCTGAAGAAGGCCGGGTGGAAGGAGGGGGCTGGACTTGGCTCGAAGGAGGAGGGGATCGTAACTCCTATAAACAAGTGGGGATCGTTTACTGCTGTGTGTTGTAATAACATATCAATCCCCCTGCAAAAAATACAACATTGCTTATATACTAACCCACTAAGCCATAGGTGGGTACAGATGAAAGTTCATTTTGGACCTTTAATCAGCTCTTAACCATTATCCACTGAGTTCCATTTTCTAGAAGTTTGGTAAATAGCTGACGCATACATGTAACGATATTGACTAACAACATCACAACACAAACAGCCTCATTCCCAGGCTCTCATGCGTACCTGGGAATGAGGCTAAGAGTGTAAAGTACTGCTAACAAGTTGCTAATGCTATAGAGTCACAGATACTACAAGCACTTGAAGCCACAATGAACATGCAGACTGAATTTCTGTCATACTGGCTAGCCTTGTTCCTAAGCTATAAGCTCTTTCACATGGAAAAGCCTTGGTAAGAGATGAGTCAATGCGCTTTGGTTTGAGGCTGTTTACTGCAAACCTGTCTACTTGTAGCACTACATTCTGGGGTGTGGTTATATACATGCAGCATGGAGCACTGATGATTATGGGTTTCAGCTACATGGCCAGCCTCATTCCACTCCCAGAGCGTATGGCTGAGCAAGGCTTGTGAACCCTAAACTTACAACTGCAAACAATCCGTAGGATGGCTAGGCAGGACAGTCAGGTTGTGAGTAGATGCAGCGTGGAGCACTGATGATTATGGGTTTTAGTTGTGCTATATGGCCAGCCTCATTCCACTCCCAGATTTTGCTCTAGTGTATGGCTGAGCAAGGCAACTGCAAGCAATCTGTAGGCTACTAGAAAATGAGGAAATGTTTTTTTTGTGTTCCTGCTCAAACACAAACATCATACGCTAGATTTTGTGAAACGAAAAATTGATATGACCACTTGGCTGCTCACAACCAAAAACAAAAAGAAGCAATAGTTTCCTCCCAAGTGGGGACACATTTCTATATAGTAGCCTAGAGATCGCTTTCAGTATTGCAACCAATCAAAAACTAGAGCCAGGGAATGCCTGAGAACGAGGCTGCTTTTCTAGCGCTACCTCCAGTTTACTTGCAGCAATAGTGGGAAGACCTGACACGTGTATCCCCCCTTCCCCCCACCTTCTCAACTCCTGCTAACACACATGCAGGGGAAAGCAGTCTTTTGACCAAGCTGGGGTGGGAGTAGAACAACCAGCCGAAGTGGAAAAGGAGGACGATATGTTTGAAATTTACCGGAAGCGCATGATGCTGGCCTACCGCTTCAGACCCAACCCCCTGGTAAGAATTACTGCAAATACCATAACAGGAGCTTGGTAAGAATTACTGCAAATACCATAACAGGAGCTTGGTAAGAATTACTGCAAATACCATAACAGGAGCTTGGTAAGAATTACTGCAAATACCATAACAGGAGCTTGGTAAGAATTACTGCAAATACCATACCAGGAGCTTATGAGTGCCATGTAAGCGGTTCGTAAGCTCCTGACCATAACCACGATAATAATGATGCTTGTACTCTTTTTTGTTCCTACACAGAACAATCCAAGAAGACCTTATTACTGAGACTATTGATTATGTTGTTGCTATTACTTTATTGCTAGGCTGAGCAAGCTCCCTTACGCATTATTTCAGTCTTGTTCCCAGACCCTCAGTATAGTACACGTACTTGCATACAAGGACTGTACTGAGGGTCTGGAACGAGACTAGCTTTATTTTTAATCTTCACAATTGCCTCTTATGAAAAACACTGTCACTGGTGAAATTATCGACATAAATTAATGTGTGCTATATATCTAGGGAGGGAGGAAGGCCTGCTTGAATAATGTGTCTGTACACAAGAGTCAGTAAACTGCCTGTGGTAGTCCTTGTTTACCCTAGGTATAAGACTGTGTGGACATTTTAACTCTAATTAACCAGAGACAGCAGAATTGAACTATGCCCTATATGTAACCCAGGAATTTAATCATCTAGGATACACCTTACACCTGCCATGTACCGCTTCCGTTGGTGGGAGTGGCACTGGCTGCATGTTATATTAAAGTTCTCACAACGTTCTAGCAAGCAGCACATTTTCTTGGGATCTAGCAGCTGTGAGAGTACAAGGCTAAACGCGAGTCCTATTTGCGTAGAGTAACTGGTGGGACACACCGTTTCTGGTAAGCTTATAAATATGATTTGTTCACGGCAAATTGTAACGGTAAGCTACACTCGTACTAAGATGAGTGTACTCTACTATCTATGCTACACTGTACATGCACTATTGCGGGTACGTAGTCTCGCGTAACCCGACTCTCGCAGCCCTGCGAGAGTCTGGCTACGCGAGACTAATAATAGTCTAATTGCGGGCGTAGAAAAACTATTTCAAGACGTGTGCAGTGTTCTACCCTAGAGTCTTAGCCAAGTATGCTGTGATCGTGCTAATAATGTCAGCCTCTAAATAGCTCTCAGTCTGCTAGGAAAGTGTGTGGTAGCTAGATGATCAGAGACTGCAGTTCCAGCAAGTGTGGGGCAGGAGGTACAACCCCTTCATGTGCAACTTGAGTTAGCCAGGCTTTGCCATAGAAGGCTAGCTTCATGCAGTTATAGTCCCAACAACAATTTTGTGCATGAACAATCGGGGTCATCTCTCGAGATCAACTCTCTCGAAATCAACTCTCACGAGATCAACTCTTGCGAGATCAACTCTTGCGAGATCAATTCTCCCGAGATCAACTCAAATTTTCTCGAGATCAACTCACACATCCCATGTGGGATAGTAGCTAATCACACTGTCATATGCTGTCAAATGCTTTCTTATAAAGCTAATAGCCAGTAGGTCAAAATCATTCATGAAATTAATGGCTGAGTTTGTAGAAACACACCAGAGGCAGTAAAGCTTTACATTTTGAAGGCTATGCCTATAGCAAGATTAGAGATGGCAAAGAAGGGCTTGTTTTTTGGAGATGCCAGTAGCATAAGAGTGGAGGATGTCCTGGAAGAGCCACTTCAGAGGGTGCATCTGTTGTTGTGAGACATCAACACAACCAGCCCCTGCGCCGATTGTTACAATTTTAACATAGTTTGTCACTCACTTTGTTAATTTGACTTGGATATCTCAGATAGTAATACCTAAAAACCTATGAGTTGATCTCGAGAAAATTTGAGTTGATCTCGGGAGAATTAATCTCGTGAGAGTTGATTTCGAGAGAGTTGATCTCGAGAGACTAAATCGAACAATCAATTACGTCCCCTGGATAAAAAGGCAGGTCTAGATATTATTCAAAGTCACCCACTGTGCAGGACACATTATGGCCAATACCAGGCCTCATCAGCTGTTGTGGGGTGACCAGGAGATGGGGACTGCTATTTCATGCACAAAATGCAGTTGGATGGCTAGCCTTATCCATATAACAGTAGAATCTTCTCTCCAAGTTGTGGCAAATGTGTACCTTCATTCCTGCTCTCATTCGAGGGGGGTGGGTCAGGCTGAGAGGAGGCGCCAGGATACTCCGCCATCACCAGCAGCAGGACTTCTGAGCTGTCAGATGTGGGGGAAACCTTGATTAGCACTCTTCGAACAGGGTTCAAAGGCTTGTAGGTCAAATGTAGCACCTCTGTCCTTCGAAGATCGTTGCTATGAGAGAAGATGCATGCAAAGTTTAAGTAATGTGCTAGCAATTCCAGGCACTCTAAACTTCTGTTAAAAACTGCAGGCCCTCCCCACATGTGCGAGAAAGAGGGTCTGGTGTTCTGAGCAACTTTTCTTGTCACAGCTCCCCGATCTGAGAGCTCGAATCAGATTGCAGAACGCGTAATTATATGCAATGATGTAGGCAATCGAGCACAAGATCTAGTATGCATGCAGTGCATGGGGAATGCAATAATTACATTCTTTACCCCGTTCGACCCCGCCCCATGTGACAAGAAAAGTTGTTCAGAACACCAGACCCTCTTTCCGCTTTTCGGGAGGGTCTGGGCACGAGACTAGCACTAGCCATTATCAAAGTAATATCTATACCTCAGAAGAAAGCTCTTGATGAGCTCTATCAACTGATCATCATTGGTCGTTGCCAGCATAGTTAGAATGGAAGTTGCATGCATTTTTAATTTTTCCCATACACATTAAAAACTGCAGGTACTAGAGTCATTAGTTTCAGACGACCCATGATTTTTGCAAAGAGCAGCCATTGTTTGATGTGGGGGAAATTTTGTGGCTGTTATTTTTTCTTGTACACTCAAAAGTAGTCTAGAAATCAAGGATGTAGTATATATAGTGCGCCATTTCCATTAATGAAACTGCTTTTTAAGTGATTAATGTTTTCATTAGTCTCGTGTCCAGATCCTGTCCAAACAGGATTTGAGCATGAGACTGTGTTTTCATAGCTTTGTAAACATAAGCAAATTTTTGGTATGATATTGTTTTGTTTCGTTCACAGTGGTTTGTGAATGTGGGCATAAAAGAATGGGCTGTGCCACCTTTCTACTCCTTTTTCTGTCTTACTCTGCTACTTGGCCATACATTGCCCTATCAAGTGTGGTGCACCTCACAGAGAATAGCACAGTCCCTAATGGCACTCTTGAATACTACCTGTGTGAGGGTAACGCCTACTCAAACTTGACATTAACTCTCACCTCCGATCACCATGTGTCTGCAGGGCTATTCTGCCTCACCCAAAGTGTAACAGACTTGACAATTACGTCATTTGGAAATAGACAGTACACAGTCTATTGTCACAATAGTGCAAGCGGTGGTAGGAGGGGATTTGGGTTTTACAATGTAACAAATCTTCAAATTACCAATGTCATCTTTAAAGATTGTGGTGGCACCATTTCTGAAGAAGCAGTGAGGCATGTTAACAATACCCAGTTTCTCTACTTTGGACCTGGCCAGAAAGCTGCAATTCTTTTCAACCACTGTTTGGATGTGAAAATGGAGAACGTGTCGGTTCTTGGCTACTGGGGCTTCGGTATAGTTGGAGCAAATTTAGAGGGCAATGCGGAGTTCACTGACGTATCTGTAGCGTATTCACACTTTGTTCTGATGTGTAATACCTTCAATGAATCTGGAGGTGGAATTTTGCTGTTTTACCAAGACAGTGACATTGTTTTGAGCCAAAGCCACTCACTAAGTGCTGTCATCAATCGAAATTACTCTAGAGGCAATTTTAATTGTGCTCCTCGCTCAGTAGTTCGCCTATTCAATCAAGGTGTGTCATCCATGCCTGCCATCAGCGCTAGTGGCCTGACGATGATATTCAGCCAGGGGGACTATAGTGTTCAGGCTAACATTTGGTGCCAATTTACTGAAGGTGGCGGTACACAAACTGGCACAACAATGGTTATATTTTCAAGTGACATTGCTGCCTCACAATCTCAAGTTGTGTTTGATGGTGTCTTCCTTTCTGGCAATTCGGCACAGGAGCTAATTCATGGCCTCGAGATGGCTATTTTCTTTTACTCTAAGGGGAATCGCAACAGCAACACGATCCCAGCCTCTTCTCCATTGTATCCTGTTATTATCAGAAATGCTTCCTTTAAACGCTATCAGGGGGTGCTTCCCCGGAGTAACACGGTACAGGCTTCTCTGTTCGCCATCCTCCTCTCTCCCCAAAATGAGACAAACTATTTTGTTGACATAACTAATTTGACCTTTGTAGGAAACCAGCTTCTTGCCACTACAGAAATGATTCTTTTCTACTCACAAACTATTCGGGAGGAAGAACACCAAAATGCTGAGCTGCACATCACGATCCAAAACGTGAGTGCATACTGCAATGTCAATTCAACAGGACTGTGTGTAACCCCTCCTTTCACGAATGCATACTCCAGAGCTGTCTTGTTCTCATTTGTAAACCTTGCAAGAGTCACCATTCATGGTATTGCAGACTTTTCAAGGAATGCTGCTGGCTCCATCCTCTACAGCTACTCAACAGATTTGTACCTCTCTGGCTCAATGACGTTTGAAGATGGTTCAGCAGTCTATGGTGCGGCCATCAGACTACAAGGAGATTCACACATTTTCCTCCAAGAGCCATTGCATGCAATCTTTTCCAACAATCAGGCAACCCAAGGTGGAGCGATCTATGGTCTCAATGCAGGTGACGATCTCTGCATATTTCAATTTGTTCCACAACAAGTGCGCCACAATATTACATCTTTGGATATCAGGCTGAATTTCACTCAAAATTCAGCTGTGATTGTGGGCAATTCCATCTACACTGGACCCATATATGACTGTGCTCAGGTCTATAGCCAAAGGCTAAATGTTCGGCCCGAGAACTATAGCTTATTATATAAGCAGGTCTTTCAATTCGATGAAGGTGGTACTGAAATCTCTACCGGGCAACAGTTATCCTCTTTTCCAGTCGAAGCATGTATGTGTGAGTCAAATGGTACAGTATCTGGATGTTCAAGCCCACTATCTAATTCAGAAGAAACCTATCCTGGGCGTCATCTACCTTTCTACATTGCTGTTAATGATGCAACCAACAATCCTGTGTACTGCACTATCATTGCCACAATTTCCACTAACCCAGGGCAAGAAGGCTTCCCTCCAGTCCGATGGCGCCTTGGGGAAGCAGAACTCATAAATCAGCTACAAAGTAACCACTGTTCTGTTCTGAACTACACCTTATTCAACCTCACAGAAGTTGAAACGATATCGGAAGACGAGCGCACTGTGAACATAGAGATGGTCATTCAGCCCAATGTAGTTGGAGTACGTCTTGTGGAGCTTAAAATCTTGGACTGTCCTCCTGGGTTCGTGGTCACACAACAAAATATTTGTGATTGTATCCCATTACTCACCTCACTACGGATTACCTGTGATATTAACAATGGCCTTGTCAGTAGGCCCCAGAATTCTTGGATTGGTATGCTAGAACACAGCAGTGACAACATAAGTATCATTGGATTCTCTTCACCTTGTCCTCCTGGCTACTGCAATCCAAATTGGACACAGGTTAATATTTCAGGCCCAGCTATGATATGCAATGAGAAACGCACAGGAATCCTGTGCAGTCAATGCCAGTCAGATTTAAGCATTGTGTTTGGATCAGACTCTTGCCAAAAGTGTTCCAATGCATGGGTGTCTACCATCGTACTTTATGTAGCAGCTGGAATCATCCTGGTGGCCCTTCTTTTCAGTCTGAGAATGACAGTGGCAAATGGAATGATCAATGGTCTTATTTTCTATGCCAACGTTACTGTTCTCAATGTAGAAAGCTTTGTGGGCCCGACTATTATTCTCAAAAATTTTCTTTCTTTTATCAACCTTGAACTGGGTTTTCCATTGTGTTTCACCAACGGAATGAACACTTTATGGAAAACTGGCCTCCAGTTCGTATTTCCTGTCTACCTGTGGGCCTTGGTTATACTTCTCATTGTTCTGAGTCGCTGGTCCATCAAGATTGCAAATCTAGTCTCCAAAAGTTCTGTCCAGGTGTTAGCTACACTCTTCTATCTCTCTTACTCCAAGCTTCTTCGCACAGTTATCTACATACTAACTTCCACTACAATACAAAGAGGTGACAAGAACACTCATCTATCTTCCGTCACTGTGTGGTACTACGATGGGAGTGTGGAGTTTGCAAGTGGTGGACATGTAGTTCTGCTCCTCCTAGCCCTGCTGACAGCCATCTTCCTGCTGCTACCCTACACCATTCTCCTGACAGGGGTATCCTTCTTCATGAAGTACAGATGGGTAAATCGCTTCAAGCCCCTAATTGATGCCTACCATGGTCCTTACAAAGACAAGTGGCGGCTGTGGTTTGGAGTTCGTCTTTGGATACTGCTGCTGATGTTTAGTATTCAAGCAGGGCTTGGGGGATCAAATGTCCCCCTGGCCTTCCTGTTGCACCTTCTAGTCCTTGGAGTGTTCCTTCTTGTGCAGGCCTCAATCAAACCATTTCGAAACATCTTTGTTGGACTTCTCGATATTTTCTTCATGGCAAACTACTGTATTCTTGCTGCTATCGGGACATACTTCCTTCTGCAAGATAACCAGCTACTGTCTCTGCAAATAGTAGCAGGGATCTTAGTAGGACTAGCTTTTCTAGCATTTCTTGGGATAGCGGCTTACCGTCCTGTTTGTGCCATCAGAAGAAAGTGGTTGAAGAGGCAAGAACTTCAAAGGAGCTTTAAGATCACACAGCAAGATCAAAACTCCGATGACAGGGCCTCATCTCCTGCTGACCAGGGACATAATGTCAACTATGAAGTGTTTACAGTTGAGGGCACAGATGAGGTCGTAATCCATTCAATTGCCCCTGCTGGGAATGAAATGTATGCGAGTAGCCGATATAGAGATTCAGTTCTGGAAACTCTTGACAGTTAATAACAAACTACTTATGATTAATTGAGTTATACACATTGTTGTTGGTATGTCTTGGGTCATCCAGATGACTCTTTAGTAATTTGTGTGTGATAGTATCCATCATTAATATAATTGTGTGGATTTTGCAGCAATTAATTTTCGTCTCCTTGTGATCGATCGTCTGTGTGAGAAAATATGACATGATCCATCACCATGGAAAATAGGATGTCTGTTAATTACCATGGAAACTTTCCAGATTATACCTGGTCACGGAAGAGCACTTTGAGCAGGATGCTAGCAAAACTGAGAAGCGGTTGCTCTGGTTACTAGGCTCCTGGTCTCAATCTTGGAGCAATACAGAAGGATATTGCAGTTGGATAACAGAGGCATTGCTGTATGCATGTACCAAGAGTGCTTAATGATGTCATTTTTATATCCTCCACAATAAAAATGAAGTTGCTGATTGCTGGGCTACAGTCAGGTCACCAACCTTTGACCTCCATGCAGTGATACATATGGATGATGACTGAAGCATTCACTTGCAAAAAAATAAATAAACCTTCCCATCTCAAGTTAGTAGGAGAGAACCTTCCTTGTTGCTTCACCATCACTAGGTAAATTTGCAATTTGTCTCCTCAAAAGAACTCCATGCTAGCAAAACTGAGAAGCGGTTGCTCTGGTTACTAGGCTCCTGGTCTCAATCTTGGAGCAATACAGAAGGATATTGCAGTTGGATAACAGAGGCATTGCTGTATGCATGTGCCAAGAGTGCATAATGATGTCATTTTTATTTCCTCCACAATAAAAATGACATCATCATGCACTCTTGATGTATGTAAACAAAGCAGTATCTCGTCCCATTACTTGGACTTTGCACATTATTTGTATGAGAGAGTGTCCCTGGTAATTACATGCTAATTACTATCTAATAACCAGTGAGAAATACAAAAGTAGAGAGGCCAATATTAATTATAACTGGGGAGATTGGAGAATCAAGCTGAAGGCACAGTATGCATATCTGTGATACATGATTTGCGAACATAAACACAATATGACGAGTAATGATGCGCTATTGCACGGAGCTCTTGCGAGTTGCATCATTCTCCTGAGTTTGTGTATCGTATTCGTACTGTGGTGGCTTTCTCCCTCTCACTACCTCATCATCAATGTAAACTGTAGTCACGTCTGAGCCAGGGACTTCAAACATTGGGTCCAGCAGTAACTTCTCCTGTTGAGGGTAAGAGATAAGATGGATACAATGAGCTAGTGCCCCCATCCAGTTTTGATTGTTTACTGTAAGCTAGTGATGGCTGTGTTCCTGGCATTTTGGCACAAATGTGCATGGTGATAACAAAATAGCAAAAGGCTGATTTAGCTAAGAATCAGCTCCTCATGCATTTCAATAAATGTTAAAGTGTTTCTCATACTAACTCTTGCTTGTGGGTAGCCTCGTTCCCAGGCCTTCCCCGGCTCCAGTTTTTGATCGCTTGCAGTATGCAAAAACTCCGTTTAACAATGTGTAGGTATGCATCTTGCTAGTCTATTAACAATGTGCTGGTATGCATCTTACTACTTTGTTAAGTTCTGCATGCACAAAAGTGTTTCTTTTGTGTTTAGAATGCATCGGTTGGTACCCAGTATTCCTGGGCACTCTTCAAGGCGTTCTCACACATGTTGTGCATTGGATTTGGTCGGTGGCCTCCTCAGAAAGTGTTTCTCATACTAACTCTTGCTTGTGGGTACATACTTTGACACTGCTAGCGACAGTAGCCTTGTTCCTGGGCCTTTGTACTAAAAATGACAGCAGACTTCTTCCCCAAATATCACAGTCTTAGAATCACAAGGACATGATGGTGTGACAGAGGGTAACTCACCATGATAGACCGGAGACCTCTAGCACCTGTCTTCTGCACCACTGCGAGTTCTGCAATGGCGTACAGTGCATCACGGGAGAAGCTCAGTTTTACCTGTCAGGAGCAAGACACTAGTGGTAGTCAGAGGAGGGAGGACATGACGTCACGTCGTAGCGACAATTCGCACGCTCTGATGACATTCCAAGGGCAAAAATCGTGGATGCAAGCTACAAGGATCGCTCTATGGACTAAGTCACGACGGGCGCATAGTGTTTTCGAATAAGCTGAAGCCATCTGGCTAGTCAAAATTGGATATTATGGCTCACCTCACAGGCAAAGCTTGTAAGTTGCCATTTTAACGCTAGGCGAGTCACAGGAGGCCATTTTAACTGCCAGATCTGTTCAGTTTTGTCCAAAACCTTGCACGCCCATTGCGCCCATCACTACTTTCTCGATAGAGCCGTTTGTTTAGCTTGTACGCACACTTCTTGATATTGGAATGTCAGTTAATTGTAGCTATCACGTGATCGCGTCCTCCCTCCTCTGAGTGGTAGTATATTCAGTGCAATTCACATATTGTGCCACACCCACATGCCACACCCACATTTACATTATTTAGAGGAGGTTGGTAATTAGTAACTACTTAGCAGATCATAGTGAAAGGTGCCACTGATTAGTAGCTTCCAACATTCTTGGCACATGATATAGGTTTCCCTTCCACATGCCACACCCACACACCACACCCACCTGACCATCTCGGATAGTGCCATGTACTGGAATATACCAGTGCATTCTTTATCTCCCTCCCATGTGCCACACCCACATTGTCACTTGACCTAGAGGTCCCTACATGCCACACCCACACTGTCACATGACCTAGAGGTCCTACATACTACACCCATATTGTCACATGGCCTAGAGTCCCCCCACATGCCACACCCACCTGATCCATCTCAAACAGAGCCATGTACTGGGATATCAGTGCGTTCTTTGGTTGAGTCAGCACCTCCACGAGAGCATCTCTGTCCAGTGAGCTTAGGCTCACAACTATTGGAAACCTTCCCACAAACTCTGGAATCATTCCGTAGGTCATGAGGTCTCGTGGCTCCACAAGTCTCAGCAGAGCATCTCTGTGCTCCTCTTCTGTTGTGGAATGAGTGGTAGGTGGGGCTGGTGACAGTGGAGAGGAGGGGAGGGTACCCATATTCCCTGTCGTTGGTGAGCCAAAACCAATCACCTGTGTGAATAAGACCACAGGTAAAAGAGATACGAACTTCCCACAAGCACTGCAAGGAAGCTAGCCATTCCCAGGCTCCTTGTAAAACCCGGCCTTTTTGTGTGCTTCTCTCTCACACAAAAGCTCATGTGCATCCTAACCTATCATGGTGTGTATTTAAGTCTTCTGAACGATACTTAGTGAATGCAATTAATAATTATAGTACTTCCTGTCTACAAGCTAAATGGAGCCAAATGATTGGTTGGATCTTAGCCACCAACTATGAGAACAGTGTGTGTATGCAAGGCCAGTGATATGGATGTGGTGATGAGATTGAAATACGCGACTCATTTCTACACACTGTCACATTTCAAACAACCATTTTACCTTTTCATTATTTCGTCTGCCGATGATCTTTTCCAGTCCGTTGAACGCCCCCGAAGCAATGAAGAGGATGTTTGTGGTATCCACGGTAACAACATTATCGGCCTTAGCCTTACGAGAGCTTTTATCCACAATGTTGACGGAGGTTCCCTCGAGGATCTTGAGCAGCCCCTGTTGTACCCCCTCCCCTCCCACGTCTCGGAGATGGTGGAAGCCAGGAACACAGCTGATTTTGTCCACCTCATCCAGAAATACGATGCCTGTGTGTGTGTGTGTGTGTATGTGTGTGTGTGTGTGTGTGTGTGTGTGTGTGTGTGTATGTGTGTGTGTGTGTGTGTGTGTGTGTGTGTGTGTGTGTGTTAGAGGTGGAGACGGATAATTGAAGAGGCGAAGGGGTATAATGTGTGTGTGTGTGTGTGTGTGTGTGTGTGTGTGTGTGTGTGTGTGTGTGTGTGTGTGCATGCATGTGTGTGTGTGTGTGGAGGTATACTGATGGGGAGAGTGTGGAAGTTAAGTGTGTGTAAGGTGGAAGGAGGGAGGAGTACATTGGAAGAGAAGGTGCAATGTAAGGATGGTGAGGTAAATATACTAAAGTAGAGATAAGGGCATAAATTATTTGTTCTTTCGAGAATGTGTGCCAATGAATAAACTAGTTCTGGGGGGGGGGGGAGGTGGGGGGAAGGGAGGTGGGGAGCTGTGTCAATTTTATACCCACCTCGCTGTGCCTTCCCAACGTTGAAATTGGCCTCCTGCAACAGAACGCATGGCTCCATTAACAAATGTATGAAGAAACACAATATAGGAAAGTTTTCAACAGTGCACGCACAAAATCTTCTCGACAACAGCCATAGCAAAATGTCATACACCAATCTTATACTGATATTTCACCAGGTATAAAATTTCGGTAATTTTGCCAGTCATTTCAAGTGGCAATTTTGTGATAATGTGTGCGTGTTGTCTTCTTATGTGCTGAATGTATAATTTCACCAGCATTTATCCCCAACTACAGCTAAGCCCTATCAGTAAATATCTCTAAGAATCAGTACATTCTTTCAGAGATATGGCAGCTTTGAGTTGGTGGGCGGGGTTTTAGCTCTGATTGATTGACAAAACTAAATTTTACTTCAATACGATGTGGCAGTTCCAAATCCAACAAATTAGTGGGTGGGGTTTAGAATTAACCATTTGGCGAAACTAAATTTTGTGAAAGTTTACCTCAACGCTATAATGGCATGTTTGCCGAAATTTTCTCCTGGTGAAAAAAGGATAAGACTGTTTCCATAGTGAGCAGCTGGCACACACACACACACACTCTTCAACCACAGACAAAACAGAAGCAGGTAGGCAGCTGGACAAGACAGACAGACAGACAGACGCAACAGGTGGGCAGCCATTCAGAGAGACAAAAGACTCACATGCAACAGTTTAGCGATAACAGACTCAATATCGTCACCAACGTATCCAGCCTGTGTGAGGGTGGTGCAATCACAAATGACAAGCGGGACATCCAGACACTTGGCTAGCGTCTGAGCAAGTAGCGTCTTGCCTGGGGAACAAAGGGACAGACCATTGTTAGGGTCATGACACACTTGTTAGGGTCATGATGCACCAATATAACAACGAGATAATTTTGTTAGGGTCCCGATACTCCAGTGTAATAATGAGGTAATGTAATTGTTGGGGTCATGACGCATCATTATAACAATGAGGTAGTTTGGTAAACTATTTGTTAAGATTATGGCACACCAATATAACAACGAGATAATTTTGTTAGGGTCACCACACACCAGTGTAATAATGAGGTAATGTAATTAGATCTTTCCTAGCCTTGCCCCTAGGCTCTCCCACACATGAACTTCAAAAACGGTAAACTCGTGGAGAGCCTGGTATCTTTTCTCATGGTAGAAAGGTTTATTGTGCATGGGTGCACTGGGGCTCAAACAGCAAGAAGACCAAAGGTACCACACAACTTAATGAAGCCCGAGGAATCAGCCGAATGTCACTAGACCCTCTCCTCGCGGGTGGGGTCTGGGCACAAGACTAGTACTGCAAGTTATCAAAAACTGGGCGGGGCCTGGAAACGAGACGAAACCTATTATGCTAGAAGGCAGTTTTCCGAGGGAACATTCCAGACCATGCTTTTGTACCACGGTGGTGTGAAGTCTCAGTGATGTAACCACTCTGCACTCCTTGTCACCGAAGGACATTCGCTCCCGTGGGGCATCAAACATGTAAAACCCTCTTCTCCACTAAGCTCGGGTACCACTTTGTTGCTGGCGGCATTTTCACGAAGGGAGCTTATCAAAGAACACGAACTCGAAGTGTACGATCTTGGCCAAAAATACCTGTAAAATCGTTGGCGAGAATTTTGAGAGTTGCTGCACATCCACACTGCGAGGTAGCGGATTGTAGATTGCCCGTGTAAGGTCACTTTAGCGAGCAAGGTGTCTGCGGGCATGCTCCCGCAGCAAATATTTTGCTAGGAGAGCTTCTTACCTATGTTTCTTCAGGAGTATTGAGAACTGTTTTGTAGTTGCAATGACATGCAGTCAGTAATTGAAGGTGTATTGCAAACACGTAACATTATCAGTGTAACCCAAGCACCCACAAACTTACTATTATAACCTGTAAATGCAAATGTGCAATCTGATTGGTGCCGATAAAAGTTCTAATGAGAACTTAACTTTTTGTAGTGAAGACACCCACGACAAATTCTGTCTGGGAGTAAGACTAGTCTCGTGCCCCGACCGCGCGTGCCTCCTGGCGAGAAACGCTCTGGTGAATGAAGTCGAATTTCTTGGGCTTATTACCCAAAAGTGGTAATGACCAATGAGATTGTGAGATCGGTAATTATTACGTAGCACTTCCTTACAACAGTAAAATTTGTTCATCTCCATTCGAGTATCTGTACCCTTTTTGAGCGGGTTGGCTGCAAAATGTTTTGATCATTGCTAGGATACATTGTTGCAAAAGTGTGCGCTAGCCCAAGAAGTTCGACTTGGTTCACCAGACCGTTTCTCCTCGTGAGAGGGTGGGGTCTGGGGACGAGACTAGAGTAAGACTAAATTATATTCTTCAAACTAATGCACTTGTGAAGCTGAAAGGTATGCCTCCTCCGCAGTTCAGTATCCAGGTACTAGACTGCACAGACACAACACTGCCTTTGGTATCGAATGGCTTCTGTTTCAACCACAAGGTTGGGAGAAGGAGCTGCTTACCCAAGAAGCTTGGAAGTGGTTGGTAATACTCTACCCTGTCACAGCTAGACTAAGTAGAAGCCATTTTAAGTGAAGGCAGCCGGTTAAACTGGACTTGAATACTGGTTTTGCACCTTGCGCTCTGAACTGTGCACTTTGTGCGCATTTGGGACTGCTTTGTAATCGTAGTTTACATACCTGGGGGTACATACCTATTGACGCCTACTGCACATGTGTATAACCTAGCACCCAGGCTACCTTGCACTCTTGACTTGTGCTGCTTTGTGTGCATTCGGGACTCCTTGGCAAGGGGGAACTGGATTGTGTACTGGCTTTCTCCTTGCACTCTGAACTGTGTAGTGTTTTGTTAGTTCACATTCCTGCACCTGCAGCCAGCCAACACAGAGTACCAGGAAGGTAGTGAACCTTGGACAGCCTTGTGACCAAAGTGTTTGTTCTGTTAGGCATAGATGGTTTCCAAATGTCAATTAAGCGTCCCACTTCTGGAGGGCAAATGTGCAATCAAGAGGCAGCTGTACGACAGACCTTTCACCTTGAGAGAAGCAGCTTCTTTTATCTTTCGGTACTAATGGTAAGGACTTGATGTAGCGGCTTACTAGCCTGTATTTTGCACACAGCTGCACTAAACACAGACCCCGACTCTTGCCCTCCAGAAGTGAGACCACGCCCCATGAAAACCATCTATTTGGTGTTCCCTTACTTTGGGGAAAGTTGCAGTCAGCCCATACAAGTTTTACCTTATTAGGAAGCTAGTGGGTGATCGTGCAGGTACACAAGCACTCCAGCATTCGGTGTCAAGAGTTCTGTAAGCATGTGGAACATTTCTACTCTTGGGATTAATAGAATTGTGTTCAGGTTAGCAAAGCGAGGTGCCTTCAACCCAGGGAGAGAGAGGCATGTCAAGTTTTGACTTGAAAAGAATTGGGAGGGGGGAATAGAAGGTGGGGGAGGAGAGGGGAGGGAGGAGGGGGAGGATGAGGGGGAGGAGAGGGGAGGGAGGAGGGGGAGAAGAGAGGGAGGAGGAGGGGGAGGAGAGGGGGAGGAAGAGAAGAAAGTGAGGAGAAAGAGGAGAAGAAAGTGGGTGAGGATAAAGGAAGGTGACAGCTTACCACATCCGGTAGGTCCAAGGAGGAGGATGTTACTCTTGCCTAGCTGTGGAGCATCTTTTTTCTCTGTTGAAGTTTGGGGTGTGTGTGAAGCATGGAGCATGCTCTGGGGAAGTAGTTGAATACCCTGTGCCAGCATCCCCTTTGCATAGGCTAGAAGGGAGGAGAAGGAGAATCTGTGACTTATCAAGTTTTCACAGACATACCAACAAAGGTATAAAGAAATTCGACTGGGTTTACCAGATTGATTTGCACTGTGAGAGGGTGAGGTCTGGGCATGCTACATGCGTGTGGTGGAATGTTGTTTAAAACATTAGTCCTACTAATCATCTCAAATGCCAGCTAGTACCTATACAAATTGGTTTATGAGGAGCTGAAAAGTCCCCAATGAATTTTGTCTGTTGGGAGACAGGCTTTGGAATGTATATTTTAGGATAGAAAGGCCTTTGCATGGTGTTTTGAAAACATTTTTTGTGACTGACTGACAAAATAATTGTTCTAAATTTGCCTGTTCCCAGACCCTCAGTAAGGTACACGCACGTGAGAGAGAGTCTTGCTGAGGGTCTGGGAACGAGACTAAGTGTTGTGTATCAGTTTGAGTCTAGGACAATAACGGTGGAACTATTTCACACATGTACCGGTTAAAATAGCTACCAAAGTCGATAGGGCAAGTGGGAGCGCAAGAATTTGGGAGGGCTGGAGATTGTACTACGTGTACATATGAAATCATTGGGGCAGAAGAATGCTGGGAATGTGAGGGGGGGTGAGATTCTCCCTCAAGATTAGCAATCAGTTCCCTCTCAAGACTTTTGAGCATCAAAGAGACGGGTTTCTGGAAAGATGTCACTTTCAAAAAAATGTTGACAGAAGTCAAATCATTGGGGGAGGGAGGACTTATAAATTTTAGACATCAATCAGCTGGTAGGTTTCCGGGAAGACAAGGGCAGAGCAGAATAGTTCCAAGGGGCTGTGACCCTTTAAACATGACTCCTACGTTGACAGAGGAGGCAGCTGACACTGTGCTCAAAGCAACTATATACTCATCTTTACACACCAGCGTTGATTGGAGCTGTGTGCACGTCAAGGGGTTCTACGTATCCTCCGTTGACCCCTTCTTCCGTGGGTGGGGGGAGATTGGCGCTGAGTCGCTTGTAGTGGTTGTACATCGCCACGGACAACACCTTCTTTGAATACTGCTGACCAATCACATAATCGTTAAGGTAGTCACATATCTGTAAACAGAAAAGAATCATTAATGTCTTCACATTAAACCATAAATAATATCTACGAAATGTGTTTTTTGTCTACAACCACAATGAATTTTTTTACCGCTAATCATTAGAAAATATTTTCCAGATGAAATCATGATTACTGGTCCTAAAATATAAATCGTTTACAGTAAACCATGAATATAAAGAGTTTCAGGGTTGCCCATTACATCAGAGCCACGCCTCTTTCCTTAACGAACGGGGTCACAAATGTAAACAGCAAACTTGCACGGGAGTGACCGCTGCGGTATGGTGTTATGCGTCATGTAAGTGACCGCTGCGGTACATTGCCATCGTCACGTATATCAAACACTGGAGGTGATAATGGGTGTGGCAGTGGGTTGCTAGGGGTAACATCCAACAACTAAGTTACATTCCCCACCCTTTGGGCTCATGCTGGTTCCATCTGGAGAATACAACTATTACCGTAGTGTCCCGCAAATACGTCCCCCCTCACGCATAAGCCCCCTCTGCATTTTTAGCACAAAGTCTTGCAGAGGTATTTTTATCCCGCGCATAAGCCCCCCCCCCCCCAACCAGCGAATGGCAGTGCAAGAACGAAGCCAGCATCCACAGAACCGCTAAACATTTCTTGATCGATCGCAAGCGTGTTCGCGAGTGGTGTCAAAAGTACAGTCTGCTGAAAGGACAAACCTGTGGAGCACTTGGAAAGGGTCACCGCCTTTACTGTGGGCGGGGCACCGGAAGGGAGGGCGTAATCGCGAGAGAAAATATCGCATCCCACGTATAAGCCCCCCCCTGCGCTTTGTACTAAGGCTAAGGTTGCAAAAGGGGGGGTGTATTTGTGGGACACTACGGTATATGCATGCAGAGTGACATGCGTACATGTATACAAGAGCGCATAAGAACGGTTGGCTCGAGTAAGAGCGTGTAACTCCAATAGAAGCCCGTAGTCCGATCAAAATTATTGAACCGTACTAAAAATAGAACACCAGGTCACATGCTTAGCAACAATGGCTTATGTCTAAGCACAGCTGTGCACTGCAATATTACGTGAATGACCACACAGGAAGCGGCCTAGACGACATGTTGTATACTCCGTGTTGTATCTCCACCAGCTACAGACTTTTAGTACTGGCAGTAAATTCCAACCGGTTTCAAATTTTACGAAGTTACACACTCTTACTCAAGCCACCTGTTCTTATGCACTCTTGATGTATATGATAGCACATGTAAGCAGGAAACACCCCCATTTAGCTAATATTTTAATTTTTACTGTCGTCTCTTGGTCTACTGCGACATGAATTGTTATTCATTACAGGCAGCTGCTGAGTGAGAGACTGTGAATACTGAAAGATTGTTGACGTGACTTGTCTATAGTACAACACTGTACCTGTAAATCCAGTCACGCAAGTTTCCTCAAGCAGTTTTGCTATTGCATATGTCAAGGTGCCATAACACTGAGATAAAAATCCCCGAACTTGAAACCTCGTACCATTGTTGGTACAGCCCCCATAACATGCGACCTGCCTTCTCAGGCTTCACTCCCTTCATGCGAATGGTCCACTGGTGAAATTAATGGTTATCAGCATCATAAACCAACCAAGAATTCAGTGAGCTGTGGCTTGTGACATTTGCAAAAAAGTCCAGGTTTGAGTCCCACCTTTATACTTACTTACCCCTCTTGAGAGATCAACTCCTTGAGCTAAAATAGCATGGAGGTAAAATAAACACCATTTCCCCATATTACACCATCGCACTTGATATCTGATATGCCACATAATTTCATCCCTGTTTGGGGCCTACCAATGTGCCATCTTTTGTGGCCTACGTACCAACAAATTGCCTTTCAACACAGCATCTATCTATCAATGCATCTTTGTTGTCCACTCCTGTGCCAGCCTGTGGCTGACCTCTTTAGGCGATGGGACTTTTATCTCCTGTTGAACGGTGGAAGTGTGGGAGTTCACGGCTTGGGTCTGTTGGTCGTCACCGGCAACAAAGAGGAAGAAATGACGGCACTTCTCACACTCCAGAAACCGTGTCGGAGCTGCCAAGAGACACAATGAAAATTTTTTCAAAAGTGATAGTAAAAGCACACATCCCTTCACTTACTGCAAAGCCTCATTGCACACATCAGAAATGTGTACTCCAAAAATTTAGGGCTATACGAAATTCGTTTTTGTGTATCATAGGCACTTTAAGTACTAAACTTAATATTAGCCACACAATGGCCATTCTTGCATGGTTAGCGATATATAGATGGTTTCTCTAAAAACAACAGACACTCTAGTCTTGAAGTGTTTTTTGCTGTCCGCTAGTCTAGAGAGAATACATATCATGCAGTCAAACTAACTTTTCCTGAAAGACATAATATTGACATGCCAGAGCTAAAAAAAATTGGTACGCCTACCTATGCCTTAGTTACTCCTTACTTACTCATAATGGATGCAACGGCTTTGAAAGGCTCTCCACATTTTGGGCACACCAACTGTCCCTGGCCGTCTCTGTTTCTCCCTCCCTTTCCACCGAGGGTTGTACCCTGAGTGCTGGAGCCAGGGGGAGAGTTTCCTGGGTCCCAGACGTCTGTGGTCAAGTGACGAGCATGTGCCAGTGTGAGGTAAGCCAATGTTCTCAGCTGCACAGGAGCTAAGACTGGCGGCATGGGAAGGCTGTGTGAGTTAAGTGCAGCATCTGTACATCTGAAGTGAGAGCTACAGTTTGCTGTAAATAAGGAAGGAGAAAATATAATACTATATTCAACAAATCCACTGGCTATACATATTTACGTTATGGAGTAAAGGAGGTTACAAAAATTGCAAAAATTTATCTTCATGGGCTTGGTCTCGTAATTAAGGACAAGACTTGCAACCGTTTATATACAAACCTTCAGTAAGTTTGCGCAGCCTTGGTCTCAGGCTTCGTAGGAGCACCCCACCTCGGTTCATAGCTTCCTCGTGGCACAGGTATATAGTGTGATCAAGGTACGATGTTCTTTTGTAGTGGGCATAGCACACAACCACAGGTTTTATACTCTAGAATTATGACGTAACTCACGAGCATAATAACACATTACATCATCAGAATGCTGCCAGATCACGAAGTTCACAGATTTTACCTGCTGGAACTTTCTACGAGCCACTAAGTCTTTATAAACATGTATGAATAATCATGAACGTTTTGTGAACTTATCCTAGCTGAATTAAGGCTCAAGACGCCAATTTCACAGGTAATGAGTCCAATGTGTACAATGCAAATAAATGTTAATGTCACTTCTTTGTACTATACTTGTCATCCATCAAATAAACTTTTTTTTATGAACAAAAAATTATTGCTTGCATGAACAATTACAACAATGAATGGATCTGGCGACGCTGGTCAAAATGATATTGTGTCAGTAGTTCGAAATTCATACAGATACAGTAAAATGGACAGCAAAACATGAGCAACTGTAGACAGACCAAACTACACAAAAAAAAATTAATGCTGATGTACATTTATTCTTGAAGACAGCAACTAGCTACTTGTCCTTCTCGACCGCTTTCTTCTGCTTCTCTCTCATGATTTCTGCATCCCTGGAGAGAAGGAACAAGCAACGTGCTCAGTAGATATGACGAATCACTTCTCCACACACTGAACCCGTCCATTTGGTTCAGACCAATCACCACCGTTCATCTAGCTCTCAACAGCCCCATAAGTGCCGTTTGGAGGTCACAGAAGCGTGGAATGTTTCTTTTAACTATCGAGATGCCTTTAGCACCATACCCCCCCCCCCAAACCTGTCACGATTTTGGCCATACAGCACTTCCAATTCCTCGTATTAACAGTTTTTAGTTTTTGGAATGTTCATGAACATAAAGAGCAGCTGCCCGTCCTCTGATCTCAGACACACATCCAAGTCGTGACATGATATTTGTGGTCGCTAATGGCATTAAATTTCATTTCAGTATGAATTTTGGGGGAATTGCTAACTGTGGCTTCTTAACGCAACTATTTCTGGCAGCTGTAAGGGGTGGTCAAAGCATCAGGGGTCAGCCACAACCAGAACTAGATAGCAACTTATGTCAGCGCATAAGCTGTTATCTGCCGACATACAGTGATTGTGGGTGATACTCCATGGATGCAGCCGCCCGCTGACAAGTCATGTGAGAGTTGAACAGATTTACAAGTCATGTGACGGTTGAACAAGGTATTTCAAGTGCTTCTTATGGTGATGATAGTAGATGTTGCATCAGAATAAAATGATTGTAGGGCTGCAGCAGTCCTTCAAGAGTGTCTTGAAATACTGGTTTTGAGGGCCGTCTAGCACAACCATTGGTTCAAAGGTTACAAACAAGATCAGTGTATTTAGCTAAAGACAAACCCGCTGATGGTGGGTTTCATTATGACAATAAACACTTCTTGTGTACAGAGAAATAGAAGAGAGAAAGGAGAGACCAATGGGAGAGAGGAGGGAGGGAGGGAGGGAGGGAGGGAGGGAGGGAGGGAGGGAGGGAGGGAGGGAGGGAGGGAGGGAGGGAGGGAGGGAGGGAGGGAGGGAGGGAGGGAGGGAGAGAGAGAGAGAGGAGAGGAGAAAGAGGGGAGAGGAGAAAGAGGGGAAAGGAGAAAGAGGTTTGGAATGGAGGGAATAGAGAGAGAAGGGGGAGAAGAAAGAGAGAAGGGACACAGAGAAAAGGAAGAAGGAAGTGTATCATGTGAGATGATACCTGTGTTTCCGTTGCTCTAGACCGGCACCCTTGTTGCCTGACTTGTCACCGGAACTCTTACTCTTCTGCTGTTGCTTCTTTGCATTCTTCTGTCTGGCCAGCTCTCGCTGGTTACCACCTAATAAAGGTTTGGACAGAATATGAGCACATTGGGGGGGGGGGGGGGAGTGATGTCATTACAAGGGGTGGTCATTTGTACAAGCTGCCATATTAGTGTACAAAGAGATGGTAGTTTCTATGGCAGTGTTGGCGAATGGAGAGATAATAATTGATGTACCGTACATGCTGTACACCAAGATGGCAGCTCAAGATTAGTATACAGAATTAAGATCAGGAAAAAGCTCTATGCTTACATTTGGGACCGGGTTACAGTTTACAGTTTATTACCACCTAAAGCTGCTGGGGATTTTGTGGCTTTTTATAAGTGCAGTGCTCAAGACCACCTGCTTAATTGTAGCCTTATTTTGAGGCCCCATCTAGCCTGGGAATAGGTCTTGTTTCTATGGTAACAGGGAGGGAACAGCCTGCATGTGTAGAGGATAGGTCTTGTTTCTATGGTAACAGGTGGGAACAGCAGATAGGAATGCTGGTCTCTTGTTTCTATAGTAACAGCCTGAGCAGAGGATAGGAACGATGTTTTCTTGTTTCTCTTGCAAACCACCTTGTGTACAGTGCGTGTAAACTATCCTGTATGAATAGCAACAAGGACCAATCCTTTGAGGTATACCCATGTACTTTCACTGGAGTGGATGATTGCTGGACTTGATTACTGGACAGAAAATTGAACTAACATAAGTTTGTTCATATCACACAGTTGAATGAGTAAAAAATGGTACCAGGTATCAAATAGTCTGTTAGAAAGTGTGTTTGGGTTTTGAGAGGCCTGGAAAAAGACTAGTGACAGTGGGACAGTAGTGTCAACAGTTTGACCAGTTTGACCAAGGGTTAACATGTTTAGCTGATGGGGGGGGGGGGGGGGGGGGGGGGGGGGAGGAGAAAGAGGAGAGGAGGGAGGGAAGAGGGAGGAAGGAGGAAGGGAGGGAGGGAGGAGGAAGGGAGGGAGGGAAGGAGGGGAGAGGGGATGAGGGAGGGGGGAGGAGTGTTTTGCAAGGATTTGTCACAAATTGTTCATCTGTGGTGGGGGATGGACATCAAATGGAATAGAGGGCGTGCATGTGAAGTCATTGGTAGGCAATTTCTGCATATTTCCGCATACCATATTTATTTGAATAAACACATGATCCAATCTAGTGCAAGAAATTCAATTTTGAGAATTTATAGGTAGATCCAACTTTGCACAAGCCACCACTAATTGATTTTGGGTTGATCCAATTTAGTGCAATACCAGGAATGAAGCCTCTCTGTTGTCCTAGTCTGTGACAACAAAGGGCAGTCAAGAACAATTTCCAGGAGAAAGAGCTATCCCATAGATGTTCTACTTCAGCAGTTCGCAAGACTTTGCTGCTGCAGCTATCAAGAACCTTGTGGACAAGACTGTGAACTGAAGACCATGAACTCTTTGCATTCTGTTTTGACCCAAAAATCTTTCAGGTTTGACGCAACGCATGATCTAATCTAACACAAAAAGTTCAATTCCTGGAATTTATGGGTGGATCTAACTTAATGCAAGCCCACTCAAATTATTTAATTTGCATGCGTTTTATTTTAATAAATATGGTACTTCCGTATATGCACTGCCATCTTGAGAGGTAATGAATAGGAAAATTGTACGGTGAGGCATATTCTACAAGCTTGCTTTGAGGTACGGAGCATGCATTTAGCTTCAACTTTCTATTATACAGAGAGCTAGTCATGACAGTTAACATACCTGCGCAAGGAAGGAATGCTACTTGTAGGATCGTTGCTAGCGCGGAAAGTTCGACACACTAGTACTTAAGTCCCATTTACCATTTTGCCTATCAAGATGGCGGCGTAGCAATAGTTGCTACAATGCGATGACATACATGCATGCCTTGAATAGGAAAATTGTACGGCGAGGCATATTCTACAAGCTTGCTTTGAGGTACGGAGCATGCATTTAGCTTCAACTTTCTATTATGCAGAGAGCTAGTCATGACAGTTAACATACCTGTACAAGAAAGGAATGCTACTTGTAGGATCGTCGCTAGCGCGGAAAGTTCGACACGCTAGTACTTAAGTCCCATTTACCATTTTGCCTATCAAGGCATCGTAGCAATAGTTCATACGATGCGATGACGTACATGCATGCCTTCTATAGCCCTACCTTCATTGACCTCTCAGTCCAATTTGACAACTCACGTGTCATGTTGTTCAGTGCAGCACAGTCCTATGAATCAGTACGATCTCGACTGTAAAAACCTGCCAAGAACAAGATGCAGTACGCATAGCAGTTGCACCATAGATACTATCTATGGTATATATATATGGTATACTATCTCTCGTCATGTATGTACTATGGTCTTCAGATTCTTCCACAGTTTAATCATGGACATTACAGCATCAATACCCAGGATTTCTCTACACTACACCTTCCCCCGTTTACATGGTGACGGCATACCGGCCCAAGATTGAAAAACTTACACTCGTCGGCACTAGCGCTGTAAGCTTTATCCTAGCTTCTTCTATCTATTGTGTACACACTTTAAAATTATTTTATTCGCATTATTAGAACAGTGTTCGCATTATTAGAATGTGGAATGATGTACTTGACAATGTACAATGTAGCAGGCACTAATGGGTAAGGTACCATCTTCCTTTAGCCCTCCTTCTTGCTAGGATCTTTCTGCCTGACCTAGTCCTCAGTCGAGCTAAAAATCCATGTTTTCTCTTTCTTTTGAGGTTATTGGGTTGGTATTCCATCCCATATCTTGCATACATTCGAGTAAACTGCTGAAGGGGATTCAAAATCATCCTAAAGGAGAAAAAATAATCCTACAGTAAAAGACATATTGTATGAACAAGACTTGGTACCTAAACCCCCAACATGTCTTGCCTGCCCTTTCCACTCTTCAGCACTGATCGCTTTCAGTATCGGCACACTGTACTGGAATCGATCAGTGACGAGGAATGAAATGGGACTGGTTTGTGAGGCTACATGCAAGCAGGGGGTTCAAGATGTTAGAAAACCTTCAGACATGCATCCATATATGTGTCTTGGCCTGTGCTTTCCTGAAGAGTTACGTTTGTCAGATGAACTCACTCAAGCCTGTGATGAACAATTCAGAGAAGGGTAGCCATGTCCACCACGTTGATATGTAGCCTTACAAACCACACCCATCGCCTTGTGAGACCCTAGCCTTCGCCTTGCAAGATTAGATGATATGTAGTCTTAAAAACCACACCCTTTGCCTTGCGAGAGTAGATATGTAGGCCTATATTAGTTTCTTGGGTATATCAAACATCTGAAAACACCCCACTATCCAGAATCTCCTCTTTACCAGGTCTTCCAGCTCTCTTTATGCATTCTCACGGCAGGTTTGTAGCAATATCTGGTTTCATTGTTGCTATTCAACACACCTGGAGAGAAATCCAGTTGCATTCAGCGGTTGAGTCACTTCTCTTCTCCATGCAGAGGACGGTGGAGAAGGGAGAAGGGCATGGGTGTGCTTGTACCGAGACAGAGAGCCTGCAGACCATAGGAGAGACCTCAGCATCTTTTCAGTATACGGACATTTGGATGCAATTTTGCTACGAAGGTATACGGAAGGTATACGGAAGTAAGCGGCGATCAAGATGTCAAGCCAGCAGGTGCAAGTGGCAAGCTTGCTGCTGCAGGAGAGCTTTGGAGAGCTGGTAGGGAGGGTGGGTGGATTTCTCCTGCAACGTGGGGCCTCCACTCTGGCAGAGATCATCCGGGGAACTGAGCTGGAACCCACCCAGGTTGCTACATGCACACTCGAAACTCACATGTACACATCACGTGATCTGACTGAAATCTTTCTCTCCAAGGTGAAGAAGTCTCTTTGTGTGCTAATTCATCACCAGTTAGTAGGATTCGAGACACGAGGAGGAGGAGGAGGAGGGAGAGGAGACGGAGGGATGCTGTACCAGATCAACTTGTCTAATCTGCTTCTGCGAGTTCGCTTTCCTCGGTACATCCACACCAGCAAGGAGCTGTTTGGCGATGCTGGTGAACTCATTGTAGAAGATTTGCTGCAACAGGGACAGTCGCTTATGAGCCAGGTCAGTGCTATACTGACACTCCAATTATCACACACCAACAAAACACGAATCAAGGGGTAGCCTTGTGTAGGATCTAGAGCCTCTTTTTGGTTCCCAAGGAGGGACTGGACCACACCCCCATAGCAACTAATTGGAGTGAGTATTGTTAGTCTTGTCCCCAGACCTCACCCTCTCACAAGGAGAAACGGTCTGGTGAACTCAAGTGGAATTTCTTGGGCTAACGCACACTTTTGCGACATCACCTAGCAACGTGAAAATAATTTATGCCAAGCCCGCTCAAAAATGGTACGGATGCTCGAGTAGAGATACAAAATTTACTGTTGTAAGGGAAGTGCTGTGTAATAATTACCGATCTTGCAATCTCATTGTTCCTTCTTTACCACTTTTTGGTAATAAGCCCAAGAAATTAGACTTTGTTCACCAGGACTGTTTCTCGCCGGGAGGCGTGTGCAGTCTGGGCACAAGACTAGAGTATTGTTTGAGGAGTCAAAACACCTTGTGGAAAGCCTGTAAACTTCAGAGCTTCTTCCTCATTCGTACATGGTCTACCATCTACATATCCCCCAGTGTATTCGTCATGTGTCAGAGCATCTGGAGGATGCTGGAGTGGAGCACGCTGACATTGGCCAGGTGGTAAAGCAACAGTTTGTGGCACTGGTGGAGGGCCACTTTCTGCAGAGGGTGAGGCCACCAAACCGGGAGTTGCTCACCATCGCCCACGGCAGCCAAGATGTGGGCGGAGTCTCCACCATTGAAGTGTACCGGCGATTTGACCTACCTCCTTCTACTGAAGGTATGGATATATAACGTCCCACCTCCAGGGTGATGTCATGAAGGCATTGCACAAGGATCGCGATCTTATTTCTTTATATCTCAGTTTGTACACAAGTGACTCTATGCAATGTCATTATAAAAGTAAAGGTCACATGGTATCGTTACGATGTCACCATGGTTTCAACATGCTAGGGGTCCTACAAATACTGCTTATCTCTCTAGTTTTGCTCCTAGCCTCTCACACCCTGCTTTTCGAACTGCAAGCGATGAAAGCTAGGGGCTGAGAGGGTGGGAATGAGGGTGTATTTCTCTCCCTTCCCTAGCAATCACGTTCACAAGTGCTCGGAAGCGGAAGAGGTCGGACAGTGGTACAAAGGAGGGGCAGCCCAGTGCCAAGAGAGCTCGAGGGTAAGCAGAAGAGCTCCTAGCCATCCTGTCCACAGCAGTATAGTCACCACCTCCCACCTCCTGTGCTTATGAGAGTGATCACATCAGTCTTGTTCCCAGTCCATCGGTGAAGTGGCCTGGGAATGAGTTCTAGTGCTAGCCTGACAGGTCCCTTCTTCTACTGTGTTGGGAACAAGGCTGTGATATTGTGTTGTTTCTCGCTACTTTTAGGGAAAAATCTCTTGAAGACAATGAAAAGGTACATCTTTGTTTCATGGTACTCCCGTTTCTGACCTTTGGTGAACTCTGAACTTTGTAACCCTGAAGGCTGTGGATGCAGGAATACACTGGCATGTGAACTATGATCGATTTCACCAGCATTTCAGAGACCAGGTTGGTACTTATACCATCTCTGTACCAACAGGTTTCCCATTCCAGGCTCAATGGGCTCCTCTAGCTTCATTCTAAGTTTCTTGCTCAGCTTTTCATCATTTGCAAGACAAAAAGCTGAGCAGGGGCCTGGGAATGAGGCTAGGCTCGTGCAGGGGCCTGGGAATGAGGCTAGGGTCATCCTCTACATGGACGTCCTTTACGCATCATGTGTTACATTAATCTCTGATCTCCAGGCTATCATTTCTGCAGTGGCAGAGAAGATTGATGAGGTAAGGCCATACTGCCTTTAGTGATGCCGTGCATGTGTAGCCTTGTGTCCAGTCTCACAAGCCACACGGTTCGCAGAGAGAAGAACCAGACCTTTCCTCTCTGCGAAGGGTGTGGCTTGCAAGACGATCTCCCAGGTTTTTCTTTGTTGTAGCAACTGATGAGCAAGACTAGTGTGTGTGTGTGTGCACATTATCAACTCTTTACGTGTCATGTACTCAGACTGCAGCTATTGTGATGCGGACAATACTAGCTGTCTCAAGCCACCAGCTCAAGGACACCACTGCCAATGCAACCACTAGCCCAGAGGTCAGGTGACGATCATGTGACTACACTAAATATGGTGGGATCAAAAGTGAAAATTGGTGCATGTATGTTGGAGCATGTGGGTGTGGTACAGACAGTTGGCATCCAGAAGATGAAAGTGGTGACTTGGTTATTGGTTCACGGCCTGACCTCTATACTGTCTCTAGTAGCCTTGTCCCCAGGCTCTTTCCTGGCTTTCTGTCACTTGGAGTACGACAAGTGAGGTGGGAGGGGGGAGGGGCTGGGAACAAGGCAGTAGGAGTGTGGGGTATCTCTGTGATATGGATAAATATGACATGCTTCGCTCACTCTCATCTCCAGATTTATACATCACAAATAGCAGAATCTTTACCGGACAAGCCAAAACTGGCTCGTGGTGAGGTAGAGCAGTACCTGAAAGTGCTAGTAGACGACCAGGTGAGAGGATGGTAGTGAGTCTCTCTCTCTTCTTTCCTCGTTGTGCAGCCAGACTGATTTCCTTGCTTTTCCTACCAACTCATGCATGGTCCTCTCTCACACACTCACACATGCACACACATGCACACACTCACATACTCACACTCACACACACACACACACACTCACACATGCACAAACATCTCTTCTCTCAGGCCAAGTTTCTACACAAGACAGGAGAGAGTGGTGGGGGGTCGTTTGTTGTCAGTATCCTCTCCAACCAACTACCATCCAATCAACCACAGTTGGCATATTTACAGCTGTGTACTGTTACAACTACAATGACCCAACAGTTGGCATTTCCAATGAGTGAAAATGCAGCTGGCTAATATCAAACTGCACCCACTCAAACCTTGGAACATCGAATCTTCATAAAGCTTACCCTTGGCTGTGACATTGGGTGGATTAAGGGGGGAAATCTACATTTTGAGGGATTAAGAGGGTTCACGCTTAGTCTGTGATTGATGCAAGATTCCTGAGCATCTACCCCCCAGATTTTCGCCACACTGGAGAGCTTCTCTGTCAGGCGACAGTGGAGTCCATTGTGAGGGAGCGGTTTGGGTCAAAGTGTTTCCGAATCTTCCGCCTCCTCCTGCTCAAGTATGTTGGGATTGTGATCCCTCTCCTGTTTCCAGGTCTTTACCCCACTAAAGTGATAGAACTTGTGCCATGTATGTACATTGACAGAGGAGTGGAAGGTGGAAGACAGAAAGTCAATTTTCTCCTCACTTCTCCCTCCCCCTTTCCTCCCTCCCTCCCTCCTCCCTCCTTCCTCCCTCTCTCCTCCCTCCCCTCCTCACTTCTCCCTCCCCCTTTCCTCCCTCCCTCCCTCCTCCCTCCTTCCTCCCTCTCTCCTCCCTCCCCTCCTCACCCAGGCGTCTGCTAGAGCAACATCAAGTGGCTGAGATGGCCATGATCCCCAGCAAGGAGGCCAAGGAGATGCTCTACTCTCTGCTAGCTGAAAACTTTGTCACCCTCCAGGTGATCACCCCTCCTTCCTTCCTTCCTTCTCCTCTCTGAGTCAGGGGCAGTGCATACGGACAACCTCAGGCCAATCAGTTGCCAGTTTCATTGAATCTAGCCATCATTGCTCTCATGCACACAGGAGATCCCTAGGACGCCAGACTACGCTCCTTCTCGGACATTCTACCTCTTCTCTGTCAACCTGCTCTATGTGGCTAGACTGTTACTGGACAGATGCTACAAGGTGAGGACAGACTAGCCTTGTTCCCAGGCTGGTAGCACTGAGAGCTCGAGGTGTGAGAGCCTAGGAACGAGGCTAGTGGCAGACAATGTGCTGCTCCCATGCAGCTAGCCATCAAACTCAGCACTGGTTGCAGTGAAGTGTACTCGTGAGTTAGACGGGAGGCTGATTTACACACCTACTCCAAGCAACTATGATAGAAACTGAAGGTGGTCTGTGAACGAGTGACTTTCAGTTTCATTCTCTCCCATAGGCTCTGGGGAATCTGATTTCTAGACGAATGTCTGAGACCACAGAAAACAAGTATGTGGGTACAAGTCGTACTGTCACTTGTAGCCGTGTGGATTACTGAGATTTACAAGGTTTTGTTCAAGATTACTGACTTTACAGAGCTGATCTGGAATGAAATTAACTGTTTAATATTCTGTTGATTGTAGGCGTCTTCTGGAGAAATTCCAGGTGTTTGAGCATCAGCAGGAGGTAGGGAGCGGTGAGGGGGAGCTGGAGGAGGTGCTCACTCCAGACGAGAGGAGGAAGGTGGAGATAGTGAAGAGAAGCATCACAAAGTGAGAGAGGCACACAGCAAGCTAGAGTACAATCCCTCTGACGGCTATAGGTGGAACCCCTCATAAAAGACACTCATGAATTGGTTAAATAGACGTGTCCAAATTCCAACCTCTTCACAGCACGCAGTCTGTTCAGTCTCTCTGATAACTACTGGTAGAATCCTTATGCTAAAGGACACTCCAGAATTGAGGACACCTTGGCTAATTAGACATTTAAACCGAATCCTGACTTCTTCACTGAAATGAGGACAGAGTGCATTCTGTACATGCAGTTACGTTTCATGTATTTATTCTGCAATCCACAGTCTTATAGCTCTTATTCTTCTGGTGTAGGTTGGAGCATGGTGAGATGCAGTTGGACGAGACCATCATGACCATCTCAAACTACATCAGCGTCCACTCCTCCTCAGCATCATGAATAATCACACATTGCCAACTCAAGCAGTTCTTAACTCCAGCCGTTGCATGCAACCTATGAACAATCATCCATGCAACCTAGCCTCATACCCAGGCCATGTGGAGGGTCTGGGTATGAGGCTGATGTAAACCATATCAAGTTCTAAAAAGTCCTATCTTCATAACATTGTATGCAGTGAATAATAGTTATCACGAAACTGAACACAAATGACCGTGCACCCAACAAGTGGCTGGCTCAGCGACGTAATATTAGCCTTGATTTACTTGTTGGAAATGGTATGCTTTCTATTTTGCTCAAAGCTTGTACTACCTCGTCTTGGAAACCATACAGAGATGGGATGTAAGTTTTCTCAGCTACGTCCTCTGCCTTTGTGTCCAGTGGGCCCTCTGCAGACAATAGAACAAAAGAAAGGTGCATGCATGTGATGTTGTTGGTACTCTGTATACTTCTGTATAGGAGCCGCCGTTTCGAGAGGCAGTGAATAATAAAATTATGCACCAAGGGCTATTCTATACACAAGATTGCTTCGAGGTACGGAGCATGCATTAATTTTAGCTTCAACTTTATTGTTATGCAGAGAGATATTTAACATACCTGTACAAGAAAGGAATGCTACTAATAGGGATCATTGCTAGTGCGAGGAGTTCAATGCACTAGTACATAAATCCCATTGAAAAACTATTCTGCCTCCATTGCTACAACAAGAGCGCAAAAGAATGGGCGGCTAGAGTAAGAGCGTGTAACTCTGTAAAATTTGAAACCGGTCGGAAGTTACTGCCAGTACTAAAAATAGTAACACGTACTGGGCATGCTGCGTAGACATAAGGCATTGTTGCTAAGCATGTGACCAGTGTTCTATTGTTAGTACAATTCAATAATTTTGACCGGACTGTGGGCTTCTATTGGAGTTACACGCTCTTACTCAAGCCGCCCGTTCTTATGCGCTCTTGATACGATGCAATGATGTAAATGCATGCTTGACTTCTTGCTAATATCTGAGCTAGCTACTGTACTGGTGCTGCTTCTAGCCTAGTTCCTGGCCATGGCCCTTAAACAATTAAGTGACAAGTGTACTATTGCCAACAACCAATAAAAGGGAGTCTATGAACTTCTTATGAGTGTACTCCTACTTTCCCATCCCACTATCTGTCATGATTTAGTAAGATAGTTATGTGGAGATGACATATAGATTGATTCTAAGTTGCAAGTACACATACAAAATGCAAAATCAGAGCACTAGTATGAGAGAGGACCTACAAACGAGTTATTTAGCTAAAGAATATTTCTGCTGTGCTAAACTGTGTGCTGCAGGTACATAACTCTCACCTGCGTATCCACTCCTTGACTTCCAATCCTTGCGGTCACGCAGCTCTGGAGGCTTGGGGATCACCTTTCCTGATCTCTTTGACACACGAACCTTCTCCCCGTCCTCAGTGTACATGTATTTGATCCTGCATGGCTTGCTAGTGGGGAGCAAGATACCAAAATGTTAATCTGTTGATCTGTCTGTGAGTGTTCTAATGCATAATTATGTATATAGTACCCAGCAGTTTGCTAGTTATGATGGCTCGTCTATTGACCTTGTCAACATGGACCACTACTGTCTCTCCAGGTTTTCCATCCCGGACTTTTCGATACAGCTTTGTCTTACTTTGAAAGCATGGAAAAAGACTACACTCATTTGGACATAATCATGAGAGATACCCTATGACAATTACACACCATTACATGTTCATCACATGATTATCACATGACCATCGTATAACCAACACACTCCTGTCACATGAGGATCACATGATCATCACATGACACATAGAGCACAACTCTGGCTAACTTACCCATCTGCTGGGTCCACTAATGCAACATTGGACACATGTAGGGGGGCCTCACTTGCAATCCTCCCACCAGGGAAATCTCCCGATGGTGAAATAACACGGATGTGCTGTAGGCGTGGGAAACAGAGCACACAGATAAATTAGCATCATAAAAGACCACACTATTATGAAGAGAATATTATTGTTTGCTTGTTAATTACTTTGGTAAACATGCATTCCAACCCTCAAAAGTGACTCCTATCATACCAACTTATCTCAGACTAGTGTCCTACTTTGTGTCACCACCCTTGCATTACAAATTCATGGTACCACAACTGAGAGGCCTGCAATTAGCATGAAATCTTGTACATAACCTCCACTAAAATCTCTGTATACCTTGCAATTTCCGCATTCTAAAACTTGTACACAATTGTGACTAGTTTCATAAGCCAGACCCACCTCCGCAGAAGTGGGTCTGGCTTGCGAGACTAAATTGTGACCTGTTGCGGACATCTCTGCAACAACATATATGAATTGCAGCAAATTAAGGGTAAATGCCACACTACCGTATTCAGTCCTTGCACAATGACTTTGTTCAGTTTTCTTGCCACGACAGCAACATGACCCTGCCTCCCCCTGTCTTTTCCACAGAGAACTTCCACCTGCATGCAAGGTGATCAAAACAAGTGCTTTTCAATTGGAATTTTTTCCACAGTTGAATGCGTAGATACGGCCTGAAACTCACCAAGTCTCCACGGACGATCTTCCATTTTGTTATCGGCTCTGGAGGTTTCCGCTTATACCCCTTCAAGTGTCTCAGACGAGCAGCTGCCCCCGTCCACGGACGCCAAGACATCGTCCTCCTGGTCTCGTTCCCAGGCTACTGCACCGTGAGTCTAGGAACGAGACTAGCATGACCTGTCTCATTGTAGGGAATACAAATTGAGCCTAATACTGAATGCGCCCTAATACGTGCAGGGGAATCACATATGCCTCAAGCATGTGTAGAGTTTCCAGCCAATGATGTAACATCAATGACGGAAGTGTATAGTCTCGCAGGCCAGACTCTCACGCGGGAGGGTCTGGCCCGTGAGACTACGAAGTATTATTGTTTCATGAGCATACACCAAATCAACGTTAGTTGATGTTGTGGAAGACCTAGGGAGGTCTATATCCAAACATGCATGGTACAAGTAACAAAGCAAAACAAAACAAGATCTCTAAAAATTTTAGTGGATTAATGTGTGCCATCGCCTTCTGAAGTGAAGATTACACAGCTGAGATTGGCCATATCAGACAGTGGTAGACTCTGCACAGTGGAAAGAGGAAACCACATACTAAAGTAAAGAAGCTCAAGAGTAGAAATCTGACAAACGTTTGCATGAGTACTCATGATGGATTAGCTTGCAATACATAAGTTATTGGACAGATTCAAGTTCTATGAATACAAATCTCTGGTAGGACTAACTTGGTTTGAGGTATGGCCTTGAAGATTGTGTCTCTCCTGAGGAATCTGTGTGTGTGTGTGTGTGTGTGTGTGTGTGTGTGTGTGTGTGTGTGTGTGTGTGTGTGTGTGTGTGTGTGTGTGTGTGTGTGTGTGTGTGTGTGTGTGTGTGTGTGTGAGTCATCACAGTAATCTTATGACAATTCAATATTGTGTCAGTTATTAAATTGTAATGTCATGGTGGAACAGGATATTTTCAGATATGGTGGGTTACCTTGGTCACCACTGTGAACTGCAGAAGGCTTTGGTGTATCAGGAGGGGAGGGTGGGAGGGGGAAGGTGGCCGAGGGTTGTTGAAGTATGGGGGAGCTGGTGTGAGGAAGATGATAAGACTTAACCATGGTATAGGCCAGCCGAATTCTAGTTTCCTCTATTCCTTGCTGAAAGCAGAATGGACTGAAAGACATACATACTTGCTAAATATAACACACTCACCTCTCACATCACCAAAAACGCATAAAGAAGAATGACCAAATCATACACATACCTTCGTAACAACGTGTGTGTGGGTTCTTCATCCAGCTCTGCATAGAAATACATAATTTAATGTAATCATAATTATACCTGAAACAAAAGTAATAAACATATATTGTGCAACCTCAGATTAGACACTCCGGAGTGAACAATTGCTTGCCTTGTGCTAATGAAATTCCTCTTTTGATATACTATACTATATTGTACTACAGCAAGCAATGTTTACCATTACAAGAGATTTAATATTAAGTCTTTCTTCTCACACCTGGAATTTCTATCCGTGGAGGCTGTTTCATGTGTGGTGTTAATGTCGGACGTGGACAAGGAATGGTAAGTACCTCCTCTTTAGTTGAGAGGAAGTGATCCTGGTAGTAAGCAATAAGTTCATCCATTGAGCTGAATTGTTTCTCTGTTCTTTCCACTTCATAGTGCTGGTACTTTGTAAGTACTGTATGGTGCTTTATGTCTCCTCCATACTTCACAGATATTACTAAATTCCCTTCCTGATGTTGACTCTTCCTCACCAGAAAACAGTCTGAATCTTGTGCTTTAAGTCTTTCCTCAGACTTTTCCCATGAAATATCTCCATGGTACCATGGCTTTTGTACAAGACTGTCATTATCAGCTCGTGCTGAGCGCCTGGCAGTGGGGGTGGGACTGAAAAATGTCTTCCTTGGGGAAGAGCGGAAACAACAACAAGAATACCAACTCGAGCTGGGGTCTTTTGTGGGGTCGGGGACAACAAGATACTGGGTACTTCCTTCCTTCTCTTCGTGTATAGCTGCTGAACAGAAATATGTACAAAGCTAAAATTGAAGAACTACCATACAAAGCTGGTGCATAATTTAATCATGGTACAGGTCAGCTATACTTTGGGCTTGTACTGTGCATGGGACTCGTATAAATCCCAATACACATGTACAACCACAAAATGTTTAGCCATAGATATGAGCTTAATTCCTGTTGTATCACTGGTCAGCTGTTTCAATGCAGCATCCATAGGTGTATATATGCACCTTCACAGTGCCTCTTTCACATGATCCTGCTATTGAAAATAAATCTGACATTTCGCATGAATACAAATAGCCTTGGAGCCTAACACTCACCAGTCAGGTGTTTCCTGGCAATCTTATCAGCAAGATCTGTATCATTCCCAGCTGCTGGGTCTGCCACTATTTCAACAAGCCACCTCCAAGTGGGTGGTCCAAACTTTTTAACGTTATAGTTTTTCTTCAGCCAGCTCTCTAGTACATCAGAGAGACATTGGTCTGGATGTCCTGAATCCATCTTATCCAGTTCTCCACCTCTTAACCGCAATGCTATGCCAATGTCCTTCCATCTTGCAGCCAGTGGAATTAGCTCTCTTTTAACATCATAAAGGTTATCTCTCTCTGTAGAAGGGAAATATTTAGTTTGACTTTCTAGCTCTCTTTTAAAGGTTATCTCTCTCTGTAGAAGGTTATTTCGACTTTCTAGCACCTAGCCATATAGGTGTGTATCATAGTATGGCATGCCTATCACAATAATGTGTACATTTGGAATCACCACATGTACTCACAAACATAGGCACATAGCAAAAGCAGAATGTAGAGCTCTAGCCCACCTTTATCTCTCAATGTCACTGAATACTACAAATAGAATCACACGAGATTTGGCTTCAACATTATTGGATTACACCAAAAATTTGCCTTCCATTACTGGGTTCCTTCATGAGTTCCAGGAGAACAAGGAATTAGAACCCCCAGGTTAGTTGGTTAAATTTTTTTTTGTCTACTTTTCTAGGGAGCACTACTTTAGGACTACCTCTCTGTAACTCCAATTCCACATGAATTCACCCTTGGAGTAGCTCTATTAAGGATTAATGAGTAATCTACATATGAGCTCGGTAACTGAACCAAAACTAAACTAAAATGAAGCGGGAAGTACTGAAACTAATAATTATATGCAGCTGGCTGAAGTCATTTTGACGTACATATAAATAAATGGTTCGTAGATATATTGTTGCCAAGATGGGGGGGGGGGGGGGGGCAAAACAGGTCATTGGGGGGATTTCCCAGGGTTTCCACCCCATGAAACTCTGATGATGTGACTACTTACACACCATTGACTTGGCATTTAGAGTATTTACCAATAGTGTGAAGGAGCTGTTTAATTGTTTATTTATGAAGTACCAGTAAGTATACATGCACCTATACACAGTACATGAATAAGTTCACATGCACACACACTCACAAACACACACATACATACACATGCACACACAAATATGATCACACAAATATGATTTGGCATTGCTTAATTCTAGCTAGCCTACACATATAGCTCTTCTTCTTTGAACTTCATGACCAATTTACCATACAGATGCTAAGTCCAAGAGATGTATGCAATTTACAAATTCAAGAGCCCTGCGCTGTAGTGTTTCAAACAAGGAATGTTTATAAACTGTATAAGTTTAGGGATGAGGTGTTCAGACTATATAGTAGCTACACAAGAGATGTAGTTTGAGGTAATTGTTTTTCTATAGATGGTTTCCATATGCATATATGGGTAGGGCCAACCACTTCCAGAGTGTAACCGCATGATCGAGAAGTAGCAGTACAGAGTCTTCTTGTATCTCATTCTTGTCAGTACATGTGTATTTGTAATTGTAACACTTCTTTGCCAGCATTTTGCACACAGCTGCCCTACATGCAGCCCCACCTGTTACTCTCTGAAAGTGAATACTTAGTATACCAAGCTAGCTACCCCCCATGAAAACGGTTGAGACCACATGCAATTTAGAGGATCATCCTCTGACCAATGAGATTGCAGAAAATACTGCACTATGATACATTGCCTGGTGTGCCAACGGGAGAGGCAGAAATTACTTAATAGTTTGTAGGGGTAGACAATGCTGGGAAAATGGCACTAACCCAGTCTACCTTCCACTTTTACTTTGGTTGCTTCTATACGTAGATAAATTGATGAAACTACAATTTAGATACTGACTCAGAGGAGCATTGCTCACGTCCTCGACCTTCCACTCCGTCACTGCCATTCTAGCCACCACAGTATCGCAGGACACTCCCTCTCCAAAGAAAATAGGCAATGCCGGGCTGGCTCGGGAGACTGATCGTCAATACGTCGGCAGGATGCCCCCCCGTGCAGAATGTCCTAAGTGCAGAATGTCCCCCCCGGACGTTGTGCCCTAGTGCGTGCCCCCAGCCTTGTCCCCAGGCCCCTCCCCTCCCACTCGCGGCCCGCCGGCCGGCCTGGGGACGAGGCGGCCTATTTCGACAGAAATTTGCGAAGTTACCCGTACTAGCTCTGCTTTGCAACAAACCCGCTTGCTCTCCCCACCAACGTTTAGAGGAACCTTCGACCTTCGCACGAATCACCGGTACCGCAGAACTAGCACCTTGCCTTTGCTACACCGCAGGTATTCGTTATCCTACCCACAAAATTGCTGATGGGGCAATTCCGACAAGTTACACGAGACCGACATGGACGCCATACTTTCGGTGCAAACATCCTGAAAAGATTACCAGGACGAACGTTAAACGATACCAGGTGCAAAAGAAGGAAAACTATGTTATTATCATAGTTACTTGAACCGTTCACATGCATTTAGTAGACCTCTGCATGGCTAATAGAAAAAGGACAGTGCAGATACTATTTGCATCGATACAACACTAGTATACTCTTTTTCTGCTGTTATATTTACTTTAAACTCACACATCTGAAGTGGTATTATCTCCAACAGTTGTCACAACTGATCCAAGTGTTTGTCAAGAATGGCAAAGAACACGGAAAGGGGTGGGGCTGGTCTGTCCACTCGGCGTGCGACGCAGCAATGGCAACAGCCTTCAGCAAGCCTTTCAGATGTTTGTAAATGGTTCAGGGTAGCTTACAGGTTTGATTTGTGTACGTATTTTGATTACTGAGCCTATACTGTTTTATTGATAAATTTTTATGGTTAAATTTTGCGATATTGGCTTGATAAAAGCGCTGCTCGCGGCTAAATTACTATGAGGACGTGAACTAAAAGTGGATGCTGCGCATAGTAAAGGTCAGCCTACAGTGTGATACTAAAGAAAACTCAGTACCCTTTTCCTTGTACAGAGAGCAACGAGTTTAATTCCATTTTGTCGGAATTGCCCCACCGTCGAAATAGCCCCGCCTTACCTTACATGGAAACAGCCGTAAAAAAAAAAAAATTCCACTGAAAAAAAAAAATGCTCAGTTTAATCATGGATAGTAGAGTAGAAGGATCCTTCCTACTATCTATGGTTTAATTGGGGCAAAAGACTAACCCCTAGCGTGTGAGCTCTAATTTTTACCTGTACATAGTGAAGCACTAACTGACTGTAAATTGCTCTCTGGTGAACTGCCTACTGGTGTATGTGGGTACATGCACATGTATGAGTGTAATGATGTACGGCCCTGGTTGGCACGTCATTTTCACTCCCCACACTTTCACTCAGTAGCTCGGGCTTCCTGGGAAACATTGGAGGTGTCCCTCTTCCCCCTCCTAGCACTCTGAACTCCACTCTACCTGAGAATACTACTCACTGCATGCTGCATGCAGGGGCTCAGGAGGGAGTCCTGCAGGATCAGGCATGCAGCAAGTAAATCTGGTTCACAGGTAGCCTTGTTCCCAGAGTCTCGATATTTTGAGTATGCTACCTTCTACTACTGAAGTTCTCAAAAGAAGTAGTCAATGACGTGAGCCTGGGCATTAGTTAACCTTCACTGTGTGATAAATTATACATACAACACTGCAACTGATGGGCCACTGTGTGATAGCATACAACACTGCAACTGGCCACTGTGTAGCATACAACACTGCAACTGGCCACTGTGTGATAGCATACAACACTGCAACTGGCCACTGTGTGATAGCATATATACAACACTGCAACTGGCCACTATAATTGTAACCTACAGAATCTGATGGTCATGTATGTACAACCATAAATAATTTTGCACATTTGTACAGCTCAGTACATAAGTAGACTAAGTATAAAAAATATGTAGCCACTATAACTATATAACAAAATACTCAGTGTGATGCAAACATATCCCCGCCCCCCCCCCCCCCCCCCCCCCCCCCCCAAAAAAAAAAAGAATTTCCACTAATGTGTCAAGTGATGTACTCCATGAACAGTGAAGATCCAACATGATGTTCAGACAGGCCATATCAGACAGTGGTAGAGTCTGGAGAGTGGAAAGAGGCAAGCAGTTACTAAAAATAGACTTAAAGTTAACCAATCCCCTGTTACCTGAGAAAATGGTCATAACAGTTACTTGTGGGCAAGGCAGAGCTACAATAGAGTATTTAATTATGTACATGACTGTGAAGACTCAGCACTGATGTTCAAACTGGCCATATCAGGCAGGGTATCACCCTCAGAGTCTGCAGAGTTAGAGAGTTGTTGTTGTTGCTGCTTACTGCAGGATGTTAATATAATACTGTTACATGTAGTCAGACTCTAGATATGATTGACTATATCACGTCATATACTGCTCAAGAAACTTCATTAACTGATGATACCACATGGGAAATGTGGATCTCTGAGAAGACTAACTTGATTGGTCTGTCTGTGGGCAATGTGGTTTGGGGTTGCGACACGGCCTTGGTGGAGAATCAAGAACAGGTATGTGTGCTGTGAGTATGCCTGCATAAATGAGCATATGTATAACAGACTTGTGAATTTTATCTCTCAAACTTCTAATCATCTTCCATTTTTGATTCTCTAAGTCATGAACTTGAATGACAGTACCACACAATCATACTTCCAGACATGATCTGAATCCCCCTTTCTCATCTTTCTAGCTTTTCCTTGCAAACCTTCGATCTCCGTGGTTGGTGGTCTAGGATACCATGGATAAAGGTGCTCAGGTGTGACCACCTCTGATGTGGGGACAGTTCAAATCAAAAGGCGGAATGTGTGGAGTGTCTTCCAAGTTGGTCATGCCACGTGCATGGAACTATGGTACTTTAGAAGTACTCCCCACCCCAAATGTCAACATGCATGACATCATTTACAGTGGATTCTGCCCCACTTTCACTGTCTTCTGCAGCTCTTCCACTGGTATTAGCAATATCAACTAAAATGTCTATAGTACCAGTTGTTGAATCAAGACTGTCACCATAGATCTTACACTCCATGAATTAGATTACCTTCATCACTTTCCTCTGCATTGTCACTGTCCACTGGTGAGTCAGGAGGGGAGGGAGGGTAGTGGTACATGGAGGGACAGGAGTGAACATTAGTAGATGGAGGGTGGGTGTGTGAGCTGGTGCGAAGGAGACCTTCTGACCTAGGGTAGTACATACAAGTGTGAGAGGTAAGGTGTGTGTGTGTGTGTGAAGATTGTGTGTGGAGATTTATGGCCATTAGAACATTCGGCTTTCAGCTGATAAGTTGAAAATAGCATCAAGAACATTTGGTACATTGTTTGGATTAGCCTCATTCCCAGGCCTTTAGCACCACCCAGTTTTTGGGTAGTATATTTTATCACATGAATGATATTAATGTCTAACTAGGTAGTCAGAGGGTCTGAACAATCTTGAGGCCTTTTCTTGTAGTGTCTGCCCGAGTGCTGGAGTGTGAAATGTTTGCAAAGTGAAAACACACACTGCTCATTGTTCAGGTTGAAGTATGCATGCATAAATTTCTTTCTCTTGGTTGGACAGTATTAGTACATCTCCCCCTGTCTGGTAGTCATTCATGTTATAGAATATACCAGGCCTCCCCCTTCCATTTTACATATCATAAGTGATTTAAAACTTTTGTGGCAGTGAAGGTCTGGAAATGAGGCTATAGAAGAGCTCAATGCAAATGATCCAAGAGTACCTTTGTGATGCAAGTGTTTGTTCGCCTTCCATCACTGTATGTGAAAATGAGAGGAATTTAATTAAGTGCTTTCTATTCAAATGTATATATTCCAAATGGAATGTACTGATGTGATTCAACATCTCTATCCCTTGCTTAGAGGTAATTGTATTACTTCACTGTTGCAATAGATGTATCACAGCACCGTCAGTAAAATACTATATGAAAGTACTGGAGTAGTTCTGTTCCAATGGGGCACTAATATATAGGTTGCATACCAGTTTGGTGTTTTTGTTTGTGTGGCGTTGGCTTCAGCCTTGGACGTGGACAAGGTGTAATCAGCATCACCCCATCAACTGTGAGGTAGTGATATTTGTAGCAGGCAACAAGTTCTTCTAATGAGCTGAATGGTTTTGCTGTTCCTTCTACTTCATAGCACTGGTCCTCCTTACGTATACATATCACAAAATCCTTTATGACTCCTCCATAGCTCACAGATAGAACATACTTCCCTGGCTGACTTTGACTCATTCTCACCAGAAAACAGTCTGAGTCTTGTGCTTCAAGTCTCTCCTCAGCATCTTCCCATGAAATATCTCCATGGTACCATGGCTCATGTACAAGACAGGAAACATCAGCTTGATTCTTGGGTGTGGGAACAGACCTGCGTTTATACTTCATGCGTGAGTGCTGCCTGGTCGGTCCTGGATCAGTATGTTTCCTCTCAAGCTTAACTTTAACAACATATTTATGCTCAGGAGATTGATAGTGATGATATTGACTATCATGGCTGGAGCTATCCAGTTGTTGATCTGTGAAACAATAAGCTGGGAATATGACTGTAACTGTAACTGTAACTTCATTAATTAATTCATTAATTTAATGAGATGAGCTTTTAACATCAAACAGGTCATCTACTCTCGTCTACTCTCTCCAAAGTGTGACGGTTAACCTCATACCCAGACCTGCGTACATGGGTGATAAGTACTGAACTCCAAATATAAGTACACCTATCTGCAGGAGGTATGGCAGTCACATTAAACAGTCCCATGATGATCCAAGGCTTTAGCTTATGGGCTTGGGGTGAGACAAGCGGCTTAGGCTCACCCACCTGTGTAAACACTGTAGTAAAAAGCTCACCACAGCTAGTGTAGACACAGTCTGGCTACACACACTGCTTGCCACTCTTTCTGTAAACATCCTTTCCAGCATCCGGTTCCCATGTAATACAGCCATATTGGAGGTCAAGGAACATCACACAATTGCAGGGACCATCTAAGAGCTTGTCTCACCACTTCACAATCTTTATAGCAAACAAATTTGGTTGTTCTCCAGCTATTAAATCTCGATATACCAGCTCCAAAGAGATGATAAAGGCATCAACCACATCCAAGGGTATTCTTCTTCCATCCTAGTAACTTCTCAAATCCATAGCCACTCTTCTCAAGGTTCTCATTGCCCAGGAACTCATTATTCAGTGTGATTTTGACTCTTTAAGATATATATCTCCTATTTAAAACTGTATACACTTCCCAACTTGAGTTATACCCCCTATTCAAAAATGTATACCCCTACACTTTTGGAAACTACCCCCTCAAGATTAACCCCCCCCCCCCTGTTTTGACACTGATCACCCCCCATAGGTAACCTTGGCCTAGATACAATGCTCTCCAATCACAAAACTTACCCTGTTTGCTTTCAGTTGGATGCTTTCTAGCAATCTTATCAGCAAGTGCTGTATCATTCCCAGCTGCTGGGTCTGCCACTATTTCAACAAGCCACCTCCAAGTGGGTGGTCCAAACTTTATAGCATTGTAGTTTTTCTTCAGCCAGCTCTCTATTACGTATGAGAGGCACCGATTGGGCCTCCCAGACTCAATCTTATCCAGCTCTCCACCTCTTAACCGCAATGCTATACCAATTTCCTTCCATTTTGCAGCCAGTGGAGTCAGATCTCTTTTAATATCAAACAGGTCATCCTCATCTGTAGGAAGAAAGAGCTACAATTTATTGTTGAGCTAGCTATGCCCCCCTCACGGTTAGTTGAGTCCATCGCTATAGTCATACTAACCCAACGGAGTGTTGCTCACATCCTCGAGTTTCTCTGCCATTCCGTGACAACGAGGTACTAGGTACGAGGCGCCGGCATAACTTGAAGGGCGGGGCATCATGGCGCGGTCTCATTCCACTTTCATCAGCATGCATGCAAGCAACGGGACAACTTGGACAAGAGGCAGGTACAAACATCTATGTAGGAAGCAGGTCCCACTGTGGTCTTGGAGCTTCAAACCTCCACTGGTGGAGAGGGTTAGTCAATTAGTTTAGGAGAGTGCATGCAGCCAGATGACGCAGGCAGTGAGGTCTTCCTGGGTCACAGTGGTGTCTCCACTCCTAATTGTTAAAAGGAGTTGCATGCTCAAAGAGGGAGAGCCTGGACATAGTTAAAGTTTCATTTGTGTGAGCAAGATAAAAGATGACTAGGCTACAGCACTGCAATTTGTCAGTTAAGCTACATGATGGGCTACCGAAGACATACCACATTCCAAAAATACTGTCATTTAATTTGTACAGTTCAGTACATAACAATTAAGAAGTTGAGAAAAACAAACAAACAAACAAATGTGATGGTATAATATCGGAAGCAATAATATATTTACCCTATCTTCACACTACAAACAGGAAGAAAGAAATCAGTTTGTACAAACTTGTGAATGTATGGTCAAGTTACTGATGTGTGTAAATACATGTTCAGACCAGTGAGTGGTAGATTCTGCAAAATAGAAAGAGCATCAAAATACTTCTTGAAGATACTAACCTCATTCCCAGGAGAGCCTGCATGGGAACAAGAATAGGAAGAGACAAGGCTGACATATTAACTATGCACAAGCAGTTGGTTCAAATCTGACAGCTCTGTGAGCAATCACAAGACATGGCATGGCAATTTGGCTTTAACTTATGGAGACACTCTATAATAGTACCTGTTAAGTCGATCAATGGGGGGTGTTGGGGGTACTTGGGGATACTGCAAAACCTGTGTGTGCATGTGTAAAAAGGGTTAGTGATTGCCAAGCGCCTTAATGCAAGGCATTAATTGTGTAACATATATGGGGATTATGATGGAACAGATTGATAGGACATTCTTCTGGCATATTACACTTACATAATTTACTGTTATCATCTCCATGAGTCGCTTGAATTGGTGGAATGTGAAATTCAGGGGGTGTGGGTGGGCCACTGGCTTGACTATCGGGTGTTGCAAGTGTGAGGTGTAGGTAGATATGGAGGAGAACAAGAGTACAGAGATAGTTTAGTGTTTGTGGATGTGGATGTCCTTTGGCCATTATGCTTTCATGCAGTGAGGTGAAATCCAGAAAAATGAAAGAGCTAAAACCCAAATAGTAAAATCATGTACCTTCGTAACAAGGCCTTTGAGTCATTGTCCATCATTGTATGAGATAGATCTGAAAAAAAAAACAAAAAAAAGTGCAATCCATTGACAAGAAAACAAACTTGGTACAATCAATGTACAAAAAAGGTAGTCTCATTCCCAGGCTTTCCCACTGTCCAGTTTTTGATCGCTATACATACTACAAGTGATCAAACACTGGACAGTGGGAAGGCCTAGGAACGAGGCTACAAAAGAGGCTAAACTAAGTATATAATAATAATAATTATATACACTCCCAGCCGACACCACGGCTTACAAGTCACTAATATTATGAACATTTAACAATATAGTTATGAGTTACGCTTTAAAAACACATTATGAAGAAGTCTGGCTGTTCTACCATCTGGGCTCTGCATGATTGTGATGAACTTGTCCTCGTCAGAGAGTGCTCCTGTGTCCACATGATGGAGGTTCAAGAGATGCAGAAGGGGGGCTCTAGCCTCTTGCAGAGCTGGACACCCCACATAGAAATGCTGTTCGTCTTCCACCTGCCGTGTGTTGCATGACCTGCATATCCTCTCTTCTACTGGGAGGCCGATGTGCCTACCAGTTTCAATTTGTAGTGGTGCTGTTCCTCCTCTCAGTCGTGCCAGCAGAGATCTGTGAGATTTTACTCTAACTTTCTGTACATATTCTTCTGTTTTCCCATATTCTGTTTTAAAGTTTACGTATAACCTCAACTTTGGTTAACCCTTTAGGATCCATAGCACTAAAAGTCGCACTTTAATATGACAGCATACAGTTTTATGGTTTATCTCTTTGAAATGCTGTTTACTTTTGAACTGGCATTATTGCTGGTAGTTTGTTAGTGTTTTCCACTCTCTAATACCAGGCAGGCTAAGACACTAAGCATTAATGTGAGCAGACCGCCTGATAGCGATAACATCAGTGGAACAATACAAGTATACAGGGGTTTTATGCTTACCTAGAGTAACACTCTATGGACTCCTCTCCACCAGCAGCAAAGCTAGTAGCTGCAGCCAACCAGACAACTGAAATGGAATTCCATTCCTGTTGCACTATATATAGTGACTCTTTGTAGCTAGACTTTCACAGTAACCACATGCCACTGACTGGCTATGCTTAGTAATGTGTTCTGGTAAGACAAGCTGGGCTGTCAACCTGCATTTAAATCCCACTAGGGATGTGGTTACGATTTTAAAAAAATACTTGGAACACAAGCTCCACACGAAGATCAATAATTTAATAAGAATGGCCATTTTGTGCAAGAGGGAGGGAGGCTTTTGCTAAAGTAGCACAGTCTGCCCTTTTACAACATTGTTTACATAGCTTATCTTCACTGCTGATCTCAGGTCACAAGGGAACAGACAGCCTTCATCTTGTCATTTACCAATTATCACTGGGACTTCATAGGCTTCAAAAGACATTAATCAACCACAGGAGGACCGCTGTGCGGGTTTTCTTGTGACAACCTACCTGCAAAGCACAGTAGTGCCCAGATCAATAAAATGATGTCATCATGCACTCTTGGCTTTTTAGTAATCTCAATTTTACAGTGACTCCTCGCTTATACAAACACCTTTGTGCAAGTGGCATTGTTTATGGTACAACTTTCATGAAGTATTATACACACATTTGCTTTAAGGTTACGATCAACTAGTTTGGAAACCTGTGAAATGTATGCAAGTGCCAGTTGTTTACATAAGCAATTATAGTTGGCGTAGTACATAATAAGCAAAGCTGCACAAAAGCGCGTCCCCAAACTCACTGGCGATGCTCGAGGCCTTGCCGTATTTCAAAGGCAGATCGCTTATCTTTGCGCCAAATATAAGGCAAGGAAAGCGTTTCTTCTGTGTTCTGGTGTGTTGTACGGGTAGCGCAGTGTATTTAGCAGGGTGGCACGTAAAGAAATTGGACTTGAATTGAAGATTCTACGATCCGAAGCACATTTCTTACACCTAAAGCAGTTAAATTCCTACAAAGTATAGAGATATCCTCATGTGCTGACCTAACAAATACCGTGTCGTAGTGCACGAAAAATTTCAGGATCTAACTCTTTACAGTTGCCGAGTAATTTGGCGCAAAGAGTGTTCGAGCAGTGCGGCTAATTGCTGGTTTGAATGCGTTGGAGCATTTTTAAACAGAAGCTTTTTTGTCTCTGAATAATATATTTCTATCGTGCTGTTGGACTGTAACTTGTTTGAGATAAATATCAGTTACAGCAATAAGTTTACTATGCCAACAGCCTCCGGCGCAGTTGATCGTAACCTTAACTGCATGGGAGTCTCTTTTAGCTTGCAGCTAACTCTGGTATTGTAGGCAGAAAATTCTTTGAGTGTGGTGTGGGTCCACTGCTATAACACTCAGAATAACACTCGGGTTCCCATAGCTACGTACAAATTTTAAGTTTCTGTTCAGCTGTTGTTAACAGTGTTCTTCTCCGCTCTACTGCTGGTACAAGAGACACAACATAGCCTACCACACACATGCTGCTTTAGACACATGCACATGTAAGGAGAGTAGCTTATTAGAATGTTCAGAAAATCAAGATGTAGGTTAGATAATCGAGGTTTGGAAAACACAGATCTACATACATACATACATACATACATACATACATACACCCCCTATCAAATTAGACCTCCCTAATCATTTGCCTTATGCTAAGGCACTGGCTTAGCAACTTTAGGAAGTCCTTAATGGTGATGTGCTATAGTACTTATCATTACAACTTATTACAGGAGCATAGCCTCATTCCTGGGCCTTCCCATCATCCAGTTTTGATGGTGGGAAAACCTGGGAACATAGTAGCACTCATACCTTCTGTTGGTTGAAGGTTTTTCTCGTGTGGCTTCAACCTTGAAGAACAAACTGTGCTCAGTGTCTCCCCTTCAGGTGAGAGATAGTGTGTCTTATAGTGCGAAACAAGTGCACTTATTGAGTGAAATGGTCTCTTTGTTCCCTCCACTTCATAGCGCTGGTTCTCCTTACGTACTACGTGGTGCTTCACTTCTCCCCCATATCTCACTGATATTATATATTTCCCGGGCTGACTTTGACTCTTTCTCACCAGGAAACAGTCTGACTTTTCCTTGTTGAGCCTCTTCTTAGCATCTTCCCATGGAATATCTCCATGGTACCATGGTTCACGTACAAGAGTGGAAACATCAGCTTGACCTGAGAACTTAGTGAGGGGAGTGGGACTGGCATATTTAGCTCGAACTGGGTTCTCACTTGATGAAGAGCGGAAACAGCAACACCAACTTGAGCTGGGTTCTTTCTTGGAGGGTAAAGGGGTGGTGGAAAGATTCACATCACCTAGGCCACTGCTGTTGGAAACTATTTCATGTACAGCTGCTGGAACCAAAATATGTACAAATTAAGCTGAAATGGAAATACTCAATACTCATACCAGCTCAGCCATACACATCAGCTAAAATATTCCCAATGACTAGCTGCTTTAAAAAAGTATATTGCAAAAAGCATACATGTATGACTTCAGTGAGCATATTTCATGTGATCCTATACTCTATAGAAAATGAAGCCAGCAATTCTGCTAATGCTCACCAAGTCACATACTCCCCAAACAAGACTTACCATCTTTAGTTTCAGCAAGGTGCTTTCTGGCAATCTTACCAGCAAGTGCTCTATCATTCCCAGCTGCTGGGTCTGCCACTATTTCAACAAGCTTCCTCCAAGTGGGTGGTCCAAACCTCTCAGTATTATAGTTTCTCTTCAGCCAGTTCTCTATTACATCAGAGAGACACCGGTCTGGACGTCCTGGATCCATCTTATCCAATTCTCCATCTCTTAACCGCAATGCTATGCCAATGTCCTTCCATCTTGCAGCCAGCGGAATTAGATCTCTTTTAATATCATAAAGGTCATCCCTCTCTGTACAAGATAAACATTATAGATCAGCTCTCCAGAACCATGCACCTACAGCCCTGGTGAAGTCATAAACTGTTACACTGTTTTAATCACTATATAAGTATTGGTGTTTCACACTTTCTTCACTTTTACCCTGACAATGACTGAAACATTCAGTCAAAATGTCTGCAAAAAGGTTTTCTGATTTCAAGCAAAGAAGTTTATGCAGGAGCCAATTGAGAAGCCACTATATTAGTTTGTAAGAGCAGTGTTGGGAAAATGACACTGATGTTGGATGCTATAGAGAACATTGATGACATGGATGAATGGAAAAGTAAGTGTCCTATTATGCTTTAATTTGCTTCAGTAGATTAAAATTACCATCTTATCCAAAAATAAAACCATCTTGCCTGAAATCAGCTGTGGAGTCATGTGAGGCAGCTACCCGCTAGCTACATTTACTGATAGCTACTAACCCAGAGGAGTATTGCTCACGTCCTCGACCTTGCACTTTGTCTCCACCATCTCCGGCAGGACACTCCCCCTCCGAAAACGCTGAGCTGGCTCGCGAGGTCGTCCCTATCGATGATTGACTATCGGCTCTGCGATCCGGCCGCAGCGGTTTTCCCCTATAAGGCCAGGCAAAGTTATAGATCATCTAGTCTATGGCAAAGTAGATTTGCATCAGTAGACAGACGCATTTGTTAGCGTTCGTTCGTATATATATCATTAGTATCAGCATAGATAGTCTACTATCTATGCATGGTATCAGATATAATTATGTGAAGAATTCTATTGCAGAAAATTCATGCGAGCGCTGAGAGGCCGATGAATCAACAAATTGGGATATACATGCAACCTCGTGCCTGCGGCACTCGGTTGTGTATATCATATACCCTACGGGTATTGGTGTTTCACGGGTATATATTATCTATGGGTATATATTATCTATGTGTATACCTAGCCTCGTACCTTGCCCTCCACCACAGCTATCGTCGCTTGCAGTACGAATAACGCGGAGAAAAAAATGTAGCGTTATTCATACTGCAAGCAACGATAGCTGTGGTGGAGGACTAGGCTGTAGGTAAGAGGCTAGTATACCGTACCGCCACCGAGTTGTATAAGTTATCCGACTTGTACCGACTGGGGTAGCAGGGTATAACAGTTCATCATGGGTCTACTCACATGGTCTACTGAAAGGTGCATGATACAAACACGAACTGGAAACTTTGCGCAGCAACTGCACACTCGCGTGAACAAGCTCAGCGACGGTCTCAAGTAAACAGAAGGAACGACCGCAGTTGCCTAAACTGTTGCAGAATTAAGTTCCAACCTCACATATGAGAGTGATGTGCGCAATCCCGGTGTCGCAGGAATGGGTGACCCCCCATTTTAATGACCCCCCGGTCAAATATTCCTAGGAATGAATGACCCCCAGTCATTCCTGCCTAGGAACAAATGACTCCCTGGGTCACTAACTCCTAGGAACTAGAGACCCACCCCTGGAAAAAATGACCCCACCTCACATGCACAGTTGCAGTCAAAGGGATGACAGTATTGAAAGAGGTGTATACAAAAGAAGTGCAAAAAGGAATTGTAAAAAGTGCACAAAGGAAAAAAAAAAAGTGCTTATGCAAGTAAAAACAAAAAACAAAAACAATCCTATGTACACTGTGCACAAATAAAAGTCTTGGGTTTACGTTTAATAACTACACACCTATAGTGATACCATGAGTCACATTGCTCACATTGGACCATTATGGAGTCATACTCGGCTGGCAATGAGCAGACACAATAAGGATGATATGTTTTCGTTTGTTTTCTTCCCAGAAGTCGTGGTTGGGTAGGGTGTCAGAATCCCAGTGCCAAAGTTTCCTTAAGGTGTTGCCTAAGTTCTTCCTGCTTTAAGCCACAAGACAGCCCAGATGCAGCCTGAAAAGCTGTGCCAATGGCAAAAAGACCACAGTCAGCACTCCCTGTCTGTTGTACAATTGGATGTGACAACATCTCACGGATCGACAATGGCAGCGATCCAGAGAAGCAGGAGTCATACACCTTCACTTTGCCATTCTGGTAGTGTGTTGCAATCCAATCCAATGGATGAGGAAATTAATATAGAGTGTAATATAGAGCATGCATAATAAATCATTATATGCACATGAATAGAGTGAACAAACACTAAGTCTTGAGTGTGCACATGTATATACATTAAATTTCTCACCGACAAAACAGCTCAAAGAGAAACATGGCAATGGAATCTCCTCAACCATGTTTCTCCAATGAAACCTAGAGCAAATCCCTCCCAAAGTGACTCCCAGCTGCTCCCCATGGCAAGACTCCAGGATCCTCTTCTTTTCCTCCTCACTCCTGACACACACCTGGGTATTCTCCTCTCCATAGATAGTTATTGATGTCTTGCAGTCTCTCTTCTTCCATTTTGAATGATAGAATACACCTAGACAACTTACCACTTTCATACTCGGCAATTTCGCGAACAGGAAGGACAACCTTCCATTAACAGCTGTCACTATCTTCGTAGGAACTAGTAGGGGGGTCATTTAACCCTATCGTAAGTTAATTTTTCCTAAGGAATCAGTGACCGGGGGGTCACTCACTCCGGGGGGGTCATTCATTCCTCTGACACCGGCAAGTACAGAGAACGCGACATAGCCTCGTTCCCAGGCTCTCCCCTAACCCCTCCTTTTTTTTTAGTTTCGTCGAGGTGAAGGGAGAACCTGGGAACGAGGCTAAAGTGACTAACAACGGCACCAAGAGAGACAATAAACATAAACCAGTCACCCTCCCCCCCCCCCCCCCCCCCCCCCCCTCTCCCCCCTGTAGGGCACAGCAGCTGTGTGTTCAGGTACAGCAAAAACACTAAATGGCACACATCTCACAGTTCACTACTTGAGACCCCTTCCATCTTCATGATCTCCATCTTCTTGTGGAAGTCAACAGCAGCCACTACTGTATTAATTGAAGCATGCAGGTCCATTGTGGTCTTGGTGCTTCAAACCTCCACTGGTGGAGAGGGTGAGTGTTGGTGTAGGAGAGTGCATGCAGCCGATGACGCAGGCAGTGAGGTCTTCCTGGGTCACAGTGGAGGTGTCTCTCCTTCCCTCCTGGCACTCTGGACACCACTCTACCCGGGGGTACCCCTCACTGCATACTTCAGGAGCTGAGGAGGGTGTCCTGCAGGATCCATGCATGCAGCAAGTAAACCTGGATACAGGCAGCCTAGCCTTGTTTGCAGGCTCTCAATATTTGCTTTTCTTCTTCTGAGTACTCACATGATAATGGGAAAAAAGCTAAGCATTCTTACCCATTTGATCAAGACATATAGTACATGATAGGCAACTATAGTTCATTGCTATATAGTCAGCAAAGAACACAGGCGACTATATATTGTTCTTTGCTAGTCATGCAGCTATAGGAGGTGCCTGACTCCAACTGGCATTGAGTAAACCTACTAGTTATTAGCCTCATTCCTAGGACTCACATTTACATGTGGGAAGAGGCTGGTAAAGAGGCTAACTAGCTACACTGGTAGTTTGTTTGTTTGTTTGTCTTCTCATGCAAAGTGTGAGCCTGTGAAGCCTAAGCCTGAAAGAGAGTAATTACGCCTACCTAACGGTTGTGTCCAGGCTTCCTCCATACCTGAAGTCGTTGGTGATAGGGTAGCCTGCATGGGTAAATATTTTAGTATTACATAAACTTGACCAATGCAGAGGGCCACACTTGCTAGTTGCCTGACTGGAGGCAATATTCAGTGGTTGCTGCATGGCCGTACTGCAGGTCCAAGAGCTAGACTACACTGCATCATGCATGTTGTTAGCACACAAAAACTACATACGTTATGTACATTTTTGTTGTCAGTAAACTCTTCTTCATACATTGTACTACACTATCATGATTTGACCAACTTTCACATGAGGTGGACTCACACTAACCTAACCATTGCAGATGGACCCTAATTTGATGTGATCGTCCAGTGATGGGTCTGCATCTCACCAGTGACTCCTTCCCATCTGGCGAGATGGCTTCTCTCTCAAACAAAGTATGTGCATATTTCCCTGTGTACGGTTGTCCATTAATAAAGTATGGTAGACTGAATACAGTGTAATTTAGCCATATGAATGTAAGCTAATGCACTATGTATATTGGTAAAAACAGCTACACAAAAATCATTGATTCCAGAAATAAAGTTACACAGAGTCTCACTCCGAGATGGTAGGGACCTTGTCTAATGACTGAGAGATCTGACACTTGCCTTGTTCCCAGATAGGTCTCTGCAACATTTGCTAGCCTCGTTCCCAGGCTCCCCCGCTCCGGAACACGAACATTGAAGTTGTGCAGGTGGGGAGAGCCTGGTATTTTTTACTCACATGAGCAGCGTCAAGGGTAGAGAGGGGGTAGAGAGACCTTCATTGAGCGTGGGCGTACCTGAAGACTCGGAACAGCAGCAAGATCAAAGGTAGTGGGTGACTTACTTCATATATCTAGCTAGCAAGGAGCAAATATTCTCCACACCAAGCACTGAGTGTATAGTTGGATGAACAGTGTGTAAAACGTTTCCTTTCTGTTCTGAAAATTGTGGCCCTTTCTGATTACGCCATGCTCACATGAGAAATGATACCAGGGTCTCCCTGCCTGCACAACTTCAATGTTCATGTTCCAGTACAGGGGAGCCTGGGAACGAGGCTAAACATTTGTCACTTGTAGTTGCACAAATTTCATATCAAACTCGATGAGTGCTGTGGAGTCCTGGGAACAAGGCTATGTCATGTGCATGTTACCTGTTGCTGATATACCATATAGAGGAGGGTTGTCCTCAAGCAGTGCTATGGGCTGACACACCTCTAACAATCCTTCAGGAAATTCGCCCTGTGCATAATGATACAATCAATGAACCATGTCTCACTGAAAAAAGCAAATTCACCTCACTGAACAAGACATATTTCAGTCAATGCCAGGAAGCAGTTTGACTTACAAGTAGCAGTGCTGCTTACCCCTTCTTCACAAGTTGTTGCAAAATGTGCTGGGTGAGGCATTGTTGCTTACCTTCACTCTAGCTAAGTAGTCCTTTACGATGAACTGCTGCTTGATGTGCTGGGTGAGCTGTGCGGCAGCTGCTGAGGACCTTGCTAGAACCAGCACACCTGACACCAGCCGATCAAGCCTGCATGCATTAGAGAATAAGTAGTCTAGTTCCATACGGCTAGTCTCGGTCCCAGACCCAAAACCAACCCCAGCACAGATTGCTTTCAGTATCGCACACAGGGAAGGAACGTTTTCCTGCGCGTTATACTGGAAGCGATATACACGCCGGATGAGGTCTGGGGTGAGACTACCATACGGCTTCCTTCGCGGAAATCTAAATCTATACTAGGCTTACCTTGTTGTGGTATACTGTGATATACATAGTGGTATCCTACATTGCATTGTGAAATACAGAATATTGAGTATCATATCTTACCTGTGAACTACCTTGAGCTGCTTGTCATTGCTCAACAGTTCTGGGTGCTCCTCACGAAGTATCTCAATAACAGTATTCTTCTATCGTTATGTAGGTTAGGGAAGAGAGATGAGGGGAGATAAGGAGAGGGGGAGGATGTAGCAGGAGAGAGAGAGGGAGATGAGGAAGGATGGGAAGGAGCAGGAGAGAGAGAATAGAGAGAAAGGGGATCAGAGGCAGGTGCATAATTATAAGAGTAACTGCCACATTGAAGTGTGTACTGTTACTGCAAAAAAGCAGATGAACCTTGAATCTTCCAACAGGGTGCACAGGCACCGAATTTGGCTTGTTCACCACCACAAGATTCTCATCCGTGTGGAGAACCTGAACTGGGTCAGCCAACACCTACAAGTAATGATAGTGTTCCTCACATGTGACATCATAGCATGCCTTTATACAAACACATGCTGATTGCAGTAGGCAGTGACCTGCATGTGCTTACAGTATGGACCTAAAGATCAGATCAGATAGGACAAGGACCATTAAGGACCATGATCACAAAGAGTATCTAGTTTTAATGGTGACCTCAACAGGTGCTTGGCAACGCTTCTAGTATGTGCACATGTTGATTGAAGGAAAAAATGGCACAAGTATAATCGGTCAAATCCTCCCATACATCATGCTTTTGAGTACCTGCATGTCGAGGGCCAACATAAACCACACATCCTTTTCGTTCTACCTCGGGCTCATGTCTGTGAAACACATATTCTAGAATCTGTCCCAGGGCCAGCTGGTGGGCGGGGCCAACTGGAGAGTTGTTCACAAGAACACGGTTCTGGGTGAATGCATTCCAGAGTTTAGAGACAGGCAGGAAAGACAAGTGCTCCTCCAACACCTACACACATGGAGAGACATAGTCTTATTCCCCAGTCTTGAGTCCAGAGCCAATACTTTCATGAGAGAGTAGGGGCTTAGGGTCTGGGGACAAGACTAAGACTTTTCTAAAAGAGAAAGGGTCTGCTTTTGGGGGCTAGCATTGTGATCATAATGCTAAATGCAGAAACAGGACTGCACAATGCCATACAAGCACGTACTGCAGTACAAAGCCCTAGGCATTGGACCTATGAAACCAGATCCTCTCCGACAGTGGGGTCTGAAAGTGAGAGAGCAGTGTTCCATCAGAATCTACCGGGTCAATGAACACTGATAATGAGGCAACTTTAGCAGACCCCTCTGTCCTCGCCCGATCAGAAGGGTCTGGGGTCCAGACGAAGGGAAAATTCTGACATTAAAGACTTGCCTCTTTCGTTTCTCTTCCAACCCATGCTCCTTTTACTCGGTATTCCAGTTTGTCTATAAACGGGACAACCAGCCGAAAGCCAGCTCTAAATATGTAGCTCATGGGTCGCTGCTCACCACGTGCTTTTGTGTCTAAATAATGCGCACTGTAAACGTTGTCACGTGAATTTCGAGCGGTTTTTTTGTTGTACGGACGATTACGGAGGCGGTTTACTCTGCACAGTCCACATTTGCCTGATTTGGTACATGGTGGAGCTAGCTGCAAATGTACTAGCACTTATCTTAGGCTGCCTTGGCAGAAATAGTATGTATACTAATTGGCTGTTTGTCTGTGCTAGAGACTCTTAGTTTCCGTACGATATCCGAGACATCCTGGGTTTGGAGACAAAACTGTGCCGTTTATCAAGGAAAATGCAGCTCCGGAGTAAGGCAGTTGTAACACGCTGCTGAAGTGTACAGACCACTGGTATTGTTATCGACTGTGTGACTGCACCATCAAGCCTCAAGGACTCAAAATCACCTAGTGGAGAGAAGAACAAGGACTCGTTATCAGACCCTCGTCTCTAGGAAGTTACTTGAACATGTCACTTTGCGGAGCCGAAGGTTTGTATAGGCACTGTAGGCCATATGTGTAGTGTTTTAGTACGTGAGTCACTATGATAAGGTGTGGGGGTGTTCTGTTACTGGTCGTTTTAGGTAAGGACCACTGTATTTGGTGGGCTTGGCTGATTAACAAGCACTGTCATTACCCTAGAATGAATGTTTTATGTTTTTGTGGTGCCCTTCTCATGTTGCTTGGTGCCTATATTGATCCGGTATTGGGTTTTGATAAAGTTGGTTTAGGGTTCCCTGCTGTTCAAACCAGCCTGAGGATATTTAAACAATAAGGCTGATATAGCCATGGGATGCAAATATGGTGTGTGCCCATCTTAAGCATTGTGGTCCTCTTCCCAGCTACATCAGTGAATGCTACAAGACTTGTAAGAGCAGTCACCCCTTGGGAGAATGGGTATAATCATACAAATCCAGGAGTAAGAAAAGAAGGTAGTATTTATGCGTGTTGTGCCAACAGAGTTGCGTAAAGTCTTGAACATCAAGTTGCGTAAAGTCTTGAGCATCAAGTTGCAATAATTAATTGCTAATCCAAACTCAAGCACCCAAGTAGTATAGAAGTTAGATGCCCAGGTAGTCCTTAAGGATAGTTAACTAGCATAGTCTGCGACAGCTTGACAGTGGGCTGACAGACTACTCATTAGAGAACAGTTAACTTTGAACTCCTGACAACCCCCCCCTTCCCCTATAATCTGAACTTTGGCACTTACTGGTGTGCACACTACTAACTTACTTAGCACTGTTCCTGAGAAAAGTTATTACTGTTGCCAGTAGCAACAGGAAATGAGGGACTGGCTAAGGTTGTGTAAAGGATGTGATTGTTGTTCCTAGTTTTATATTTTGTGTCTTTTTGTTGTTGATGTAAATTGCATATCAATAGAGGGGTTTGTAGTTTGTAAAGTGCAAACAATGACATCATAAAAACGGCACAGTCACTACTTTCAGACCATCTGGTGATGTTAGAATAACTTCATTAAGGCCCCCAAATGTCTAAATAACATTCATAATTGACTAATTGATTGTAACACATGCAATTAGTCGATTAATTAGTAACTGGCATATCTTCTTCATTCATTCGTTGAAATCCTCACAGAACTCTAGCTTTCTTTTGTGACACTTGCCTTTCAGCACGTATGGCACCATCAATGTCACTGCGAAACTAGCACATGGTGACGAATTTTACTTGTAAAACTCTGTACCGACTAGTCAACAAGCAAAATTTGTTATCAACAAACCTAACCGACTATTCAACTACTTGTTCTAGCCTCAACACAAATTATGACCCAACACCTCTAAGCAGCCAGAGAAAAGGTCCTTCCAATGATTATAAAATGTGAAATTTTGTGAGCTTCACAGGATTATGTTGTATCACCATTCAAATGTGCTGTCTGGCTGTCGTATGGCTACTTCTGTAGGAAGTAGAGTCACATTTGTGGCTACCTTTGTGAGACACTTTCACTTACAATGGACTCTCTCTTTCTGTGTAGACCTGTCCCGTGAACCTGCTGCATCCATTTCACCTCGTGAATCCTCCGTCAAGGTTAGCGGTAACCAAGTGTACACATGTACGGTACATTAGGTTGAAGAAGTTGATTACAAAGTTCATGGATGGGAGATTTGCTTTTCCTTATCACCTTATGGTACATTTGGTTGAAGAAGTTGATTACAAAGTTCATGTGGCCGGGAGGTTTACTTTTCCTTGTTGCTAAACAACATATATAGTGTACTGTGAATCATAGCCAGTTTCAGTTTTGTTGAGTTCCACAAAATGTGTTAATTAATAGAACTGAAATTGACTGTATAGTAGAACCTCTCCCTATTGGGGGGACTCCATTGCATCCATGGAGCCAAAATGTCTTGTGTCAGGAAGAGCCTTATTGTCTGATTAAACAAAGCTGCTTTTAATTAGGGTGTGTCCTTTCAAGAGAGGTCCCATTGGGCCAGAGTATGTGTTAAGTGGTGTAGTGTGTGGGAGCTCTTGAGTGAAGCATCCAGCCATTGTTTCAGTGTGGTTGCCATGGTAGAGAAGTGGAGGATAGGTTTCATTCCATGTTGTTGTCATAGAAACAGGGAGTACCGTATATTCCAAATAATGCACAGCCTGTTTCCTGATTTAATTACATGTAGTGACCTTTTTTAGCTTTAATTCGAGGTCTAATCAAGTTACATGAATTTTGCACAATGGCGTGATCTGGTTTACTGAAAGGTGATGTGATTGTATACACTGATATGATCACACACCCTGTTGAAAAAGGGTTTTGGTTTTCACTGTTTTGTTTGCTTGTTTGTTTGTTTGATTCTGCTGTGGGAAGTGCACGTCTCAATGTAGCGTATCAAACACGGAGTTTTGACAATATACAGCCAGAGGGTTCTCCGTTTGAGTTATATTGCAAGCCTCTCTGGTGCCTTCGTTGGAGAGGTGTGGAGCAGATATGGATTCCCTCCCACCATGCACTTCACTATCCTTATGACGCATGTACAAGAAGACAAGTAGTAACACCTGAAATTTCATCTTAGCTCTTTTGTACGGACACAGTAGCATGCTCAGGAAACATCAAACAACCACATTTTCCCCTCTTTCACAGAGGTGTTCAGTCACAGTGCATGCACACATGGTGGTACTAGGCTGGGGGTGCCTCCGTGTTCAGTCACAGTGCGTGCACACATGGTGGTACTAGGCTGGGTGTGCCTCCGTGTTCAGTCACAGTGCATGCACACATGGTGGTACTAGGCTGGGGGTGCCTCCGTGTTCAGTCACAGTGCGTGCACACATGGTGGTACTAGGCTGGGCGTGCCTCCGTGTTCAGTCACAGTGCATGCACACATGGTGGTACTAGGCTGGGGGTGCCTCCGTGTTCAGTCATAGTGCATGCACACATGGTGGTACTAGGCTGGGGGTGCCTCCGTGTTCAGTCATAGTGCATGCACACATGGTGGTACTAGGCTGGGGGTGCCTTTGTGTTCAGTCACAGTGCATGCACACATGGTGGTACTAGGCTGGGCGTACCTCCGTGTTCAGTCACAGTGCATGCACACATGGTGGTACTAGGCTGGGTGTGCCTCCGTGTTCAGTCACAGTGCATGCACACATGGTGGTACTAGGCTGGGGGTGCCTCCGTGTTCAGTCACAGTGCATGCACACATGGTGGTACTAGGCTGGGCGTGCCTCCGTGTTCAGTCATAGTGCATGCACACATGGTGGTACTAGGCTGGGGGTGCCTCCGTGTTCAGTCATAATGCATGCACACATGGTGGTACTAGGCTGGACGTGCCTCCGGAACAGACACTTGACCTCATCAGTGTATGACCAAACTTGTGTATCATGTTCCTGCCAAACCTTTGATGCACTTCTGAAGCCTGTAACTGGCTGTGTTGGGGTTGGCCCTCCTAGGGTTTCTTTGGGTATGAGCTGTGTGCCTGCCAGCAGGGCATGTGTGCTAGAGTGTACACTTACCACAAAGCAATACACACATTAGGTCTTCACTACCAAATGGCATCCATCATTTACATGTAGTATGTGAGCAAAAAAAGCTAATACGTCGTCGTCCCTCTCCACAAACTGACTAATGAGCTCCTAGACCCTCTATGAGTCTGTAATTTGTTACCGTGGTGATGGTTACTGAATAGCAGTAAAACTGGCTGTAGTATGTGTGTAAAGAATATCCAACATATGGTAGAAAGTCACTTTCATTAAACGCACAGCAAAACACCATGGATATGATTATTTGAGTGGTTCAGATAAGGAAATCTTCAGACAGTGAAAGTAATTTGCAAATAGCATTGTTTTACTCATCCGAACAGTTCTGTTGTTCAAACACCCTTGGTCCCACTGTGATTTCCTACTGTTTTTTGTAGCCATTGTCTCGGTGCTTGTTAACTCGCTAACGAGCTCCCGGTACACCCACACGTCCCAATATAAGAAGAATATAAATAACCTGTTGCTATGGTAGCCATCACCATAGCAACATTATTTTTTTGACCACACCACTCTTTGGTCTAGGAGATTACTAATGATGTACTGCAGACAGGGGTACTGGAGACCGTATCCAATAGATCTCATGTTTCATACATGCATGAACAATCAACGAACCACATCTCCCTTAAAAATAGGCCTAGATGTTATACAAAGTCACCAACTGCGCAGGATGCGTTTCGGCCAATACCAGGCCTCATCAGCTGCGCTAGGGTGACCGGGAGATGGGGAGTGCTATCTCATGCACAGAATGTAGTCAGATGGCTGGCCTTGTTCAAAAGGTTGGTAGAGACTCCTCGAAAGCACCGTCTCTTTGTGCAGCACACGTACTACTCACGGTTTTAGACATGTATAATTATTCAATCTATCGTAATATATCATGGACATTTGAGGACATTGGCATGGTAGCAGTTATTGCCTGGATACCAGATACTCCAGAACTCCCAGTAGTGTCATACTAGCGTCTCCAAGTGCGAGATTGTACCTATGAGGCCACCTTGGTGTTTAAAGTAACTACCTCGCTCAATCAAGGGTGCATAAGAGCAGGCGGGAAGGGGCATTGGTTAGGGGAAGAGTATGTGACTCCAGTAGTGTAGGCAGGATTTTGGATGATACTAATTTAGAGAATCCTGTTAGTACACTCCTGATTACCATACTAGGTCGCTGCTTCGACCATTGTGGGGCAAGCCTGAGTGAGCAGCATGTTGTTGATCTCATATTTCGTCATGCACACAAACCATGCACACATGGAGCAAGGTTTGTCATAGTTTGGTGGTGTTGATGAACCAAAGTTACACCATGTACAAGTCCTTACATGGACATGGTGAGGCTAATTAAAATCCAAATTTCATAAAAGGTATACTGAGTAGATCTAAAGGCAGTACCAGAGGTAAGTACAGACACTTTCCAGCCAGGGCATTACTATGGCTACATAGGAATGGGCTAAGCTTCACACTCAAATCGTGAGCTGAATCCCTGCCGAGTACGTTGATTGTAACTGTAGGTGGTTAGTCGTTTGTAATGTGATGACTACCTTGCTCAGTCTGAGGGATATTTCCGTGTGCTGGAATTACGGTAGGTACTACAAGGAGGTAGCTTTGCTCACAGTCCCCGCTTTCTGTCACTTGCAATATGGATTCGTTTGCACATGGGGAGAGTCTGGAAACAGAGCTAACAAGAGGACATTTTGTCACCTCTGGGAGTTTAGTAAACTCACATCCTGCACCCTACAGCACCTTCCCACAGTGCCTTGTCTAGCAGGTAGGAAGAAGGGTGCACTTGAGGGGGTTGTGTTGATGTCATAGGTTTCAGGAAGTGATTGAGAGGTTGTCAATTTGATAATGTTGACAGAACCCTCTGAAATTCATGTTGGGAGTTTGTTTGTTGAGTCTCGAGTTAGACCTTCATGTGTAGTCACTTCCAGTGCGTGCAGCTTTCAGATGTTTCGTACACTTACATTGTGCGTGAACAAACTGCAAAACTTTATGTATATATCTGACACTCACAGTTCCATGTAGATTATGTGTCATGCATTTCAATTACATCACCATTACATCACCACATTTGAAGCACTGCATTGCAGAACCCATTAAGAGTAGATTCACACGCACTTTGTAGGTGCCCGAATGTCTGATGTATTGCGTAGCACGAATGAGCCCGTCCTCAACACAACACTGGTGTAACACTAAACACTGCGAAATACATGAGGGAACAATGTCTGTGAGATAAATACAGCTCACCTAAAATGCCAATAAACCCAATTTATAGTATACGGAAGTTTCAACCAACTTACGGAGACAACATTTTGACTCAATCCTCTGAATTGAATGGCTGGCAGCTTTATATTATAGTGTACATGTGTATGGGATAGTTCCGTGTAGAAACAGTAAAAACTAAAATGCCAATAGACCCAATGGAAACATTCTTAGTATACGGAAGTTTCAACCAACTTACGGAGACGACATTACGACTCAATCCTCTGTTTGGCAGCTTTATATTATAGTGTACATATGTATGGGATAGTTCCGTGTAGAAGCAGTTCAGGACAAGCTCTGGGATCGGAAGGCATGACACGTTTGTTAAAGGATAAAGCACCATATGTTCACCTGAGTGTATAAATAAGCAGTAGCTGCTGTAAAAATACAGGTATATTGTACACGTATCATGTTGAATAGTGTGTTCAGTGTGTGTGTACTCTGGTAACAGATAAGTGTTCTCTCCGCCTATCGCTGTGTTTCGTATCATGTTGAATAGTGTGTTCAGTGTGTGTGTACTCTGGTAACAGATAAGTGTTCTCTCCGCCTATCGCTGTGTTTCGTATCATGTTGAATAGTGTGTTCAGTGTGTGTGTACTCTGGTAACAGATAAGTGTTCTCTCCGCCTATCGCTGTGTTTCATATCATGTTGAATAGTGTGTTCAGTGTGTGTGTACTCTGGTAACACATAAGTGTTCTCTCCGCCTATCGCTGTGTTTTGTATCATGTTGAATAGTGTGTTCAGTGTGTGTGTACTCTGGTAACAGATAAGTGTTCTCTCCGCCTATCGCTGTGTTTCGTATCATGTTGAATAGTGTGTTCAGTGTGTGTGTACTCTGGTAACAGATAAGTGTTCTCTCCGCCTATCGCTGTGTTTCATATCATGTTGAATAGTGTGTTCAGTGTGTGTGTACTCTGGTAACAGATAAGTGTTCTCTCCGCCTATCGCTGTGTTTCGTATCATGTTGAATAGTGTGTTCAGTGTGTGTGTACTCTGGTAACAGATAAGTGTTCTCTCCGCCTATCGCTGTGTTTCGTATCATGTTGAATAGTGTGTTCAGTGTGTGTGTACTCTGGTAACAGATAAGTGTTCTCTCCGCCTATCGCTGTGTTTCGTATCATGTTGAATAGTGTGTTCAGTGTGTGTGTACTCTGGTAACAGATAAGTGTTCTCTCCGCCTATCGCTGTGTTTCGTATCATGTTGAATAGTGTGTTCAGTGTGTGTGTACTCTGGTAACAGATAAGTGTTCTCTCCGCCTATCACTGTGTTTCGTATCATGTTGAATAGTGTGTTCAGTGTGTGTGTACTCTGGTAACAGATAAGTGTTCTCTCCGCCTATCGCTGTGTTTCGTATCATGTTGAATAGTGTGTTCAGTGTGTGTGTACTCTGGTAACAGATAAGTGTTCTCTCCGCCTATCGCTGTGTTTCGTATCATGTTGAATAGTGTGTTCAGTGTGTGTGTACTCTGGTAACAGATAAGTGTTCTCTCCGCCTATTGCTGTGTTTCGTATCATGTTGAATAGTGTGTTCAGTGTGTGTGTACTCTGGTAACAGATAAGTGTTCTCTCCGCCTATCGCTGTGTTTCGTATCATGTTGAATAGTGTGTTCAGTGTGTGTGTACTCTGGTAACAGATAAGTGTTCTCTCCGCCTATCGCTGTGTTTCGTATCATGTTGAATAGTGTGTTCAGTGTGTGTGTACTCTGGTAACAGATAAGTGTTCTCTCCGCCTATCGCTGTGTTTCGTATCATGTTGAATAGTGTGTTCAGTGTGTGTGTACTCTGGTAACAGATAAGTGTTCTCTCCGCCTATCGCTGTGTTTCGTATCATGTTGAATAGTGTGTTCAGTGTGTGTGTACTCTGGTAACAGATAAGTGTTCTCTCCGCCTATCGCTGTGTTTCGTATCATGTTGAATAGTGTGTTCAGTGTGTGTGTACTCTGGTAACAGATAAGTGTTCTCTCCGCCTATCGCTGTGTTTCGTATCATGTTGAATAGTGTGTTCAGTGTGTGTGTACTCTGGTAACAGATAAGTGTTCTCTCCGCCTATCGCTGTGTTTCGTATCATGTTGAATAGTGTGTTCAGTGTGTGTGTACTCTGGTAACAGATAAGTGTTCTCTCCGCCTATCGCTGTGTTTCGTATCATGTTGAATAGTGTGTTCAGTGTGTGTGTACTCTGGTAACAGATAAGTGTTCTCTCCGCCTATCGCTGTGTTTCGTATCATGTTGAATAGTGTGTTCAGTGTGTGTGTACTCTGGTAACAGATAAGTGTTCTCTCCGCCTATCGCTGTGTTTCGTATCATGTTGAATAGTGTGTTCAGTGTGTGTGTACTCTGGTAACAGATAAGTGTTCTCTCCGCCTATCGCTGTGTTTCGTATCATGTTGAATAGTGTGTTCAGTGTGTGTGTACTCTGGTAACAGATAAGTGTTCTCTCCGCCTATCGCTGTGTTTCGTATCATGTTGAATAGTGTGTTCAGTGTGTGTGTACTCTGGTAACAGATAAGTGTTCTCTCCGCCTATCGCTGTGTTTCGTATCATGTTGAATAGTGTGTTCAGTGTGTGTGTACTCTGGTAACACATAAGTGTTCTCTCCGCCTATCGCTGTGTTTCGTATCATGTTGAATAGTGTGTTCAGTGTGTGTGTACTCTGGTAACAGATAAGTGTTCTCTCCGCCTATCGCTGTGTTTCGTATCATGTTGAATAGTGTGTTCAGTGTGTGTGTACTCTGGTAACAGATAAGTGTTCTCTCCGCCTATCGCTGTGTTTCGTATCATGTTGAATAGTGTGTTCAGTGTGTGTGTACTCTGGTAACAGATAAGTGTTCTCTCCGCCTATCGCTGTGTTTTGTAGCCCATAGTGAAGGATCTTGTACACATACATACATCCGCTTCATATGTAAACTTTACAACTGAGTTTACAAAGCTGGAGTGGGGTTTGTACTTAGACAGTTGTGTGTGTATGTATGTTACGTGTGTGAGCTACATATACATGGGATATACTGGATATACTGCTCTGTTCATGTTTCAGCCACTCAGTTCCCCATTGCTGCGCACCTCTCCTATGTACCTCCTGTTGTTCAAGTTTGGACCAATGATATCGATTTGCTCCACAGGGGAACCCCAGTTTGTAATGTACCCGTTTCCAGACCTGTTCGAAATAGAGAAATGGTCCAGGGAAGAAACTAGTGCTTGCCAGTACGCAGCACTTAGGGTATAGTTTTGCCACGCCCTTTTGACAAAGGAACATTTGGTGGCTTGAGTCAGTTTTGTGTGTTGTGTCAGCTATTCAAGCTTTAGGTTGACCAAGAAGCTAGTGGCCGATACTTGGGGTTAAGGGACGTCTCTGACTGGCCGAACAACTTGCAACACAGCGAGACATGCCATCTTTGAGCTTCTCTGTTAATTGCATTCTTGGGACAATTAAGCATCCTTTAAATTTACATTAGCTGGGCTCACCTCCATGACGAGAAATTTAACTCAGGCATTCTTTCACCAGGATGGTTTGAACATCTGGGTATGAGGCTACATGTACGTCAGGGGTTTGGGGGAGTGGGAGGGGATACCTGGATGTTGACTTACTTCTACTTTAGGACCACAAGTGACAAGAGTTGGGTTGATGGTCTGGGGGCGAGACTGAATGATAACAGTTGATCTTCTCACTCGTGCACAGGGTGGCAAGCTACTGCTGGTGAGGTTTGCAGGGACAGTGCCTGATGTCGACATGTTTGTAGTGTTCTGTGGTTCCCAGCAGAGACACGAGGTCTCGACAGAGAGACAAGACAATGGCACCCTCACCGCCATAATCCCAGGTGCGTCTTGTGTTAGTGTGATCACTTACACTAGTTACTGTTGCAATTCATGAGGTGAACAGGTGAATGTCTACTAGTTTCAACAATCTTATTTCATCCATCCCTGCACCCAATCATCTGTGCTGGTTGCTAGAGCCAGACCAAGCCTGACCATCTCTCACCCTACCTCCAGAAAAGTGAGAGAAGTTGAGTCATGAGTTGCTTGAGATGAGGTCTAGCTGAGAGACGGTCTAGCTGAGAGACAGTCTAGCTGAGAGACGGTCTAGCTGAGAGACGGTCATTGTGTTTTTGTGTTTAGCAACAAGACTTCATTCAGTTTGATCTGAACAAACGAGGTTATATTTGGTAAGGTGGAGTAATCTCGGAGCCATATTTCCAAGAAGATAGCTGCTCATGACAGATTTTAAACTCGATCCTTCCAGTTTTGTCTAATACACTTAATCGGTTTACAGTTCAACATTGGAACAACGTAGTACAGTTGTGTCAGTATTTGAGTAATGCTGCATTAGGGTCGTTAACTATGTGAGCAATGCTAATGTGTAGGTTGGTATGTGCTGCATCTACGTACTGTTTAGACTGCACTGGCCATAAAGCCGTGAATATAACTAGTTTGGAGTGAAATACGTAGTGTGTGTGTGTGGTAGTTCAAAGTGAAATATTCTGTCCTTGAAAGGTTGTGTGGTTTTCCATATTTCTGTCAATCAGGTGAGGTGCACCTGTTTTTCATTATGTTACTCTTTTCCTGTCGTGTTGGGATGCAAATGTACACACCACACACATATACCACACATGCACATTACACATGCACACACACACACCACGCACACGCACATGCACACACACACACGCAACCATGCACACACACACACCACGCACACGCACATGCACACACACACACGCAACCATGCACATGCACACACACCATACTCACACACCATGCACACGCACACACACACACACTACACATGCACACGCACATACACACACACACCATGCACATGCACACACACCATGCACACACACACACATACACACGCACATACACTCACACACCATGCACACGCACACACACACACATACCATGCACATGCACACACACACACACCATGCACTTATTAATTATCACCATCCTTCTTTATTGCTACCACAGCCCATGAGCCCGCTGAAGCCGTCGAGTTATCCGTCTGCCACCTAGATGAGAATGGTGAACAGAAGACGCTCTTCCAGACCCAGTTCTCGTACACCATTGACCTGGCACAACATATGGCTAACATCTTGGTGCAGAGTGTCTCTAATAGGGGAATTCCCCTGCAGTACCTCCTCTTTCCCCCACTGCCCACGGTAGATGCACTGAGGGAGTTTGACTGCTCGCTGACGGAAGTGTTCCAGTCTACCACGCTGCCGGAGGGATGGACATTGACTGGCTATGACACCCAGGAGGAGCATACCAGCGTGGCAGGTGAGGGATACCACTGTTAGGTGGGACCTTAAGGTTGTTCTAATTATGCAAAGAGAAGAGAAAGAATTTCACCTCAGACAAGAGAATTTGCTTTTGGCACATTTTGTAGGAATTATCACAGCATTCACTAGTCTATCAAGCTAGACCATCTCTCACTCTCCTCAGTTCATGCATCTACGAAGCACGTATTAGCCCTGCCCTTAACAGAAGTCAGCGATACGGTGCTTCAAACACAGCGATGCGATCGAAATACGTGACGGAATGATCTTTGATTTCTACACGGGACTGTCACATATACAGTATGCTTGTACATCTGTTCCCACCCCTGCACTTTCACACACACACACACACACACACACACACACACACACACACACACACACACACACACACACACACACACACACACACACACACACACACACACACACACACACACACTAGACTGCACCCCACGGGAGACTCTCCTCCACTTTGCCGCACGACACAGCCTCAGCCACCTCACTCGCCACCTCCTCACTCTCCCAGGGGCAGAAGTTGCCACTGTTCTCCCTAACGAGGAGGGGCATACTCCCCTCCACCTCTCACAGGAGAGCAGTAATAAAGAATTATCACATCTTCTCACACAGTGCGTCGTACTTTGTGTGTTGTATCCCACTAGAGAATTGTGTCTCTTTAGCCCTCCCTCCCTCCCTCCCTCCCTCCCTAGCTCTGCCCTGCTTTTGTTAACCAGAACTAAGCTTTCGTTTTTCTCCCTCCCTCCCTCCCTCTCTCCCTCCCTCCCTCCCTCCCTCCCTCCCTCCCTCCCTCCCTCCCTCCCTCCCTCCCTACCTCCCTCCCTCCCTCTCTGCCTCATCCACCAGGTTTATCACACAGAGTTCCATTAGCGTCTTGGAAGATTTCAGGGAGGGCAAGGGCAGAAAGGAGAACACAGTGAACCACCACCAAACAAAAAATAACCCTCTGTCTGTGAGGAGCATTCAAGGTGTGTTAACTGCATGTGCACACCACAGGTCAAATAGATCAGTAAGCTGTACAACCATTGGTCAAATAGAGGTAGCAAGTCCCTTCCTCTGCCCTACACAGGTCAAATAGATCAGTAAGCTGTACAACCATTGGTCAAATAGAGGTAGCAAGTCCCTTCCTCTGCCCTACACAGGTCAAATAGATCAGTAAGCTGTACAACCATTGGTCAAATAGAGGTAGCAAGTCCCTTCCTCTGCCCTACACAGGTCAAATAGATCAGTAAGCTGTACAACCATTGGTCAAATAGAGGTAGCAAGTCCCTTCCTCTGCCCTACAACTTATGTGGTCCTGGGGTTGAATGGGGGTTGACAGTATATTTCGAATCTACTTCAATGACGTCAATGTCTTTGTCAAAAGCACCATCAAGAAAATTCAGAGAACCTTTTTTAGTATAGAACTCTCCTGTATGCATGCCAGGATCGGTGGTCTGGGAATGTCCAATCTCTGCTGTACTGGTCCTTAACTAGGTCTTGGCGAATTATGCCAGCATAATTTTAAGCAAAATATAGTACACTAGCATAGAAGCACAATGCAGTGCTTTCATCAAGCATACCTTTCCTGTTAAAATTTCTATCGGAACCTTTTTGATGTCCAAGTCACAAGAAGACTAGATACAGCTAAAGCGTTTTCAGCCTCCCTAGCTGTCCAGAAATTCACCATCGCTATACCAATAGTCAAACACATGCGTTGAGTCAAAGGGCAGAGGTTAATTATCATTACATAATTGAGCATAATATAGCCATAATACACCATACTCTTGAGCATACTAGTTGCATTTCAAGGAATTGCTGGCATAGCATTATACAGGAAGTTTTGAGCATAGTTAGCCAAGACCTTTAACAGTACATTATGGTCTCGGTAGAGCTTACGTGCTAAGCAAGTGTACTATACATTGTTTATACCACATTACATCACTTCTCATTGGATTAACAGCAGAGTATAAGTGGTCATATACTCCTGTATGTGAAAATGTAAGATATATACCTTATTACACGAGTTAGCGGGCAATATCGCGAGTTGTATGTAAAAATTGTACAATAATAGTTTACACAAAACTTGCATGATGTACGGAATAGTTTACACAAAATTGAGTTATTGTTTACTGTCTCAATGTGGTATAAATTGGATATACAACCCATGTACTACCTACATGTATATCCAATACATACATGAACAATCAACGAACCACATCTCCATCAGGGTTGTAGTAATTGAAAAACCAAATGTAATGACTACGTAATGATTACAGGTTTTCAAACACAGTAATTTGTAATTGTAATTTCACTTCACAACAACTGATGTAATTTGTAATGCTGAACAAAAGGCATGTAATTGTTTGCAGGGGATAGTAAAATACTAATTACAAGTTCAATTACAATACTGGCAAACTCAGCACACTCAGCTGACCACGTGCTGTTCAAGACATGTGGCAAGAGCATGCTTTGTCAATACATTTACATTAAAACCAATTCATAACTACTTCGACCTGTAATTCAACAATGTAATTTGTAATTTTGTCATTTTTCTGTAATTGTAATCATTACTCATAAGCAACCTTGGTAATTGTAATGGGTATTAATCGACGATTCAGGCTCAAGTAATTGTAATCAATAAAACCATGCCAGAACTCAATTACTACAACCCTGATCTCCATATACACCTGTGTATAATGGTCGCCATGGGACCAGCATTATTGACCATTGTAGACAGGTGGTTGCTTTATCCAGGACACTTGATACAGTATTAGTACATCTGGGACAAGAGTAGTGCCCATAACAAAGAGGTGGCTGCCGTTAAATTTGACCACTAGAGACAGGTTTAATTAGCCCCAAAGAAAAACACTGTGTTTATATTGTAGTCATTCTCCTCGGACTTTATGATGTTGTTTGAGAATTACTGTAGTCTCGCAAAAGAGTCCCCATGGGCGGAGCACCTTACAAGTCTGCCAAAGAGGGGGGTGGGTGCTCTTTCAATTGTTTCTGCATTTAACCACGAAAGAGTGCCCATGTCAGTGACTCGATGCCCTCGAAGCGTGGATGAACAATAATGTACAATGGAGCCGCCAGCCTTCGAAGTCAAATCATGATGGCGCACAACACTTTGAATGGCAACCTGTCACTGTGAGCGTGGTGATATGCATAGCGCTTGAAGCTGTGCTTCTCAAAACCCCATGAGTGCACTCTGTTAGTTAACACAAACTTGCTCCAGGGTGGGTGCTCATTTGTGTAAACTGTGACCCTATACAGGAAATGGGACCAAAAGTAGGGGGGTCGGCACTTGTTCGTGAGACTAGGTACAGCTAGCAGATTTAATTAGCTGTGAGACTAGGTACAGCTAGCAGATTTAATTAGCCCAAATGGTTATGTCCATATATGGGAGCTAAAGTTGTACATTTTATGCCATTCACAACAAAGGAAGTTCTACGTAGAAAAGTATGTGTATCCCAGTGCACTGCTGTCTCACTTCCTGTCTCACTTCCTGTTTCCCTTGTATATAGATAAACTTCGAGAGATCAACAGCCAGTGGCGAACCCAAGTGAGATAATTGTATTCATGGTTTGTAAAATGTACAATGTACTGAGTACTTGTTGCTTCTTTGTATCTTGTTTGCTGTCAATGTGTTATCAAGCTTGCTTTATATTAAAGATTCTATCCTCACACACACACACACACACACACACACGACACACACACACACACACACACACACACACACACACACACACACACACACACCACACACACACACAACACACACGCACACACAGGTCAAGTATCTCAAGGCCCCGCTTGGCAACCACTACTACTACTCAACATCATCTGAACACTTGCACCAAAGACTCCCCAGCCCCCTTCCTTCCCTGCTGAAACCCCTCCCTAACAGAATTGTCACCAAACGACGAAGCTCCGTAGCTGTGATGGAACTGAACTCCCAGACAAGGCTGCTACCCTCTCCCCCTCTCAACCTAAGTGTGGGGGGGCCCTCTCTCGCTGAAGTAGACCGTCATCGGAAGACGTCTTGGTCAATGGTGGTCGGGAACTGTATGTCTAGATCTGTGGGAACTGGGATTAACGAACTGGAGAGATCAATAGGTCTGTTTGTCTGTTGGCTTGTTTGTTTGTTTGTTTGCTTGTTTGTTTGTTTGTTTGTTTGAATAGTAATTGGACCCAACTTATAATTCCAGGAAATGAGGAAATGTATGAACTCACTTCCTGAATATTGTTATCAGGTGGTGTCTCTCCCCCTTCTTCCTTCTTCCTTCCTTCCTTCCTTCCTTCCTTCTCCCTCCTCCTCCCTCTTTCCCTCCTCCTCCCTCTTTCTCCCTTCAGCGGAGGACTCATTTCACGAGCGAGTGGAATGGTTGCAAACAAAACTGGTAGAGATGGATCAATATGACGGCAACTCGGTGCAACATTCTCGTGTAAAAGCACAGGTACACATACAGCCTTTTCGTGTCACCACCTTGCTGATTATGATGAGTTTTGACCTTCCCTCTTTTCCTCTTCCCACCCGACCCTTTCTCCCCCCCCCTCCCCCCCCTCCCCCCTCCCTCCCTCCCCCATCTTCTTCACAGGTGAATCTACTATACGGCCTCAGCGTGTCTTGTCCCTTCCTCAACACTGACAGCGAATCAGGTACGTATATAGCATAATCGAGTGCATGTAAATAGCGGAATTATAAATTGTAAAGTGCAACAAACCATATGACTACTAGCCTCGTTCCCAGGCTCATTTCCTGTTTCTGCGCGAGCCTGGGTACGAGGCTATGTAACCATATAGTTATAATCGTTGGCTTTTCTCGTATGACCCTCTGTAAAAGTTTGTATTCTTAGAGGTCAATCCAGTACAATAATCTGCAGGTGTGCATTAATTGGAGTACAATACCCTGTTTAGCCGTGCAGCATAACTTCCTTAGTCTTGTCACATGGTTGGTTCCCAAATGATTATACACAACACACAAGCTTTACCTGATTCTGAACATTCTGTGAGGAGTCCGCCAGCAATGGCACCATTGTATGATGGGAACAAACGTGAAGGAACTAAGTTAGTCTCGTGCCCAGCCCATGCGTGCCTCCCGGCAAGAAACGGTCTGGTAAGGACCAAGGGAGATCGTTAATTATTACGTAGCACTTCCCTTACAACAATAAAATTTTTGTTCATCTCCATTCGAATATCCGTACCTTTTTGAGCAAGTTGGCTGCAAAATGTTTTGATCGTTGCTAGGTTACATTGTCACAAAAGTGTGCGCTAGCCCAAGAAATTTGACTTGGTTCACCAGACCGTTTCTCCTCGTGTGAGGGTGGGATCTGGGGACGAGACTAGAACTAAGTATTGGATATACTACCTATACTCAGAGTATAAACACAGATATACTCCGCTAGACGGTTTACCAGAGTATATACTCCGAGTATAGTTTTTTATACCACATTGAGCTATAACTCAGTTTTGTGTAAAATATTGTGTACATCATGCAAGTTTTGTGCAAACTATTTGTGTGCAATTTTTACGTAACAGGAGTATATGACCCGTTATACTCGGCTGTTCATCCAATGAAATACCTAGAAAGTGATGTAATGTGATATAAACTTTAAAACATGCTCTCTGCTGATTAAGTATGTCTAATTTTGTACCCACCTCTACACGGACCACAATCACATGCACATACACCCGCATATGACCACGTACACACCCACACTCACACACACACACAGTCACCCCCAGCAGCCCCATCCTCTCTGCAGCCACCAGCCCTGGAATGGGCGGCTCCTCTTCGTCTGAGGAAGAGGAGACAAGAAGAAGCACTGATCTCATCATGGCCTCAGCCTCCCACCCCCTTCACCGATCCCTTGAAATGCTCTCAAGTGACAGTAGCTTCTCTAGAACAGACACCTGTAGCTCGACAAGCTCACAGCAAAGATCGGTATCCATACCCAAAGTCATCACTACTGAGCACGATACTGTATACATTGTGGATCAAGCGTCAAATCAAAGTGCAGAGAATGAGCTGAATGGTGAGGAATCCCACGAGATGAGCTGTCAGTCCCTTTCTGGGTCAACACTAACCCTGGATAAGGGTGAAGTAGAGGGAGAAAAGCTGGAAGAAGAGGAGGATGCTGTGCAAACGGAAGCAGGAGTCAGTACATCCTTTTCTGCACCAGATTTGCTGGCAATTGTGGCTGAGAACGGTGTCACCGTTAGCGAGTCATTGGACAATGATGCTCGCTCTGCCCTATGTGAAGAAGACCAGGTTGACCATGAAACTCATTCCAGAACTGCACCAGTGTCCAGTTCCAGTTCACCACAGCTCCAAAACCGATCCCAGAATGGGACTGGGAAAATTCTTGATCCTCAAGCAGATCAACAGCTTGAAATAAGTGTCCCTACTGCCCTGCAGGTTGAGAAGAGCAATGTTGAGATTTCATTTAGTAGCGTATGCACACAATCCACTGATCAGAACACTAGTTCTACGATTGTTGACCTAGAAAGCAACATGGCGACAACCTCCACTCCTGTTGACAGCAACAAATCATCCACTCCCATTAACACATATCCCAAGTTTAACAAATCACATCGTCGGAGCCTCAGTACCTCTGAGATGGAAATATCCACCATTCTCTGGGAACAAAAGAGATTTGGTACGATGGAGTCAAACTATGGAGAGAAAGGAGAAGATAATATCAAGACTGGTGCGTTCCCAAATGCATCAGAATGGCCAATACCCACTGTAGGAAGTATCATGGCTGCTGGGAGCACGCTGAGCTTGGAAGATAGATCTCGGGGAAGTAGCTTGCGCACGAATGAGACTAGTAGCAGACATGAATCAGAGGATTCAAGTGTAGAAGACGATGACTTTCTGTCTGCTCAGCAGTCTCTCACCAGTATCTCCCGGAGTTCTTTGGATCCAGAAGCCAGCAGCAAGCAGGAGAGTGGAGAGGTGAAAGGCCAGGTGGACGAACATGATGGCGTGTTAGGGAGAACAAGGCGACTATTGAAGACTGGCAAGAATCGTAATGCAGCTGTCAATAGCATTGACGGATATAGTAGCGATGATGAGCCGAGTCGTGGCAGAAGCCGAGGTCACAAGACGCCTACAGTGACCGTCAACAAAGCACCACATGACAGTGAGGGGGAAGACGAGTGTAGCAGTCACAATTCCAGTAAATCTGCGGAACTAGCTCACGATGCTAAGAATGCAAGACACCAAGTTAGCAATAATTTGGGTAGCAGCTCTGCTTTCGAGCTTGAACACGACGTTGCACTCTCCGATGTTGATGTTAAGTTTGTGAGTGATGACAGTAACATCTCTGCCACTCAAAGCTTAGAAAACAGCTTTGAGCGAAGTCATCATTCCCCTTCGTTCCTTTTCCAAGACAATACCAGATCTCAAAAGGCCAACAAAAAGTGGCACTCTCCACTTCTGAAGCGCAAGGCGGCAGCAACCTTGCCCCCCAATGCTGGAGACTCACCATCACCACGCAGGAAGGGAGGACTGACAAAGGCCGAGGTCACACCGACCATCCAAACCCTGAAAGAACTGTTGGGGTCTACAAGTAACAATGCTCTATCAGATGATAGCGATACCACTATTCATGCAGAGCCTCGCATGCTTCGTCCAAAGAGTGCCGCCGGAACCAAGTCCTCCACAATTTCTATCCAGCGTAGAAACTCCACGGCTTCAGATTCTGTCATTTTTAAGGAGGATTTAAGGAAACGGGCAACACTGGCATCGTGTGTACCCCTCCCACAGGATTCCACAAGCTTGGATTTTCCTGCTGGCGGCTCCTGTCGTACTCCAAAGACAACAGTTGAAACACCACCCCGTTTTCCCCCTCCCTTCTCTTCCCAAAACAAGACCCCACCTCCTGCGAACAAGAAGAACAAAGCAAGTGAAGAGTTTTCTGGTGGTAAACGGATGTCTGATGCAAGTGCAGATGCGAAAGCCTTTCATGGTAAACTTAGAACAGCCACGAGCTGTGACGAGACCGCCTTTCGAGGAAATTCAAACATCTTATCTTCCTCCTCTTCATACGATTTACGTCCGCACTTTGAAGAAGAGCCAGGGATCTCTGTAGAAAGAAGAAGTGTTCCCGCTGAAGGCGAGCTGGAACCGAAAGATGGTGATGAAATCTCCATTGACAAACTGAGCTCTTCTGAACCTGGGCCAGAGCACTTGAAAGGTGGAGTGAAAAAGTTTATTAGGGATGCTTTTTCTCGTGGTTCGAAGCACAACAGGAAGACAAAGAGTCGCACCGGAAGTGCCCATGAAACAGAATCAAGTATGGATGCTGCCACAATCAACTACGCTAAAGTCCTGAGGGGCAAGTCAGCCAAAATGAGACCGAAATTGGAGAGCAGTACGTTTGAAGAGCCAAGGACGGGAGGGGAGGATGACACAGTGTTTGTTTCTCCGCGAGACAGACAGACAGTGGCCCTACGGAGATCTGAAAGTGTGCAGGTCCACATGGACACGAGGGCTTTTGGCACAGCAATACTGATCCACTCGGGTAGACGGGATTCAGACAGCAGCCTGACACACTCACCAACGAAAACAGTATTTGATACCAAGTCACTCAGCCCTCTGGAAGAAACGCCTACCTCCTCCTCCACTTCCATTCCAATTTCACGTCACGCCACCGCACCCCCTGCTGTACAGTCCATATCCCCCACTCTAACCGACTCTGAACCCGAGGAAGCTACTCAAGATGACCAATTTGTCCAACATCTCTCGGCTAGCTACCCCGAATTGGCTATTCAGGAGGAGCAATCATGGGACAAGACCATCGACAGAAAGGTTTACCGTAAGCTGAACAAGGCCGAGAGGGAGCGGCAGGCTGTTCTTCACGAGTTATTACAAACAGAGAAGCACCATCTACGAGCTCTGCATGTACTGAAGTTGATTTTCCATCAGAACATTGTGAAGCTCCTCCCTGAAGATGTCATAAACCAAATGTTCCCCGAATTGGACAGTCTGATTGAAATCAGCGATAATTTCGTTAACAGATTGGAGGAGCACAAAAGTAGGAGTGCAGCCAGCAACATGATTGAAGATTTTACCGATGTCCTTCACGACCAGTTTACCGGCGAAACAAGGGAGAGATTGCTGCATTCATTTGGAGGATTCTGCAGCGGCCATCTCACTGCAATCGAAGTTTACAAAGAGCAGCTGAAAAAGAAACCGTTTGCAAGGCTCATGAAAGACCTGCACAGACTGAAAGAATGCCAGAGATTGACCTTACCCGATTACTACACCCAAGTGAGTCTGCGACTGACTAAAGTTCTCACTCTTATGCAAAGGCTCGTGAAAAGGACGGAATCGCTCAAGCTCAACCACGCACCGAAACTTCGGCAAAGCATGGAGAACCTTCAACAACTAGTCTCAGATGTTGACCAAGCTGTCGATGACCACAAGAACCGTGTGGAGCTTATGGATGTGCAGAGTCGTCTAGAGATTACGCCCAAGTCGACCAAGCACTGCAACTGGAAGAAGATCAAGGACTTGAATCTTATGGCTGAGGAGAGGAAGCTAAGGAAGAGGGGGGACGCCGTGTGGATGGGGCACGGGAAGCACCTGCGTAAGTGTGTGTGTGTATGTGTGTGTGTGTGTGTGTGTGTGTGCGTGTGTGTGTGTTGTGTGTGTGTGTGTGTGTGTGTGTGTGTGTGTGTGTGTGTGTGTGTGTGTGTGTGTGTGTGTGTGTGTGCGTGCATGTGTGTGCATGTGTGTGCATGTGTGTGTGTTTGTGTGTGTGTGTGTATGCGTGTGAAATGTTGAGAACTCATTTAAACAACCAAGCTGAGTTTGTCCATTTTGCTGCAAATGTTTATACTCTTCCAAAAGTACATATACGGTGTATTTGTTTGCCCCCCTTATCCTTTTCTACAAACATCCTCTGGCCCTCTTCTCCATACGTGTACAAAGGGTCGATTATATCAATCCTACACGCAGTAGTTGTGAATTACCTCGCTAGCTGTGCACATTGTTCTGGTAATGTAGCTGTGAATTGTCCTCTGTCCTCCTCACTCTCTAGCTGTACACGTAGTTCTAGTCACCGACTTTCTGGTGTTGCTGACAGAGAGAGACCAGAAGTACCACCTGGCTGCTCTGCAGGACCTGAAGGTACAAGTACACAAGTGGGGGGTAGTTCATAGCTAGCTCATAGCTAATGGGAGGGTGATTATAAGCTTTTGTCCTAGTCTCACATATCACTGATAGTTCTCCTTCCTTCCTCCCTCTCCTCCCTCACCCCTCCCCTTTTCCCCCTCCCCTTTTCCCCCTCTCCCTCTCTCTCTCCTCCTCCTTCCCTCTCCCTCTCCCTCCCTCTCCCTCCCTCTCCCTCCCTCTCCCTCTCCTCCTCCCTCCTCTCTCCCTTCCTCTCCAGCCTCCAGTGATTCGCCTCTATGACCTCCATGTACGACTTAATGCTGCTGTAAAGTCAGGAGTTCAACTTTATCTCCTGGAGCAGGGAGATTTTCCAGAGATGTTCAAACTTGAGTTCTCTGACAAGAAGGAGGCAAAAGGGTTAGTGATTTACCTTCTAGGAAGATCTTCACCTCTGTGAGTGATCTATAATATCATGGCTCTACCATACTCCACCTAGTCTTGTACCCAGGCCACATACAGGGTACAAAGCTATACTAAACTCTACCATACTCTACCATACTCTACCATACTCTACCGTACTCTACCGTACTCTACCGTACTCTACCATACTCTACCGTACTCTACCGTACTCTACCATACTCTACCATACTCTACCATACTCTACCATACTCTACCATACTCTGCCATGCTCTACCATACTCTACCATACTCCACCATACTCCACCATACTCCACCATACTCCACCATACTCCACCATACTCCACCATACTCTACCATACTCTACCATACTCTACCATACTCTGCCATGCTCTACCATACTCTACCGTACTCTACCATACTGTACCATACTCTACCGTACTCTACCATACTCTACCATACTCTGCCATGCTCTACCATACTCTACCATACTCCACCATACTCTACCATACTCTACCATCTCTGCCTAGTCATATAACGTACAAGGCTATACTACTATACTCTGTCACGACCCTGCCAATGCGAATCACTGGTTGTGTTTTACTCTGTGTGTGTTAGATGGCAGACCACGCTGAACAACGCTGTTGAGGAGTGCAAGGAGAAAGGACTGAAATGTGGTAAGAGTCTTGATGGCTGTAGTAGAACTTGAACAAGTACACCAACCAAGAAAATTTCTAATTGTTGCCCGTCTCTTCCTTTCCCAACTATTGCGTGCCTACCTCCTGGCATGCCACTGTACTTAACTGGCTTTTTATAACACTTCACCATACCACTGATGGTGACTGCTACATAGTGGTTGAGTTCATTAAAAAGTTTCTTGGCTAGTGCATTTTGCTCAAGTTCTACTACTGTTAACTATGCCTAGCCACACAGAACTATACAAGACTTGATGGCTAAGTCACATACATACACTTGATAGTCAAGCATAGTATACATGCAACAAGAGCGCATAAGAACAGGTGGCTAGAGTAAGAGCGTGTAACTACGTAAAATTCGAAACTGGGCGAAATTTACCGCACGTACTAAAAATAGTAACACGTACTGTGCATACTGTGCTAGACATAAGCCATTGTTGCTAAGCACGTGACCGGGTGTTCTATTTTTAGTACAGTTCGATAATTTTGCCCAGACTACGGGCTTCTATTGGAGTTACATGTTCTTACTCTAGCGCAGCCCGTTCTTATGCGCTCTTGATGCAGTACGTTAGCCTCGTTCCCAGGCTTTCCCGCCTCCAGTTTTTGATCACTTGCAGTATATGCAAGTGATCAAAAACTGGAGGTGGGAAGGCCTGAGAACGGTGGAAAGGCCTTTGATTGCTTGCAGTATGGGGTGGGAAGGCCTGGGAACGAGGCTACAGTATGTTAGGTTATACAGGAAAATGTACTACACATCAATGGTATACCAAGATCTGTGCCAAGAATATACTGACCTATACCAAGATCTGTGCCAAGACTACATACATGTATTTATGAAACTGATTCACTTCTTAGGTGTGTTTATATGAGTTTGTTGTTATTTTTGTTTACTATGTAAGCTGCCCGTTTCACTCCTGTGTACAGAATACTTTGGATCTGAGAGAGTGCTGTCGGGAGACGAGGAACACAAACCAGAGGAGAAGGAGGGGGACGGTGAGGAAGCCGGCAAGACGGCCAAGAAACCAGAAGTACCAGACGTCAGTCCAAGGTAAGAGAAGTGAGATGACCTTAGCCCCCAAGTTTCTGTCTGTGTGTTTGTCCTGCAGCTTTTGGCTATTTCTCCAAGGCTACGAGACAAAATTTTTGAGAGAAACCTGAGAATTTGTCTTGCAGATTTTGGAGAAAAATCTGACTTTCTCCAAAGCTGTGAGACAAAATTTTGGACAGAAGCCTGGGCTTGTGCATCTACAGTGTGAAATGTTATACTGCTACACTAGCCTCGTTCCCAGGCTCTCCCTTCGCCCCGACGAATAATTGCCGAGCGCATTAGCGCGAGGCTCTGAATGAGGGATCTATTCTCGCAATGTACGTGCGTACGTGCGTACGTGTCGGTCACGCTTAGGAATGTCAATTTGCGGTACTGCTTAGGAATGTCAATTTGAGGTTACGCCCTGGCAGGATACCAGATACCACGTGCATTAGTACACGACGACATCGGGACGACGTTTTTGGCGACGGAGGACGGGAGAACAGCGCGGCTGGGCCTTCGCAACGTACGTATTTGGCGGAGTCAAGTGCAGAAGCAAATGCTGAACGCAGCCGACAGCTAGCGACTCTGACAAAGAAAAAACAAAGAGGTCAGTCCACAGTAGAGCAAGAAGAGAAGAAGAAAGAGTTCAGCAGTAGAAAGCACGTACTGGAGATTCTTCACAAACCAGGTATTTAGGCTCAGTCTTCACGTTACCGTTGTTCTTTGGGCTCCCACTATACTAAACGAGCAACCCCTGACACTTGCGCCGCGCGAGGCATCATACGCATGCGTACTCCTAGTATAGTTTTTGTTTTTTGTCAGGGTGAGGGGAGAGCCTGGGAACAAGGCTAATGCTACACTAGGTTTGCAGTTTACGTGAATCCATCTTTGTTCTTCCTCTCCTCATCTGTTCCTTTTCCTTTCTCCTCTCTTTCATCTAGTCTTCTTTCCTCCTCCTCCTCTTCTCCCAGCCTGACAAAGCTGCAGCTTGCAAGAGAAAGCCTGGAGGTTGCAACACGGCTTCTCTCTGTGCCTACAATCACTACTGACGCTACTGCCTCGCAGAGACACATGGTGGCTGGAACCTTGAAACAGTTTCGAGACAGCCCCAAGAACAGACTCAAAGCCCACACAGGAGTTCTCAATAGACCCAAGACAGCCTCTAGTGAGAGGGCGGAAGAGCACATCGAGTCTACCCAAGGCGATAACATACCCATTCTTGCCTCAAAAGTTACCAAAATGAAGAGTGCAAAGAAGGTCACAAGAACTTCCACATTTAAGAGCAAGGATAGAGACAGGGAAAAGGAGAAAGAGAAGGACAAGAGCAAGGATAGAGACAGGGAAAAGGAGAAAGAGAAGGACAAGAGCAAGGATAGAGACAGGGAAAAGGAGAAAGAGAAGGACAAGGGAGGAGGAGGAAGTCACACTGCTGCGGAGGCAAGCGAAGGTGCAAAGCTACAGGAACAACTGGTAAGTATAAGACATCGTAGTACAGCCTAACTGCCGTCTGATGGACTTCACAAAACATGGTACGCAGCGTGTTACCATCATTGTTCCAGCAGATCAGTTAATCCAGTGTAGGAGAAGAAATTTCATTCTTGACATTTTTGCAAATTTAGAAGGCTGCTGCACTAATTGTTTTCGAGGGAACCCCTTTAAGAGAATACTGAAAAGTAGGTAGTAGATAGTAGATACCACAAAGCGTTCTTAGCAAAACAAACGGCTAAGTCACTGGCTGAGTGAGGCTGTTTAGTGCACCAGGAAGCTTTCTTATCAAAACGAAATTCGCTGGCAGATGGAAAGACGTGAGATAATCAGATGATCGAGTTCACTACACCTACACACTTCTAGGAAAGCGACTGTGTACTGCCAGCAACAATGGCTCAACCCAGCCCCTTACTAGCCTTGTTCCCAGTCCTCCACCACAGCTATCGGCGCTTGCAGTATTGCAAGCACCAATAGCAATGATAGCTGTGGTGGAAGACTGGGAACGAAGCTAGCCCCTTACTGCTTGACCATCTCTTCACCTGGCCTCATTTTTGTAGTTTGGAGCCTAGTCACTAAGGGTTGCAAGAATAAGGGAAGAAATTGTCTTCATGGAAATTTAGTGGAGGCCAGATTTTAAAATTGTTATTCTACTGTTGTGTTCTGTTAGAATAATGACGGTGGTTTTGGAGCATGTGTACATTGTTTGATTGTGTGTCTTCCCCTCTACCTTGCCAGTATGTCGACTGTATTACTCGTCTCAAGGAATCACTTGAAGACATGGTGGTAAGACTGACGTCTGTTTAGGCTTTTATCCACTTATACCTGTTTTTGGCATGTAATAACTCTAATAGGAAAGTCAATTTTAGTTATAGAACCATTGACCCTTAGCTTGTGTGGTGGCATGCATGTACACCGCGCATAGTTATAGAACCATTGAACCTTAGCTTGTGTGGTGCCGTGCATGTACACCGCGCATAGTTATAGAACCATTGACCCTTAGCTTGTGTGGTGCCGTGCATGTACACCGCGCATAGTTATAGAACCATTGAACCTTAGCTTGTGTGGTGCCGTGCATGTACACCGCGCATAGTTATAGAACCATTGAACCTTAGCTTGTGTGGTGCCGTGCATGTACACCGCGCATAGTTATAGAACCATTGAACCTTAGCTTGTGTGGTGCCGTGCATGTACACCGCGCATAGTTATAGAACCATTGAACCTTAGCTTGTGTGGTGGCGTACATGTACACCGCGCATAGTTATAGAACCATTGAACCTTAGCTTGTGTGGTGCCGTGCATGTACACCGCGCATAGTTATAGAACCATTGAACCTTAGCTTGTGTGGTGGCGTGCATGTACACCGCGCATAGTTATAGAACCATTGAGCCTTAGCTTGTGTGGTGCCGTGCATGTACACCGCGCATAGTTATAGAACCATTGAACCTTAGCTTGTGTGGTGCCGTGCATGTACACCGCGCATAGTTATAGAACCATTGAACCTTAGCTTGTGTGGTGGCGTGCATGTACACCGCGCATAGTTATAGAACCATTGAACCTTAGCTTGTGTGGTGGCGTGCATGTACACCGCGCATAGTTATAGAACCATTGAACCTTAGCTTGTGTGGTGCCGTGCATGTACACCGCGCATAGTTATAATTAGAAACCGTACGCATACGTATGTATGTACTTCAAAGGCAAACAGCTAATTTATTGAGGATCCCATCCCTACATGCACTTGTTTTGTCTACAAAGTGAAAGTACTACCTTACCTAAAGCATTTCTTCTCCCTTCAATTCTTCATTTCGCAACACACAGACCGAAAATGAAGAAAAAGACGATCAGATTGGAAAACTAAGAAACGAGATAGAATCACTCAGAGAATCACTGGCAGAAAAGAGGAGTGAGCAACAAGAGAACAGTAGCTCGGTTGTGCAGCGCATCTCTCCCAGAGGCTCCCCTCAACAACCCCGACCTCACTCCTACCATCATGTTGGTCTCAGTGACAAAGTGGAAGACACAGGCGAGGAGGGAGTCACAGGGGAGGAGGGAGTCACTGGGGAGGAGGGAGGCACTGGGGACAAAGTAGAGGACAGTCGGGATTTGGTTTTGAGTCCTTCCACCACGGGCAGTACACATGACAGCGAGTATGAGAGCAGTGACACAAGTACCTTGCTTGTTGTGGAACACGTCTAATTTCATAGGTTGGTTGTTATAGCCATCTTCTCATCCTTGCTCCCATCCTCTTAGCCTCGTACCCAGGCCGCTCGTCAAAATAACCTGGGTACGAGGCTACCATCCTCTTAGCCCTCAGCTTTCGTCACTTGCAATGAAAAGCGATGAAAGTTGGGCTGAGAGCTGGGAAAGAGGCTGTTGTATTCTTTCTGTGTATGTACATACAATGTACCATGAATGTACCACAAGCAATCAGATCTCCTAGCCTCATTCCCAGGCTGCATGGGAATGAGGCTAGGAGATCTCTGCTCCCAGGCTCTCGAGAGGGTGGAGGAGGGGAGCTGGGAACAAGGCTGTTTTTCTGTATAAAGAGGGGCAGGAGAGCGCCCCTTTCTCTCAATTTGCCAACAAGAAACATTCTCTCTCTTGTACACACACTACACACACACACACACACACACACACACACACACACACACAGCAGATGTTTCTGTTCTAAATCTCCTCTACTTTTGAGTGGGACATGTTTGCAGCATTCCATCATTACCGTATATGGAATGTCGATTAATTGTTGTTTTTCTTTTCGTTGGAGCTGTTGTCTATAATTATTAATAAAGTGCTGTTCCGGTTCTAAACCTGTATCATAGTTGATTTTTCTGTCTTCTAAAATGTTTTATTTACTTCACTCGCTTTTTGTGTGTTGATTATAAAAAGAAAACACCATATCAAAGTAACCTTGTTCACTGCTTATACCTCTGTCTGCATGCTTCAGTCTTGTGCCCAGTCGGCCAGTGCCAGGAAAGGGCAGTTGGGTTTTCAGTTGCTGGGCATGAGGCTTGTAACTTTTTTTGTTGGGCAAGGGAGGGCCTGAAAGCAGGAGAAAGGACACCAATAGCTCTAGATCTCAGTTGGCATCAATAAATCAGTTTTCTTTCAGAAGGACACCTGCAGTGACTTATAGAGCCAAGTCAGCAGTGTGGATCAAAACTTCAAGCCTGTTTCTCCCCAAGTGGGTAAAATTTTCCTTGCTCCCCTCCCCAACCCTCTGTAACAGGTAACAGTAAGGCTTGGAACGTACTTGTCTACGTTAGTGTGTCGGTTTCCATGACAACAGGTGAAAGGGAAAATGGCGGCGCCGGCGGCTGCTGTTGTGAGGTTGCCTGTTGCAACATCCAAGCCCAAGGTAAGATTTGTCATATTTTGTGGAGACGTGTAGCATGCCTGCGTGCTGTTATACCGGTACTGTAAAACTGCTCATCACGCAACGAGGAGCCATATGCATATGTGTGTTGGGGCTCTAGTGGCACAGCCCATCTCATCCGCAGTTGGGAAAGCTGTTTTTCGTGATCTAGTAGGGCAGCGCAGACAGTTGCATCACAGTTTTGGTTAGCAATATGTCCTCGTTTCAGAAGAAAAATTATTAGTTAGCTGAAGTAGGAAAGTAGGAAGCTTGTATCCTGGTTAACCAAGGTGTCCCTGAACTACCTGCAGTTGTTAAACTGTAAACCTGTATCTGTGTACACATGTTGCAGCCACGTGTGGTAATGAACAGGGGTTATCCCAGCCTGTTTGCTCCTGATTCGGAGGACGAACTCTCCAGTGACAGTGGCAGTGATGCAGAGGGTCAGACAAGACCATCTCTTCTTCCTCTCAATGTAAGTATGCACACACACACACTGCTGTTTCCAGGAGAGGAGTGGAAGGGAGGGAGGGAGGGAGGGGGGGGGGGGGAGAGGAGGAGGAAAAGATTCCATCTTTCTGTAAGCAGCCTCCTTTCTGGTTGTTGGGATGTATAGATTTACGGTTGTCTCCCTTCCTTTCCTCTTCTCCGAGCTATCTCTTCCTCCCCTTGCAGGAGTTGATCCAGGAGACCCCCAACAGTCTTGCTTCCCTGCTGGAGCACCTTCTCCCTCGTCTGCAGCCCAGGGCTGAGGTGAGGGGCGTCTCACTGGAGGACCAGCAAAACTTTGTGAGTGCCATCACCTTGTTGTTTGTTTTTTGTTTGTTTCGTTGTTTTAATCTGTAGTAAACAATGATCTGCAATATCTTGCTTTTTTCTACCTTGGGAACAAGTTGACCCGGTTGATTGTTCCTTTGGGAAGGCAGCTATAGTTACCTGCAGAATGTTACATCCATACATTTGACTTCAAGCAGCTCCCATTCTATACGAAACCTGTGAACTGCAGGGCACAGCAGTATCACTTTCTTCCCACCTCCTCCTCCACTTTTACCTCCCATGTCTAATGCTCAACTCAAGCCTGTTTCTCCCCCTTCCCTTTCTGCTCCCCCTTCCCTCCCTCTCCTTTCTTCCTCTCCCACCTTCCTTCTCCTTTCTTCCTCTCCCACCTTCCTTCTCCTTCTTCATTAGGCTTCAATTCTAGTGGGTGAACTAGCCAGCCAGTTTTCCGTCATACACCACCAGATTGATGATCCTTTTCTCGTGAGTCAGCCATGTACATAGTCAATCCCTGAAAATGAAATTAGCTGTTCAATTATAATTTGCCTATCCTTCCATAGACTCAGCAACAAAACAAGACGCTGCACAGGTTAGTCAGTATTTAGTAACAAACTACACTCTAGCCTCGTTCCCAGGCTCCTCCCCCACACAAAAGAGCTTGGGAACGAGGCTAAACAGGTTAGTCAGTATTTTAATTGTAACTCATGCCCAAGGCTTCTCATATCACTTGCAATATGGTTCACTTTGCATGAGAGGAGAGTAGCCTTGTTCCTAGGCCCCTGTCCATATTAATCTCACGGCTGTAGCCATGCTGTTTGTATTGCAAGCATCGATAAATGTGGTGGAAAACTGGGAACAAGGCTGGGGGGGAGAGTGACTACGAGAAAAGCCAACAGACTGAACGCCATTGGATAGCATTTGGTCTGTTTTACAACTTGCTTCCTCTGTGTCTGCAGGCAAGTTGTTGTGCAAGTGTGCAAGATAGTGGAGGAACTGTACGCACAGTACATTGCAAAGGCAGCCAGTGAGTTGACCTAGTGGTCTGTCATGGTACATTCCCAGCCACTACCTGTGTAGTACCTTACAATACTCTCTTCTTTTTCTATATCCTTTTAACACCCTCTGATGACCACTGCTTTTCACATCTGCTGTTGATAAAATAATTGAATTAGCTTCTTTTCACTTCTTTTGGGTATACCCCCCCCCCCCCCCCCCCCCCCCTCTCTCAATTACCAATTACCGATTGGGTGCTTGCTAGTGTAAATCACATTTCCCCACATGGAACCACGCTGCTAACTTGATAGTGAAGTCTTCATTCATTCCAGAATTGGGCAGCGACGGTGTGTTCAGTCTCACTGCTAACCTGAGCCGACTGAGAGCACAGCTCACTTTACAAGCAAACAAAAAGTGCGTCCAGTGGTGGCAAGTGTAAAGTATCATCAACAGCATCTCAAATTCCAACCCTCTCTCCTTCTCCCTCTCTCCCTCCCTCTCTCTCTTCCTCCCCCTCTTCCCTCCTCTCTCCTCCAGTCTGAACATCCCAGTGATCCGCCGCCAGGTGCTCAGCCAGCTGAGGTCCCCTCTATCCACAAAACCATCCCGGCTACCCCCTCTCCCCTCCAGACAGGATGGGAAAGGACGGAGGTTACAAGGACACAAAACTAACCTGGAGGAACTGAAACTGGTTAGGACACTTTGGGCCACTTTATAACTCTGTCCAGCTAGCTCACTAGCATATCATATTATGTAGGATGAGCCACTGAAGACAAAGCTCTCCAGGTTTGGAATCAGATTTGGGAGTGGAACAGTCAAACGTCGAGTACGAAAGGTCAGGTCAGATTATACCATGCACAATGCCACACAGCTTTGCAGGTGTATGTGTATATATACATTGCAAGAGCGCATAAGAACGGGTGGCTAGAGTAAGAGCGTGTAACTACGTAAAATTCGAAACCGGGCGAAATTTACCGCCAGTACTAAAAATAGTAACACGCACTGCGCACGCTGCGTTGACATAAGCCCTTATGCATTGTTGCTAAGCGCACACGTGACCGGGTGTTCTATTTTTAGTACGGTTCAATAATTTTGCCCGGACTACGGTCTTCTATTGGAGTTACACGCTCTTACTCTAGCCGCCCGTTCTTATGCGCTCTTGACATTGCTATGCATATATACTTTTAATTCTTCAGCTTCAATCAAGGATTCCCAAACTTGCAAGCATGGAATTAGGTATGTCAGTGTCACTATACCTCATGCCCAGTTTGTTGCAAGAGAAGGTGGGGACTCAAATTAAACTTAACTCACAGGAAATTACCCTCTGCCCTAATCCAATCCAGCAGGGGCTGAATCTGATGATGGAGGCAGTATTGAGGAGAGAGTAGACAGTAGGCCGGCTACTACAGAGCCCCAGGTAGGAAACCAAAGTTGCTGTTCGGTGTACCAAGCATACAGTCAGTGACCTTTGACCTCCAATAATAATAATTACCATAATTTCGTACAAAAATAAATAATTTCACTTTTGGTACATGGCTAAAAATTTGGTGTTGTTTCACCTGATGACAACTGTATTCAGTTGAAGTTTCAACAAAAGCTTCCTTGGTAAACAGAACCACCTTTCACGACTATAAACTCTTTCTATTTCACTTTGACTCTCTAGCTGCAGCCGGTCCCCTCCATGCCAGAGTTGTGGGGAGACTTCTTGCTCTGTGACATGAGACTCACCACCAGACACAAGAGTGAGGTCCAGACGTTATGGCTACCAGCCCACTGGTGACATGCATGCACTAAACCATAATGAGAGCATCAGGCAAAGCCAAGTGTTAGTCCACTTTTAGGTAATCGTAAGGAGACCCTACCCTCGTTCCCAGGTCTCCCCCGTTTTTGTTCTTTGGTTTGCATTCAGTATAATACACGGGAGTGGAACGCAAACCGAAGAACAAAAACGGGGGAGGCCTGGGAATGAGGCTGCGGAGACCCCACAGTACGAAGCGAGGAAGTAACAAAAGCTGTATATTCACTAGTTGTCCAGCGTGAGTGAGAGTTCCATGTACACAATGATTGTGTATTCTCTTTTATCACGAGCGCATGATGACATCGTTTTTGTTGCAATCAAAAACGATGTCATCATGCGCTCATGCTTATTCAGACATACACACATGTCTACCATGGACGAAATTGTAGGGTACTCACCATTGCTAGTCAACACCATAATTATATGCTGGCCACCATAACTGCTAATGAAGCTAGCTGGGTATGAAGCTATCAGACATATCGTACTTTATATCTGGCTAAAGAGATCCAAAAGTTGAAGTACTTAAATACTTAAAGGACTATTAGCTGATCAGAGGGAGAGGCAGGCTGTATCATGTATATTTTGTACTGTATACTAGGGTTACAGAGGAGAGACCCAAAACAGCGTCTTCTTGGTATCAAAAGGTCCCAGAGTGTGGAGAGCATAATGGTGAGACATCTGGATGGGTCCCTCCCTTTACAGCCATTTTACTGTACCATGTCTCCGTCCTGCATCACAAACCTAGGACCTGAAACTGGATGATTCGGACTCTCCCACAGACCGAAAACTACTACAGTAAGTTAGTCTTGTAGCCATGCAGGCCTTCTCACCACAACGTTTGTTGCTTGTAATACTAACACCTAGCCTCATTCCCAGCCTTCCCACCGTCCAGTTGTGTTCTTTCGATCAGGGACCCCTCCCCCCTCTGTCTACCTAGGTAGACATTGACATCATTCACGTGATAAAATGGACCAGGCCTTCTGCCTGCAAGCGATCAAAAACTGAACGGTTGGAACGCCTGGGAACGAGGCTAACACCGTTAATAAGCCCTAGTCACAAGTACAAGGCTACAGTCAACTATCTCCACAGCAGGTAATGGTGACATGATACATATTGGTGTTGTCTTGTGTGCACGACTCCGTGGAGTCTAGCTGTCAACATAGACAGGAGAAGAGTAGAAGAAGATATCTTGATTTTTTTTTTCCAGTTAGAGTCCAAATCACTAGACTTCTAACTTCCCCCTCTCAATTCCCTACCGTCACTTCTCAACACACACGCCAATCTGCAGGCTTGGTTGCTATACATTGAAGGACCTCTCAGACGATGTACATGAATTGAGCACTCTTCTTCCTTCTTCAGCCAATCTAAACGTGAGCACTGCCAATACAATATTAAAACTGAAAATGACATTAAAAAAGGTTAACAGCCCCCTAGGGAGTCTATTGAAAACAAAAACATTGGTTGCCATACTAAACAACTAAGCTTGCCAGTTGCTAGTAGCTATATTGGCTGCAGACTGGCTCACAGGTTCACTATGACCGTCTCTTTGAGAAATGTTCTCTTGTCTTCACCACACAGAGTGGAGCAGAAGATCTTCACCCTCTGCTGCAGGTCAGTGTGTTAGCATCAATTAACCTCCTGAGTAAGACACATCACCAGTACTGTCAACCTCGAATGGACGTCTAGTAAACTATTGATTTACTAGTCTGGTTCAACAGTTGTGGGCTAAACACTGTATATGTAGGGCAAGCTTGTTCATCTCTTGTTCTCAATTCAGACATGTACGATTATTTGTAAGAAGGTCCGGCTTTACACAAGCAGAACAGTAGTCCACAGAGTACACAACCTTGTTTTTAAGCCTTTACAGCCTAGGAACAAGGTAGCCTTGTTCCCACGCACGAGAGCCTGGGAACGAGGCTAGGAACAAGGTTGTGATCACTTGCAGTATGTAAATATAAAAGGGGAGGAAACTTGTTCAGTGGACACACAGAGAATGTGTATTTGTTGCTTGGACATTGTTGAGTCATTGCTCAAGAGAAAGCAAAACGACTGACAGCAGTCATAATCTGATTGATTTCCTACTGTGACTGATCCCACCTGATATTTGTACTGCTCTGTAGGCACATGTACATGGTCTGAGTAAGAAGCGTGCCCAGCGGCTGGCTAAATTGAGAATGCAGCCAAAGGCAGGGGAGGAGGAGGGAGGAGAGGGGAAGAGCAGAAGTGACAGTTTACTGGCCCACAGCATCCCCTCAGTACCCACAATGGACCAGCTACCCTACCTCAACATCCAGTGAGCCACGCCTCCACCCAGTTTTATGACTGTCATGTGACTGTATCTGCCTATCATAATGTTGCAAAGCTTGGTGAAAAGCTGTTCTTCTCATCTCAATAAAATTCGTCGTTTTGATATGTTGTATGTTACCTTCCCAACTGAAAGTGTGACTATGTTGTGTTGTTCATCTGCATGTACCTTCGCCTTTGTCCTCCTCCACCCTCTGTCCTCCCCCCCCCTCTTTTATTCTGCCTTGCCCTCTGTCCTCCCTTCTCTACCCTCTCTCTTTTGCCTTCCCTCTCTCTCAGACATGCCTCTGGGCCTTCATCCTCCCATCCTTCCATGCACGTCAAGTCTAGTACCAGTCTTCTACCCCCCAAGGCTACTGCCAGCAGTGCCGCACTGGGTAGTAGCATGCCTACATTTAGTTCTCAGAGCTTCTTCCCTGAGGCTGAGGGATCGATTGAGGCAGAGGAGGAGGATAGTGCTGATGTACAACAGCTGACTGGGAGCATCAACGAGGCAGCAGGCTTGACTCCACAGTTTGAAAGCTCTGTGGCGCCTTCACACTCACACATTGACTCCAGTATGGCTGGTAATGAGACAAGTGTTCTGCGAGACCAGTCACCATTCCAGATGAGTAGACAGTCGCAGGGCAAAGAAACAAGGAGTGGGGGGGTACTGCTGCAAGATGCTGGGAGGCTGTTGGATCACATGGAAGAACAGCTGTCCACGGTGGGTGATAGTGCTATGGGACTAAAGGTTCCTGACGTGGGTAGGAGTGATGGACCACTGTTGGATTCAACTTTGGACCTGCATCAATCTCAGGTGGACGTCAGCGGGAGCACTAACACACTCTCAGCAGCCTTTTCTTCTAGGTGTGTGTGTGTGTGTGTGTGTGTGTGTGTGTGTGTGTGTGTGTGTGTGTGTGTGTGTGTGTGTGTGTGTGTGTGTGTGTGTGTGTGTGTGTGTGTGTGTGTGTGTGTGTGTGTGTGTGTGTGTGTGTGTGTTGTGTGTGTTGTGTGTGTGTGTGTGTGTGTGTGTGTGTGTGTGTGTGTGTGTGTGTGTGTGTGTGTGTGTGTGTGTGTGTTGTGTGTGTTGTGTGTGTTGTGTGTGTTGTGTGTGTGTGTGTGTGTGTGTGTGTGTGTGTGTGTGTGTGTGTGTTGTGTGCGTGTGTGTGTGTCTGTGTGCGTGTGTGCGTGCATGTCTGTCTGCCTCTGGAAAAGGATGGGCTAGTCTATAAAACTGAGCTCTCCCTCTCCTTAAAAAATGTTTCTAGCAGTCATGAGAAAAGTCAATTTCAGTTACCTACGGATGGGTAAAAACGTATAAAGAAGCTCTTGGGAATATGTACACTTAGTCTTGTTGCTAGGTCCCCACCCGACTTTTCATAGCCTCATTCCTCTCCAGCTTTTCATCACATAAGGTACAGAAAATGAGAATACGTATGTGACCAAAAATCAGGGAAGGAGCCATCGAGTCTGGGAATGAGGGTAACTTTTCATTGCTTGCATGAACAATGAAAGGCTGGATGACACTCACTGATAGAGTTAGTGATGAGTTCACAGTATGTACCATCCACAGCTGGGAGAGGTCTGATGACTTGGGAGAAGGTGACGTGGGAGAAGAGTGGGAAGAGAGGGAGGTGGCCGGAACAGAATTTCCCCACCCACAACCTGCTGTCATCACCACCAGGATTAAAGACCAGGTATATAGAGTTTGCATGGTCTGGAGTCAGGGACAAGAGATCATATACCTCTCTCTTCTCTTGTACAGGAGATTGTACGCACATCTGATATTAGAGTGTCTGAGCGTGTCCCTCTAAACTTCCTGCGCCTGAAACCATTTGGACCCATTTATAATGAGCTGACTGGAGAGGTAACTATATGACAATTCTGTAACAGTAGTGGGGACTTACTAGGATGTCAATGGTAGAGGTCACATGTAGTCACATGATCCCACCATGAGCTCACGTGATCCCACCATGAGCTCACATGATCCACCATGAGCTCACATGATCCCACCATGAGCTCACATGACCACACAATGAGCTCACATGATCCCACCATGAGCTCACATGATCCCACCAAGCACTCACATGACCCCACCATGAGCTCACATGATCCCACCATGCAGTCACACAAGGTCATAATTCCAAAATGGATGGTTTATTATTAGAACCTCATTCCCAGGCCATGTGGCCTGGGAATGAGGCTAAGCTTATTGATAATGAAATTGCAACAGTGTACAGTAGTAGGCTTATTATCCGGTACTTGCTCTCTTTCCTTCCATTCTCTTCCCCTCCTCTCTGCTTCTTCCCAGCTGGATGCCACCATGGTGGAGGAGCTGGACAGCACTCTGAACGAGGCCCGCAAGGAGATTGCTGCCTTGTACCAGGAGATCAGCAAGACCCTCTCCACCAGACACCTCCAGTTTGAGAGTGTGAGTGGCAGGTGGCTAACAGCTGTATATGAACATAGATCCACTACATAATAAACCAAGAGCACATGATGACGTCATTTTTTATTGCGGAGGGAGGAGGAAGAGCGTGTAACTTCCTATTCTGGCCGTGGTGAAAGCAGAATCCTTCGCGTGTACTATAAATAGCACATCCGGTCGAGTTGTAGCTAGTGTGTGGGTGAAGCGTGAGTAAAAGTAGCTGCAAAACAATCCAGTTAGAGGCTTATTGGTTGGGCAAGGACCGCACGTTACCCAAGGAGATGCTCAAGAGTTTGACTGAAAGGCTATGGCGGCCCTCTTCGACTGTCAGGCGTGGATAGATCGTAACACAAAGTTCTTCGTGTCAGGAAGGGCCGACAACCGTTCCTGTGTAGGTAGAACTTGCCAGGTAAGCTTGGGGCGTTCACATCTTGTTGACTATGAGGGCAACACTGTGTTGTGAGGTCGTAGATCGTGGAACTGCGAACTTGTGCAAAAGGTGTGTTCTATTTATAGTACATGCGGGAGATTCTGCCTGTTTTGAATTTTTGCCAGTTACACGCTCTTCCTCCACCCTCCGCAATAAAAAATGACATCATCATGCGCTCTTGAATAAACATATGAGAGTACTAATAACTGTGACCAATATTACCAATTGTTTGAAGTGATTTACAGACACGAACACACTACACACATCACACACACAGGAGCCCACCCTAGAACCCACCATCGACTCCCCAGTAGACCTCTCCCAAATTCTAGCCTCAGGCACCCTCCACCATCGTCACAGCCGCAGGGTCATAAACCATGACCTCCATCCCCCCACCTCTCCACCATGGGGCAAAGAGACATCAAGAAAGGAATGGGAGAAGAGGTCTGTGTGGATGTGTGTGTGTGTGTGTGTGGCCAAGTGGTTAAAGCACTTGACTGTCAATCGAAATATCACAGGTTCAAGTCCCACCAGTTACCACAGCAGAAAAAAAACAAACATCTTTCTTTCTCCACTTGGCACCCAACCCAGGCCCAAGTAAAATAGTAAATTGGGAACCTGGCTTAGGCTGGGGAAGGACAAGACCACTGGCTGTGCCTAATTCCACTGGGGTACAGGTAGGACTTCGGGTGCCCACACCGCAGTGGAGGGGCATAGTCAGTGCTCCTGCGAGTGCTTGGCCTGGCTCCAGGAGTTTGTCTAGCGCTAGGCCCAGAGATCCCTGAAGTAGCGCACAGGGGTCCCAGCCTTAATTGGTCTGGGGGGGCATATCCCCATTAGGGGAGCTCCTTACGTTTGTCCTTTTGTCCTTGTGTGTGTGTGTATGTGTGTGTGTGTGTGTGTGTGTGTGTGTGTGTGTGTGTGTGTGTGTGTGTGTGTGTGTGTGTGCGTGTGCGTGTGTGTGTGGTAAATGGGTAGCCCAGGTCAGCACCTAGCTACCTAGCACCTAGCTGAGGGAGAACCAGTCTACCACCTACCTAGCTACCTAGCACCTAGCTGAGGGAGAACCAGTCTACCACCTACCTAGCTACCTAGCACCTAGCTGAGGGAGAACCAGTCTACCACCTACCTAGCTACCTAGCACCTAGCTGAGGGAGAACCAGTCTACCACCTACCTAGCTACCTAGCACCTAGCTGAGGGAGAACCAGTCTACCACCTACCCCTTAGAACAATGTGCAGTCCACCCAAATCATAGCACTGGCATGCCATTTACAGAAGTGTGGATTGAAGTCTTTGATATTGCATTTCAAAGACAATGTGAGCCATTAAACCATGAATATTATCAGGAGATTGAAAGCTTAATTTCTCTGCCGTGACTTTCTTCCGCAGTAACCAGTACCAAGGTCCTGACTTGCAGCAATTCGGAGTGAGTTTCCATGGTTACCTATAGGCTAGATATGAGGGGGGATATAGCGCCATGGAAGAAATATAATGTTTCAATCGCTGTGTCAGGGCTTGGTAGGCTGAGTCCCAACTAGCCAATAGATTTAAAGCTGTTTTCAAAATAATATTTAGCCCAAAACCTGTTCAAGTATGTGCCACATCATAGCATAGACAATTGTTGTATACATCTTGTGAACTTTAGGCAAGAATGTGGCTGTTCAAACACTGAAAAGGTTCTTGGTTGTGCAGTGTACAATTGCGCAGCTGTTCCGGCTACTTTTCCACAAGTAAATGCAATTTTAGTACCCACTACTGAGGAGGGCACTTCAAAACAAGAAAGAGACTCAAGCCTGGATCATTCTAATTCAATATGACCTATGGGAAGTTGGAAACTCAAAGTACAATGGGAATCCTTACTTTTGTGGAGGTTAAGAAAATGTATCTTAGCAGTAATATTACATTGTCAATGCTCTAATGTGGTACAAAGAAAGATGCTTGATGCTACTCCATTTTGCAACAGTGTTTGTGGCTTGCTAGTCTGGTGAAAAGAAGTTAATTTGAATCCTAGATGCACCCTAGTCTCGTACCGAGACCCGTCCAAAAAAACGAAAGCATCAGTACGAGGCTAGGAGGGGAGTCTGGGCCACGAGACTAAATGCACCCATATTCTAAGTATTTGAACTTATTCACCAGACCGTTTCTGCTATAGGAAGTATGCTCCCAGACATACGACTATTTTTGTGATCACACGTGTCTTGATCCCCTGATAGGTCACACTGGGTTCAGGCCCTCTCTCTCCCCAGGCAGCTCGACTGGCAAGGATCTACACTACATGGCTCAACTGGTGGAGATCCACTGTTGACTCTGAGGACTACCTCAAGTTTGCATCAAGAGAGGTGGGGGTCTTAACATTCACTGGCCTCATATCCAGGCCACATAGGAGGAAGGAGTCCTCTAGATGGCCTGGATAGCAGGCTAGGTTAGTCTCCAGAACCAACTGTTACAGCCCGTTTACACTAGTGCTCTGGGTCGAAATGGTTCGATTCGGTTCGAGTTATATCGTAATGTAAACGCGAACCGAACCACACTGAACTGCTCCAAACTGGATCTACAAACCCCGTCGAACTGGATCAACCTGGAGTGATCCCACTCCTGGTGTAAATGGAATCGAACAACGAGGTCGAACCCGTTGGGCGCACGTGACTGGTTGCCACACACGTGTTGATCGAATGGTTACAAATTGGACTGATGCGAAGACTTTCCTGTTTTAAATCCTGTTGCGCACCGACAACGCCCTCAGTGTAAATGCACTTCCCGGATCGAACTGGATCCTACTGGTACCGCTACATGTCATTTAGCATCATATCAGAACTGCTGTGAGTCCTTCCACAATTGACCTCCTGCAAATGCCTATCCTATTTAGACAGCGCCATGGTATTGTTTTTTGCTTGTATAGAAAAAGAATTGGTGACTGTTTATACTTTTCCTTTTAACGTTGGCTTTACGGCACGTTGGCAATGGCTGTATATGCAATGGTTACTATGGAATCCTGGTCCAGTGGCGTTGGTATGGAGAAGACTTACATTTACTCATCCCAGGGTGGGTCTGTGAACGAAGGTGGGGGGAGGGATTCTCTTCTCATAGTGGTGTTGAGCAGCTGCAAACCATTATCTATTCACACCCACTTAGGATATCAAAACTCATTGTGTGTGAGACTTTTGCTCTGTGTGTGTGTGTGTGTGTCCCACCAGCATAGCCATACATTCACCATTCTCTCTCCCAATACAGGAGTCAGACTACCTCCACCTGGTGTACCACCTATATGACTCGGATGGCAGTGACTCAGAGGCTGAACAGGAAGAGAGGGAGAGGAGGGAGCGGCTGGCTAGTCTCCATGCTAGACTGAAGTAAGTTCTTAAATAGCCTCGTTTCCAGGCCCCACCCAGCTTTTTGTCTCTTGCATTTGAGGGCTGGGAATGAGATTAATAGAAATGCTAAACACACAGTATTCAGTGGTACTTTATGGTACTATATGTGACAGTCCTGTGCAGAAATCGAAGATTATTTCATCACGTTTTCAATCGCATTGCTGTGTTCAAAGTACTGTGAAGTTCTGAGTTGAGGCTCATTAGCACTACGTAGATCCATCATGCATCCACGAAGAATGTGTGAGCACTGCCATTAACAGAAATTCTGTGATGCAGAACTTTGAACACGGCAAGGTGATCAGAACACACAACAAAATAATCTTCAATTTCTAGACAGAACTGTCGCATATGGCAATGGACAGTAGTACAGTATCCATGGTTCCAGGAATTGGATAATTTTCCTTTTTGACTTTTTGTAGGGCTAAGGAAGCAAGATGGCGGAAACTGCAAGAGCAGAAGAGTTGCTATGAAGCTGGGATGTGGAATGTGAATGCCGTGATGATGGGAGGGCTGGGGGGTGACCCAGAAAGATCTTCAAGTGAGGCAGGTCAGTGAACTTAGTTAAGCCAGACAGGGCGGTGCGACCGCAAGCTTGAGGGAGGTTGAGGACAGGCCCATCCAAATTGTTATCTGCTGTAGAAAAGACCTGTAAACACCCCCTGTTAAGGTTTGGGAGCAGGTGGGGCCATTCCTTTTAAACAGCTGTGAAATTGAGAATTGGTATCATTAGTCTGTTGCCTGGGTGACACAAGCTTTTGGATCTCGTTACAGGGGATGCAACTGAAGACTTGGAAGACAAGGTACTATCTTTGTAAGCAGCTTGTACCTTAGCCTCCTCCCATGCAGGTTGTGTGAAAACACAGGCCACCTGTACCTCTACCCAGAGCCCACACACTATCTTTTTCCACTGAAACATGAGTGCCATAGATGCTTAAAAATTTATTCATCCCCAGTATGCACATGCACTTAAGTTGCTTGTGATGACCTTCCCAACATTTACCTCTTATTTTGCTGCACTGTTGTACAGTTCTGCTTAATTTGATCAAAATTGCCACTTTGTCATTCACCTGAGTCACTTAATGTACTGCACCGTTGGTAACATGTGCCGTTATGTTCTGGCTTCATTCGTGCAGGCCTCTCCCCTGGCAACCCAGGACCTCTTGCAGGCTGTGTGGACCAGACTCCACTTCCCCAAGGCACAGCAAATAGATATGGCTATCAAATACAGCAGTCAGCTGTTTGTAACTCAGCTGAACCAAGTAAGTTACATGTATTCAGTATCCCCGGACCTTTCAATCAGGCAGAAGGGATCTGCATGGGGCCCTAAGTTCAATGCTAAGTTAGAGCTATAAGGTTTAAAGTCCTGGATATGCTGGATCAAACTTTCATGTATATATATATATATTGGATGAAAGACTATCAGCATGACTGGAGGTATATAAGTATACTGGTCAACAACACAGTGAAGGTAAATAAAACAAAAGTAGTTGATGAAATCATGAAACTGACTGAATTGTTTGATGAGCTAGAATGATAAGAAAGTATTAGTGATCACTACAAGATTGATCTGGATTAAGGAGAGCTTGAGTTCCCAAGCACAAACAGGGGTTCTTTAGACGCTATCGGGATGTTCCCACAGTGCCAAGCCTTGGGACGGATTTTCATCTCAGCACGAGCATACCGAGTTGTGCGACTATTCGTCCACCAGCTTATGCCAACTGGGTTCCCATCACGGTCAAAATAGCTTTCAGTGAGGAAAACTCCTCCACACCTCCAGTACCACCATCCACCACCACCTACTCCTTCTAATGAAGTACAACTTCTTCCCGATTCATCATTATCGCGGTCAATTGTACTGAACTGCATCCCACTAGTCAAACTAGCATCGGCAGTGCTGCGATTATCGTAGTCGCCAACAGTCAATCGATAGTTGTCTTCAGGGCCAGCTACGTGGAACGTCGAGTAGTGAGCGTAGATCTCTGTCCCGTTCCAGTGCTGCAGGTCCACCCTCAGCTCAGTAAATGCTAGAGTGGTTAGCTCGTGCATCGCATCCAACCCCAGCCAGAAATCTTTATCAAGGATCCCGAAACCTTTCCGGTACTTCTTCCAAGGTTTGTTGAACGCCCTTTTCCCTCCAGCCCTGCGCAGGATCACGAGCCACCCCCCGCCGTCAGTCGTCATGTCGCAGTACGAGTTACGCCCGGCGATCTTGTATATTCCAGACTCGTGTTGCTGCAGGAATTTCAGCTGGCAACAATCGTTCAGCGAAACTGCAGGGCTACAGTAAGTCGATATGGTCTCCAGACGGTCTAATGCGTTTGTGACGATCGTGGATGCTTTGGTCTTGCAATCGGAGGGTTCGCCGTCACCGGATCCGGAAAAACTAAAGGCCGAAAGGAGTCCATCCGTGGTCACTTCACCTTCGTCGAGGTTCCTCCTTAGAGCGTTTTTGTACCGAAGATTAGGTCCCAGGGTGGTGTTTCGGATCGCGCACAGAGTGACGAGAAGGGCGACCAGCAGAACCGCAGTTAGTCCCATCTTCGATCCAGCTCGACAATTGCAACGTTCTTGCGGGAAAGTGTTAACCTTACTGTACGCCATCCCAACAAATACACGACCACAGCCTGCAAAAGTGGTTGTTGCTGCTTTTGTCCTCTGCTTTTGGCTGCTACTAGACTCCTGAAGTAAAAAAACAAAAATCGCGCACGTATGTAAACGGAGATAAAATGGTGGGAGGGGCTGCTGTGCGCAAACATGCACTCATCACTCATTCACACACACGCACACACATACAGGTGCTAGAACTGTGGACAAGTGCTTGCAATGCAATTGAGAAACGAGAATTCTTCCTTTCTAAACTGGAAACGTTTGAGAGGGAGGCATCAGACCCCAGCCGATTCTTTGCTAGAGGTATTGCATAAACCAACATGCAAGTAGCATTAGGTCCTCAGTTTTCCAGATCATTCCTGGGAATGATAGAATCCCTATGACTCTATTATACAGGACAGCGGGGATCTTCAGCTTCAAGACTACAAGAGGCAAGAACACGGGACAGGCTGCATAAGGTACATCACACTACTCTTGTGTCTGGACCTCACTGAGGAAAAATGGTCTGATGAGTCAAGTTGAATTTCTTGGGCTAGTGCACACTTTCGCAACTAGTGTAACCTAGCAATGTTCAAAAATATTTGCACCACACCCACTCAAAAAATGCTTGGATACCCAAGTTACAGAGGCAAACTTTAACTGCTGTAAGGAAATTAACAATTTCACAATTTTCATTGGTCCTCACCACATTTTGGGAATGGACCCAAGAAATTTGACCTTCATTCACCAGACCGTTTCTCACCGGGAGGCATACATGGGGTGGGTATGAGACTAGTACTACATATTAGTTAGACACTGAGACCAAGGGATCTATGCGATTTAGAAACCCAAGGCCCCTAGGCTGTAGCGTCCTGAGCGCAGTGAGGGTGCCACTAGGGGGACTGAGAGTTTATAAATCACGTAAATCCCGTTGGTCTCAGTGTCTAACTATTTTAGATCATGGCTAGCACTGTCGTGAGTCTTCGAAGCAAGTACCGGCATCACAAGCGACGGAAAGCTGTGGACACGAAGAGCCTTAGGACTAGCTACCCTGCACAGTGAACAAAACATACCTCGACAACCGAATTACAACTCACCTGTGTTCTGAAAGTACAGGTGTAGGTTACGATATACCTCGGTGAGGAAAGGTCACACTGAGAACAATAAACGGCTGCTTAAAGCGTGTCTTCACTCGAGAAACACAGCCAATTTCAAAGACAGAGCTGCTCATGAAAGTGGTGTATGGAGTAATAACCGGACTTCCGCATACGTCCGAATATTTACACAAAATATACTTGTGTTTACATACATCAAAATTTTGTTTATACATAATCCATGTAGATACTACTGACAATGTAAGGCCACAACAATGGCCTCATGCTCTGAGCAATAAATTACAGGTGTTCTAATAGAATTTACAAGTATGCTATGAGAATTTACAGATGTTCTACGGGATTTAGAACACCTGCTGTTGACCAATTATTAGTCTCGTCCCCAGACCCCACCCTTTCACAAGGAGAAACGGTCTGGTGAACCGAGTCGAATTTCTTGGGCTTGCGCACACTTTTGCGACTGTGTCACCTACATGTAGCAACGTTCAAAATCACTCAAAGTACGGATACTCGAGTAAATTTTTGTTGTAAGGGAAGTGCTATGTAATAATTACCGATCTCGCAATCTCATTGGTCATTACCACTTTTGGGGAATAAGCCCAAGGAATTCAACTTCATTCACCAGACCGTTTCTCGCCGGGAGGCACGCATGGGCGGGGACGAGACTAACCAATCATATTGAAACATTTACTACAACCATGATCTACACCATGTTGTGGCTGCTGGAGTCAGGGTATAGTCTCTCATCTCAGCCAGCATGTACCCTAATGGTGGACACGAGGCAGCTGAACTGTCAACTGCATGTGATTATGAACTCTTTCATGATGATTCTTCCCATGCAGGAGTTAGATGAACTTGACAGTCAGGTTTCTCAAATAATAAAACGGCTGGAGTTAAAGTTTGGAGATGTCGTCACCTACAAGGTTGTCATGCACAAGTAGTATCAGGTCTTCTTTCCAGCATTGTATATACATCAGTAGGAAAAGCCATTGGCCTTATTCCCAGGCCCCACCCATTCAGCTTTCTATCACTTGTGGTTTGGTATGACAGAAAGCCGGGCTTGGGAACAAGGCAAAAGGCTTCTTTACTTCTTGGCTGCCAATACGGCTAGAACAAAGGTTGCAACCATTATTAGGATTTTACTAATTTCATTTAGGGACGTCCTTACCATGAAAAGATGCGGTACGATCGGACAGAGATGCTTTACTGGCTCCAACAGGAGAGACGGCAGGCAGTGCTCAAGCCCGCCTTGAGATCACTGAACCACAGTGTGGTAACATTAACTCCCAGCACACTCTCTTGATCAGCCACTTGTCTGTGCATAAATTTTGTCAAATGTACATGTATGATTATGACATTATACAGTCATGTGCAAAATCAGGAAAGAATGAAAAAACAAGTGTTGCATGAACTAGGTCAATATTTCTAGTAGCCTTGTCCCCAGGCTCTCCCCTCGAAGGAGGGGAGAGCCTGGGAACGAGACTATATTTCTAGCCAGTTCAGCTTCAACTTTGTGTTACCCATCACAAGTGCTTAATTGGCTCAAGAATGCAATTAGTGTCCTAACAGTTATGAGCCCCCTACCCAAAGTGAATCACACTCCATTTCCTGAGGTACAGCAAATAGACAAAATACCTATGCAGCGGTTTGCCAGTGAACCAAGTAGCTAAGTTCCATATAGTCAGAGCCACCAGACCCTTCTGACAAAGCATGCAAGAAGGGGTCCTGTAGCCCTCCATGTCATGTGCTGGGTAGAGTTATATAGTGAAAATTCATGTATATAACTGAATAGGTTTCAGTGCATGCACAAAATCAGTGAGCAAAGATTGGATGAGTACGACTGCTTGAGGATGCTTGAAGTGTATGGATGTGTGACAGAAACTAAATCTCTAAAAGGTGATTGATGAAATCATGAAACTGAACTAGAAGGTATTAGTGATCACTACAGCTGCATGTACATTGTATGTGTACAAGATGAACTTAATTAAGGAAAGCTTGAGTTCCCAAGCACAAACAGGTGTTCTTTAGACGGTATCGGGATGTTCCCACAGTGCCAAGCCTTGGGACGGATTTTCATCTCGGCACGACGATACCGAGTTGTGCGACTATTCGTCCACCAGCTTATGCCAACTGGGTTCCCGTCACGGTCAAAATAGCTTTCAGTGAGGTAAACTCCTCCGCACCTCCAGTACCACCATCCACCACCACGTCCTAGTCTAGTACAACTTCCTCCCCATTCATCATTATCGCGGTCAATTGTACTGAACTGCATCCCACTAGTCAAACTAGCATCGGCAGTGCTGCGATTATCGTAGTCTCCAACAGTCAATCGATAGTTGTCTTCAGGGCCAGCTACGTGGAACGTCGAGTAGTGAGCGTAGATCTCCGTCCCGTTCCAGTGTTGCAGGTCCACCCTTAGCTCAGTAAATGCTAGAGTTGTTAGCTCGTGCATCGCATCCAACCCCAGCCAGAAATCTTTATCAAGAGTTCCGAAACCTTTCCGGTACTTTTTCCAAGGTTTGTTGAACGACCTTTTCCCTCCAGCCCTGCGCAGGATCACGAGCCACCCCCCGCCGTCAGTCGTCATGTCGCAGTACGAGTTACGCCCGGCGATCCTGTAGATTCCTGACTCGATTACTTGCAAGAATTTCAGCTGGCAACAATCGCTTAGCGAAACCGTAGTGATATAGTGAGTCGATATGGTCTCCAGGCGCTGCAGCGTGTTTGTGACGATTATGGATGCTTTGGTCTCGTAATCGGACGGTTCGCCGTCACCGGATCCGGAAAAACTAAAGGGCGAAAGGAGTCCATCCGTGGTCACTTCACCTTCGTCGAGTTTCCTCTTCAAAGCGTTTTTGTACCGACGACTAGGTCCCAGAGTGGTGCTTTGGATCGCGCACAGGGTAACGAGAAAGGCGACCAGCAGAATTGCAGTTAGTCCCATTTTTGAGCCAGCTCGATAATTGCAGCGTTTTTGCGGGAAACAGTTAACCGCACCATATGCCATCCCAATGAATACAGTGGCTGCTGCGGCTGCACTTTTGAAGTGTCGTTGTAAAAACAAAATCGCGCACTACATAAACGGAAATAGATAAAATGGTGGGAAGGGCTGCTGTGCGAAACCCTTCACTCCCCCATGCCCACCCACCACACAGACATGCACACACAAACAGGTGCTAGAACTGTGGACGACTTGAGGGGCAATTGGATCGAAAACGTGCACTCCCCCCCCAGCCCATGCCCACCCACCACACAGACACAATTGAATAGTGAGAGCTTCGTTTCTAAACTGCATGGAGAAAGTTTTGAGCAGGAGGCAGCCGGTTCTTAATTGGTAGACGTATTGCATGCAAGTGGAAGATTATATACTGGTAGCTCCACTCCAATCTCTTGCTTTCATGCACACAATAATGTCATATAAAAATTTTAAATTAACATACAGACAAGTGAATGGATGAGGAGAGATCATGCCTGAAATAAATGCTATTTTTCTGCATGAACTAGGTCAATAGTTCTAGCCAGTTCTGCCTCCAATTTTGCCTAAGGGTAGGAAATATGTGCACAGTTCACACTCATGGTCAAAATTTCTCGACGTACCCATGAGCAATTATGATTGCCCTGTAGCAATTATGAATGTCCACTGTCCAAGCAGCTTGGGACTAGTCTCGGTCCCAGACCCAAAACCAACCCCAGCGCAGATCACTTTCAGTATCACACACATTGTTCTGGAAGCAATTTGCATTGGATGAGGTCTAGGGACGAGACTAGCTTGGGACAAGCCAATGAGAATCTGGATGGTTATTATTATTTGTTGGTTGTCTATTCTGCATGGAAATATTGAATGTAGGTCAGAAGTAGCCATGCACCCAGGCTCTGTCTGCAATGGAAATGAACCCGGGTACGAGGTTAGATCAGAAGTGTAGCCACGAGTCTATGCACACTAGCCTAGTAATCATCTCTCATAGCCTAGTAATCATCTCTCATCGTACTTCAAACAACCATCATTGCATCAGACACATCAGTTGTTGCTTGGTCTTGCAGATAAACATCCACACATAACCGATTGTTCCCCAAATATAAGATACCAACGATCAGACGCTGCGGCTACTATTCGAGGGCGGCGTTTATTTCCTTGGAAAACCTGCAGACATCAACGACGGCTGGATAAGGTACATACGAGCGATACAGTGATGACTGTTAAACACTGTCAGTAGTACGCACAGTCTCTCAGTCCTTCTGTCAGTGGTGGAAACGAGTCGTACAACACGAACAGCCATAGCGCTAGTCCACTGATCGTCGTCAAAAATTATTGGCATACATGTGTGTGTGCCGCATACACTAGCCACGGCTACTATTTGAGGGCAGCCCTTATTTCGCTCAGAGCTTCTGATTGTACGGCTACTATTTGAGGGTGGTGTCTATTTGAAGCTTGGTGATGAGTTCACCTCCCTCTGTCCATATTGTACTCACCAACTCTCTCTTCTTTTCTTCCACCTTTACCTTAGCCAAACTCAGATCCTAAAAAAAAAAAAAAAATCAATACATGAGAATACCACCAGCTGCTAAAATTCCTGCCACTAAAATTTTAATTTTGGTCTTATTATTGCTCATTAGGAGGCCATGGTAAAGTCACACAAAGGCAAGTGGGCCGAATATCCCAACCCTAATAGGGTTACCGATTGCCTCATAAGTAGCTGCTCTCCAAACAGATCTGCCACATGTCAAAGTAACAGTAGGAAGTAATGATTGTCACTATTGGACACATCTCAGAGGAGGTTGGAAGTTGGTAATACTATGGGCTGCCCATAGTGAAAGGTGAACTCTATTCACACAAACAGCTTTCGTTTGTTTTGGACGAAACTCACTCAGTGGATACTGCCAGGTGAGCTCTAGATCGACCGCTATAACTCTTCCTTATATGAGTGTTTTCCTGGGAATTTCCACGGAAAATTCTGCACGTCATAAAATGCCATAGCAGGCGATCTAGAGCTCACCTGGCAGTTACAAATTCATAGCTTGCTGTGTGTATAGTTGAGAACTGATAACTGATTTACGGCATCGAAAAAGTGGCTGTCATTGTGCTGAAGTAGCCAAGAATTTCCGATGTTGCACTACACTTGTCTACAGATTGTGTTTTCTGCAGTGTGATTGGCAGAGAGAAATTTCTCTCCAGAAAGTAATCAACGTTAATGAAGCCCAAGACATCAGCTGAATGACATCAGACCCTCTCCTCGCAGGTGGGATCTGGGCACGAGACTAGGGAAGGGGAGAAGGGGTCTGTCATGCACTGCGAGTCATTTGTGCTGTCTTTTTAAAACTAAAGGATGGGCTGTCAGGTATGGACCTCGATAATACCTTTCACCTGTTGAAAAATCGTTTAACCACACGGAAGATCACATGATGCATTCCATCCTCCTCTGGCCTGGCTACTATGATAACATTGTAGCTTTGAGGCATCTGAGGCCCTAGAAATAGCCTTGTTCCCAGGCCCCTGCACAGCTTTCGATCACTTGGAGCACAGAAAAGCTGGAGAGCCTGGTACACAATTTATGCCAGGCTCCCCCCGCTTTCCCATACTGTAAGCAATAGGAAAATGGGCGGGGCCAGGAAATGGGGCTACCTACCGTCCACTATGTTATAAGACAGATTCCAAGCCATCTTACTGGTGGAAGGTCCTGGTAGCTTGCAAGCTGAGCCTTAAGAGGGGCCAGCTCATTCTGTAGCTCTTCAATCTCCTGCACAAAGACACAACAATAAAGTCAACATAAAAGAGGAGATATCATCAGCCTTTCATCCCCAGGCCCTTCTCTCCCAAAAGGAGCTACCAATGAGGATGAGGCTAAACTGCTACAAGTAATAGTTATATCCCTCCCTGGGGGGTGGTCGTTTTACACATTTGTGTTGACACCAATGTGCAAGACCACAGGATATAACTATTATATAACCTGTTACCTAGGCAACATCACTGTAGAAGAGAGATATGAGCAACATTCTTATATGCTGCCTAGGTAACAGTATATTTGGGGCGAGCCTGAGCAAGCCCCACACTAGCGGGACTGCATTGCGCACGTGCGTGTGTATGTTTGCTTGCTTGCTTGCTTGCTTGCTTGCTTGCTTGCTTGCTTGCTTGCTTGCGGCCATATACCGTAAATTTTAAATGAGCGCGGTTAAATTTTAAAATTACGAAGACCAAGCTCATGCACACGGTACGGTAGCCGGGAAGCTATTGCCAGAGTGCAGCATCGGTGACCTGGAGCGGAGACGACTGAAGTTGAAGCATGCATTGCAACTTACTCCTTGCTGCTACAGATCATTAACGGCAGGCTGCCCACAGGCAGTACAAATTTCGATCAAGACGGTGGTTGAGGTCGCTCCAGTCATATATCTATGCTCCAGGTAAGGGCCATGCATAAATGGCACTTATAAACACCAATAATTCAGCTCATGACTTTAGTGTAAAGCTTAGTCCATGCACATATAGCCACACTGACAGTAGCTGTCCTGGCTGTTGGCATATGTGGTACCTAGCTATCTCTGGTGAAGACTTATCAGGATATCTACTTGTTTGTGACAAATCCTATGCCAAACCCATTTGCTGCTTGCTCAGGCTCCCCCCACAATGTTCTACATTTTCTAGTATTGTCTCACCTAGGCAGCCAAATGAGTGTCAGTTAATAGGACAGTGTTGTAAAGCCATAATTTTCTCCTATCAAGTGGTGCCATTTGCACTTGCTAATGGCTACAACCAAGGACACAAGTCACTCCCACTCACAGCTGTGATTGTCCACTGAAGCATGACCTCAGCCTTGTTCCCAGGCTCTCAGGCCTCCAGCTTTTAATCACTTGCAATATGTAAGCTGGGGTGTGAGCGCCTGGGAAAGAGGCCTTCTGATTGACCCACACACCTACTACCCATATGATGGCAATGACAGTATGGAGTAACCTATATACACCAGCCACGTCCACGTCATAAGAAAGATTCTGAGTGAGAACCAATTGCCATCATCTCTCACCCTCCAAAACCCTTTCTGAGCGTGAGAGATGGATGGATGCATGGATCTCTGCAGTCTAAGTTCTTCCTTGTTACGATTATTGGACAGTTTGTACCTTGGCACAGTGCTGCAGAGCTCCGTGACTGAGACCAGGCTCATAGCCACTCTCCTTCAGTTCCTCCTGCAAAGAAAGAGGGGGGTGGGGGGGGGGGGGGGGGGTTGGCTGAAGGAGGGGAGGAAGAGGGGATGGCACCTAACCTAACTGCTCAAGGAAGAGGTGTTGTTTCTTTAAGTACAAACTTTACAAGCACCCAGGGCACCTGGCTTGAGCCACCACTGCTCTACCATTGAGCCACAACAATCAGACAACCACTAGCCATCACAGTCCTCAACATTTATTGCACAGTTGGCTTCAGTCACATCTATTTTCGACTCATAACATCAGTGCCCCTCATGCACTAATATTCATCTACACACTTAGCCCTTTGTCTGCTCAGTCCTTGTTGACACTCACAGTGACAAGAGCCTGGGAATACGCCTTACCTTCATGGATGTCACTAGCTTCTGGTACTGCTCGGCTTTTTGTCTCAGGAACTCTCCCTCCTTCTTCTGTCGGGTTAGCACAGGAACATTAGCCTCCATCTCCCTCGACAGGTCACTCAAGGTGCTGCAGGCACAGGATATGTGGGAGGGAAGGAAAGATCAATCTGTAGCCATGTTCCCAGGCTCTCCACGCTAGCCGCATTCCCATGCTCTCCCCACTAGTCATGTTCCCAGGTTCTCCATGCTAGCCGCGTTCCTAGGCTCTTCCCACAAAGCAGAGGCAGCCTGGGAATGAGGCTAGCTCATCTGAAGGGAATTTACAGCAATAGAAGAGGCCAACTTATGCTCCTTCTTCCACTAGCAAAAGCTACTACCCAAGTAACAATTCTCCATAGACCAGCCAGACATTATCACGTGTTAATCCACGAGTCATAATGTCCATACTCCATACACATATGTCTGTCCTTTCCTTCCTCCCTCCCTCCTTCCCTACTACCCAACAATTCTCCATAGACCAGCCAGACATTGTCACGTGTTAATCCACGAGAAGTAACATCCATACTCCATGCACATGCACAAACACACACATGGCGTGTATTTGAAGGAAGTAGTTCGGCTCGTGAAAATACCACGCCCACTCGTGATATGCATGCTAACGAGTGTAATCAAGTATTTATTATCCATTACCACAACAGCGTCGTGTCTCTCTCACACAAAGTACCGAGTAACTCATCGTTCGAACGCACTGGTTCTAATTAAACCACACCCTGGTTGCTAGGATATCGCACGTATATAGCCTCAGGGCCCATGCAATAACACCTGTGCAATATCATGTGATATCACAGGAATAGGAAAACAGAAATATATTTGTTGGCTGTATTTTCATGTGGGCCGGAACATACTCATGATACTGCCCACTAACTCATATTGGACTGATTCGAAGGAAACTTGCATAGATGATAAATTACCATTTGTGTTTAGCATCTCTGATCAGTGCCTTTCGTATCCGCTCTTGCAGCCCCTCCGTCTCTCTCTCTGCCTCCTCCATCTTAACAGCATTGGCTGACATCTGCCTTGAGAGCTCTGTCAACGACAGGCAGAAACTAGAAAAGGTAGAGCGGGAGGAAAAATATTTGGGCGTGATGGATCCATACATGTACGAGCGCATAAGAACGGGTGGCTAGAGTAAGAGCGTGTAACTCCAATAGAAGCCCGTAGTCCGGTCAAAATTATTAAAAATAGAACACCTGGTCACATGCTTAGCAACAATGCCTTATGTCTACGCACAGCTGCGCAGTACGTGTTACTATTTTTAGTACTCACGGTAAATTCCGACTGGTTTCAAAATTTACGGAGTTACACGCTCTTACTCTAGCTGCCCGTTCTTATGCACTCTTGATACATGTAATGCCCCTCGAGGCCTGCCTGTGTATTTCTGTTTGCTAGAGTTGCTGGTCAGCTTTGGGTGGTAGCCATGCTCCCAGGCTTTCATGTGCACAAGCGCCTGAGAACAAAGCTATGATTAGTCTCACCTCCAGATCTCATTTGGTGCATTATCACTTTCAGTAAAATGTGTGAAGTGTGATACTGAAAGCAATCTACAAATCAGTGCTAATGAAGTTGGTTTTGGGTCTGGGACAAAGGACTGGGCTGTGATGAGGTGTGACCAGGTTGAAATTGCTGGACATGAACTACAGCACCCGGCTGTCCAACATGACACATTACCTTGTATCAGAGCAGTCACTGAGACCCAACACAGTGCAGGTGATGTCATATGATGTCACAAGATGTCACATGATGTCACATGATGCCACATGATGTCACATGATGCCACATGATGTCATTACAACAAAGGACAACACGCTGTCCAACATGACATTTTACCTTGTGTCAGAGCAGTCACTGAGACCCAACACAGTGGCCGTGCTAGCGAGGGTCTGTACGTAGCCCAGCGTCGCTGGTGAGAGGTCACTCATGGCAAACCCCATCCACTCCATCTCTGACTGCAACCTGACAGCTGTGATGTGTGTGTACATTGGCAATCAGTATAGACCCCTTCCGAGGACGGTGCCCCGAGGATCCAGTTCCCATGGTAATATGCCATATTGGAACATAACAGTGATTGGGTGAAAACTAACGAGATGTCCAGCAAGATGTTCAGCAAGAAACGCCTCTAACTTACTGTTACTTGTCTGGCTCTTCCATAGGATTGCTGTACAATGCACCACGTCATATACACCAACAGATCACTACCGACTTCCACGCTTAACGCTTGATCTCCATATGACATAATACCATGGAAACTGCATGTTTAGAAACGGGATCTATTAATCTTGTAGAACGACTTGCAATACATACCCCTCTCCTCCTGCCACAGTGATGTGTCAGAAATACAACACTCACACTCCTTGCCATGGAACGAAAAAAAGGCCTTCTTTGTATACTCACTTTCTGCAGCATATTCCTCGGCTTTCTGCTCAAAATCCTCCATCATGACTTCTGCCTCTCTCTCCCGCGTCTCACTGTCTTGAGCCATGCAGTAGAGGCAGTCCACCGTGTGGCTGTTGATCTCATACTCTGGTACCTCCTCTCCAGAAAACACCTTTTCTAGCCACCGGCGAACCTGAATAAATGAGATCAGGAGGGGTATGTGTGTAGCCTCACGTAGCTAGCCAGACTCTCGCAGCCTGGCTATGCAAGACTAGTGTGTGTGCAGAGAGAGTCTCATGTCTTGACCCCATAAATAAGTTTATTGTCCTCACATAGTCGTGCTTCTGCTCCATACTCTGTTGTTCTTGAAGTCCTTCTCCGTCTCTCTGCATGATGCTAACCTCTGTTGCTGCATAACAAATTTTCCCTCGCTTTTTTTTTCTCAAGACCACGTGCAAGCTGTGTGACTGTCATGTGACCAGCGTGCTACTATTAACTTCCAAGCTTATGAGCTTGAAACGAGTTCTACCGTCTACTTACGTTGCAAGCAGGTTATCAAACAGGGTGGGAAGCTTACAAGATGAGCAAGAAGGATAAAGGCAAAAAGGGAACTGAAAAATGGGATGCAGAAGACGTGATACAGGCGGTAGTCATTGCAGATAGCTTCAACTTCCGGTTTCTCCCCATTACCACAGAGAAACCGAGGGCGCTGCTCCCGCTCGTCAACCGGCCCCTCATCGACTACACTGTCGAGTTCCTTGCTGTAGCAGGGGTGCAGGAGATTTTCGTATTCTGCTGTGCCCATGCCGAGATGATCAAGGCTCACCTTGAGTCGTCACGATGGATGAAACCGACTTCACCCGTAAAGCTCCAAGTGATCATCTCAGAAGACTGTCCATCTGTCGGGGACGCCCTAAGAGACATCGATTCCCAGTCTCTGATTCGTTCCGATTTTGTCCTCGTCTCTGGTGACCTGGTCTCAAACATGGAACTCATGGAGGTCATACAGCTGCACAAGGAGACAAGAAAGAAGGATAAAATGTCCGTCATGACGTGCGTCTACAAGAAGGCCAACCCCAACCATCGTACCCGAAGCAATGAAGACGATATCCTCATTGCAACCAGCGCAACTGACGGTAGACTGCTCCACTGTGAAAAGCCTACTGGGAAGAAGCGACTCTCAATGCCCATCTCAATCTTTGAAGAAAACCCTGAGGTGGAGCTCCACTACGATGTCTTGGATTGCCACGTTAGCATCTGCTCCCCGCTCGTCCCTCAGCTCTTCTCTGACAACTTTGACTACCAGACAAGGTATCACTTTATCCGTGGCATTCTAGTAAATGAGGAGATCATGGGCAATCGTATTTATACCCATTTCATCACTGATCAGTATGCTGCACGGGTTTCCAACCTTCGTACGTACGATGCTGTAAGCAAGGATGTCATTCACCGATGGGTCTATCCATTAGTCCCAGACAATACGATTGGAGAGAATTATTCGTATGGAAGACATAATATCTACCTAAATACAAACGTCATTCTTGCCTTGGGGTCTGTTTTGAGAGAAGATGTTGTTATCGGAAATGGAACTTCGGTGGGGACAAATTCTAAGATTTGCCATTCCTCCATTGGTCACAATTGTGTGATTGGAGAGAACGTTACAATAGAGGGCTCTTACATCTGGAATAATGTTGAGATCGGGAGTGGTTGTGTGATCAAGCAAGCCATGGTGTGTGATGGAGTCACCCTGAAGAGAGATGTTACAATAGAGCCGGGCAGCTTGTTGTCATTTGGGGTGGTAGTGGGTCCAAATTTTGTGGTAAAGAGTGGCTCTCGGCTCACAACAAAACACCAATCTCAGGATGACCTCTGTGGCTTGCAGTGGGGAGACGAGGACTTGGTCTCAGAAAAAGAAGAGCCTAGCGACCAACCAGAGACAGTAGCCGAGCATGTTGGTCAGGAGGGGAAGGGGTTTTTATGGCAACCACCTGACACAGAAGAGGAGGAGGATTCAGACCACCATGTGTTGGTGGAGAAGTGGCCTTTTGGGGAAGAAACAAATGGCTCCAGCAGTGAAGGTAGTGTTGCCTCTACCTTGCCAAGCAGTCCCGAGCTCATGGAGGGTGACACAGACACCCTCATGTTCTACAATGAGATTCTGGACAGCATTCGCTCGGGGATAGCCGAACTTGTCCCATGTGAAAACACCATCCTGATGATCAATGCTTCCAAGCATGCCTATAACATCCCAATCCAGGACGTTCCTCTTGCAGTTATGAAAGCCATACTAGAAGGCCCACAGAATAGCACCACAGGACAAGCTCCTGAACTGCTCCTCTACATAAAGAACGCCATTTCTCACTTTGAATCTCTTCTTCAGCACTATATTAAGGGGTCAGAGGGGCAGATTGTTGTTTTACACACACTAGTGGACTGTGCTATGCAACACCCCAACCTCACTACCATCTTTGCAAATGTCATTTTACTGCTCTACAATGCAGACATTGTTGAAGAAGGAGCAATAATGGAGTGGTACTCAAAATTTCAGAGTTCAGACTCTAGTTTGAAGCAGCAGGAACTATTAATGTCAGTAAGGCCAGTCATTGAGTGGCTACAGAACGCCGAGGAAGAATCTTCTTCAGATTAATCTCTTTTGGTCTCGGGCTTTTTTTAATTTTGTTATAGCTACATTATAAAGATTGATGGCTCTTTGGTGCTATGAAAAGATGCAGCAGTAGTAGTTAAGTTACATGCAGGTTATTTGCAAGAGTTAATGTAGGACGTAACTTAATCTTGACCTAGGTATAATAAAGACAATCCAAAATAGTGTTATAGCAGGAAATTCATCAGTGCAGCAGAAACAAGCAACACAAACATGAGTTACTATATTGGCAGAGTTAGCTTTGACTACTGGGTTCACTAACCCAAACTGAAGTCCCATTGCCATATACCACACTTAACTGTACAGCTACCACTGTAACATAATATAACAGTCCTATGATTATCACAATGACAGCTAAGAAAATTACTATAATTCTCCAATCCTTGAAGAACCCTTTTCTGTCCTCCTGCCGTTGCAAGATGGGATGGATGGTTGGGGAGTCTAAGGTCAGGGAAACTTCTCGTAGGTTTGACACCCGGTTGTCCGTGTCCTCCCTCACTTTCTGCAGCTCCTCATCAAACTTGTTCAAAAGTGCATGTCGGCTATACTTCCATCTCAAGGCAGACTGGATGCTAACCTCCCTATACTCTGGGCCATCTGATTCCCCCTTCTCATCATCCGCATCACACGAGTACTCCTCCTGATCCTCCTTCTTTTTCTCCCCCTCCTCATCCCCTGAACAGTAATACGTTCCCTGGCCACCCATCCTCATCTCATCAGAGGTACTTGAGCTCTGGGTACCAGGGACTCCCTCCACTACTGCGTTTTGTCTACACTTTTCCAGTTCTTGCGTCTCTGTTAATACGCCATGTTCTCTCACAGGAATTTTCACCACTTTCAGAGCAAAGAAATGTTGGTCTGTGTACAGATTATTCACTCTTCGTATTTCTGAGGCCTGGAGGGAGCAGGAGAAAAGACATTTGTGCTCAGCATCAGCAGTTATGATGGAGTTGTTCCAGTAAACTTTCATGTCGCATATGATGATACTATACTAAGCAAAGTTTTGGTCCAATGTGGGCCTTTGTCAGGCTTCACAAAAACCTGTACAAATTTTATGAAGCCTGACTAAGACCCACATTGGGCCTACTGCACCTTGCAAGTGAACTTGTGGTTTACCAGGCAATCAATGGCTTTATAGGCTACAAAGACTGACAGTCACGTTTACGGTTTCTTCAAAAGTCAACCACAGATACACTCTGTTTCCTTCTGACAACCTACCTGCAAAGTGCAGTACATGCACAGGGGGGGGTAGGACAAGCTCACGTGCACTCAGATATCTGATGATGTAATGCCTAGTGAAATCGTCTGATTCCATGCGCTGCAGCCTTTATTGAGTACTTTTTGTGCAGTTTTAGATAGTAGTTTGCCGCGCTAAAGCTAAACATGTACTTTGGTTTCCTGCTGCAATCGGCAGCATGGTGAGTTCACCCATATCCAGGGATTTCTCCAACTTTCAGACAATGTAGGGATGTTCTACCCTAAGAACAAAAGTGTTCCAAGCATTGAACCCCATTGAACCCCGGCAAACTTCGATGCTACAAGCGCTTTACTTGTTTAATCTCTGTAAATCCCCGTGAACTTTCCGCATACCTAAGAATGGAATGTAATTTTTTCACGTGCTTCTTAGAGCTTGTCCTACCCCCCCCTGGTACATGCACTAGTGTACAAATGTGATATTGACACAGGTCTGGTACATGCACTAGTGTACAATAGTGATATTGACACAGGTCTGGTACATGCACTAGTGTACAATAGTGATATTGACACAGGTCTGGCTCATGCACTAGTGTACAATAGTGATATTGACACAGGTCTGGCTCATGCACTAGTGTACAATAGTGATATTGACACAGGTCTGGTACATGCACTAGTGTACAAATGTGATATTGACACAGGTCTGGCTCATGCACTAGTGTACAAATGTGATATTGACACAGGTCTGGCTCATGCACTAGTGTACAAATGTGATATTGACACAGGTCTGGCACATGCACTAGTGTACAATAGTGATATTGACACAGGTCTGGCTCATGCACTAGTGTACAAATGTGATATTGACACAGGTCTGGTACATGCACTAGTGTACAAATGTGATATTGACACAGGTCTGGTACATGCACTAGTGTACAAATGTGATATTGACACAGGTCTGGCTCATGCACTAGTGTACAATAGTGATATTGACACAGGTCTGGTACATGCACTAGTGTACAATAGTGATATTGACACAGGTCTGGCACATGCACTAGTGTACAATAGTGATATTGACACAGGTCTGGCACATGAAACAGCCATCAGTAAAAAACAAACACAAGTAATGGTAATGTACTGTGTCATTTTGTAGCAAAAAAGGGTCACCCACAATGCAGCGTTTCAGGCATCATCAGCTACACTAGGGTAAGACAAACACTAGGTGGCTAGCCATAACCTAATGGGCATGTAAATGGAAAACGTGTGCACCAAGCCATGTTCTTGTGAAGTGCAAGTTACAAGAAAGGTGGTAACCACTCCATTGGCTTCCTTGTTTCTTGTCTTCCAGTTGGATTTGGCCATTGCACTACCAGATACAAATTGGGTGGGAACGTTTGTGAACCAAGGCCTAGTGTTGACATGGCCGCACCTAAGCTTGTTTCATCATTTTAAGCACTATCTGTATTCCTAGATGTTTAAATGTCATCCAGGAGTGTTTGCCAAAATGAACCCAGGATTAGCTCTAACATACTGATCTGCACTCCAAACTTACGCAGCAGTGAATTTGGGACATACAATGTGTATAACATGACTGTGTATGTGATGTATTGTGACCAGGCATAAAATAAATAGACCCCTTTTCTGAGCATCCAGTTTCCATGGTATTATGTCATATTGGAGATCAAGTGCTGAGCTTGAAGATCAGTCCTGATCTGCTTAGTATTAGCCTCGTACCCAGGCTCCTCCCCAAGCCTGGGTACGAGGCTACTTAGTATATTGATGAATGACATGAACGCATTGTACAGTGACTTTAAGAATTGTTGTACAATGCAGTCATGTCACTATGCTGCCAGATCAGTACTGATCTTCAAGCTCAGCACTTGACCTCCAATATGGTGTAATACCATGGAAACTGGATGCTCAGAAAGGGATCAGGAAGCCAACAATGGCACTTGACCTATGTCCTCATCTCCAGGTCATCCTTGTGTAACTGGCATTCAAAGAGCGCCTTCTACATGTAGTTGTTTCCAGGCCTTCAATCACAGCTAACGTGGTGGAAGGCCTGGTAAAACTCCTACATAGAATGACGTCAGGTGGACGTTTGGTGGACGTTTGGAGGTGTGGTACTTCCGTTAAACCGAGAACCCGAGAAGTAACACCAGACTGCTCTGTCGTTGTTAAACGCCTGTCCGTGATAGCGCCTGCTTTAGATTAGAATAGACCTATGACTGTGGTTTAACAGAAGTACCACGCCTTCAAACGTCCACCTGACGTCATTCTACGTAGGAGTTTTACCAGGCCTTCCACCGCATTCATTACCTGTGATTGAAGGCCTGGGAACGAGGCTAAGCGCCTTCCACAGTGGGTGAGTCTAGCCTCATTCCCAGACCATGTATGGAATGAGGCTATGGGTGAGTCCCGCCCACCATTGGGAAACACTGTCTACACTTCCCAAGAGTATTACTACTACCCCCTCTTACATGACAGCCATATCTGAGGGCCACTCTTTGTACTGTATCACCAGGAAGAATGGGTTCCTCAATAATGTTGAACTTTTGTTTAACCCTAGGAGTCTTTGGGCTTTTGGGGCTTTTTGGCCCACGTAACCGGCGATGTTTTGGTCTTCTCGGCTTCACTTCTCTCAACTCAATAGTCTCCTCAGATTCACTGCAGTGATCGGCATACCTTCCTCTGTCACCAAACATGTAGAACAGCCCTGGCCTGAGAGTTTTGGATAGCTTTTTCCTTCTCTCCACCGCCTCTGAACTGTCTGGATCCACAGTAGGTAGGCGTATGTACCCATTTCTTGTACCTACAGTAGTCATGCTCCGCTTTACCTGATTATCGGCCCTTCCTGAATTCTAGACAAAGAGATAAACGTCGACTTGGTGCCTTTGTCTTCTCCACACGAACACAATGATGTCACTTCGTCTTGTGACTATCACGTGATCTAGCGGTTTGGCCGGCCGGCCACGCCCCCGTGGTGTTATTGAGCGCTCGAGCGTGGAGAGACCACATAAGTGCAGCTAGTTAGTAAGTAAGCTAAGCTCATTAATCTACGTTTGTTTCATAAAAGCTGCTCTTTTGGCTACCAAAAGATCTGCAAACTGCTAATGTGTGGTCTCTCTCGCTGGATGTTGAAGCCCCGGGTGATCAACACTTTTATATTGGTATTCATGTAATCTGACCGTGAATAGTTATGTCTATTGGGCGGCCCTACGCGGATTCAAATACCAAATCCACTCTTGATCGCGAAGAAGACGAGAATTTCGCCAACACAGTGGACTTGCTTCAGCAACAGATTACCCTGGAATACAAACTCCAAGCTACTTGCCAAGATTTACTGTATCATTACAAGGAGAGCCATAACTGGGTGGCGGTGAGTCAAATAGCTCAGAATCTCATTACAAATTCGCAGCGAATCGACGATCTGAAAAAAGAGTTGTTGACGGTTAGAGCTGGTTGTGTGCTCTCCCCTGGGCTAGACAGCATCAAGGAGTCGGAAGATACAGGATCTGAAGGTGGCAAAATCTTCCCTGAGTCAATAGAGGTTGAGGCTGAGCATTTTGATCTTGATCTTGATCTTGAGAGTGGTGGGGAGACAGGGGAGGAAGAAAAACCTGTCAAACTGGTTTCTATTAATGAAGCAGATATGAGTGAATTTGAGACCCCACTAACACAAAACCACGTTAATGAGGTCATGGCCAAAGTTGAAACTGCCCAACATTCCAATCCTCCTTCCCCAGAGATTGAGGAATCCATTAGAACCACAGAAGAAAGTTGTAGGAGCCTTGAGACAAATTACAAGCCAGACTGTAGTGAATCCCCCAAAGAAAGCAACTGTTTCACTTCTGGTGAAAACACACAGCAATCTTGTGGAGCAGACAAAAAGCCCCAAGAATCTTCTCCAGCAGAGGGTTTCCAACAAGAGGGCTCTCAAGTACCCCAAACACTAGGAGAGGACTCACAAGCTTCCTTGGCACCAGGTGGAAATAGCTCAGTTGAAATCGACAATAAACCTACATCCTCTGGTTCCACTCCTCCAGAGACGGAAGACTGCGAGGGAACTGCTGAAAACTGCAAACACTTAGAGAGCTCTCCAGAAGGAGAGTTTCATACCAGTGCTGAAGTCACAGAGGTTATAAGTGACCAAACTTCCCCCATCGCCAAACATCCCTACCCTCCAAGTGACACAATGTCCGAGGCTGCCACTACAACTCTAAGCCACAATGGAATTGAAGCAACCATGAGGGAAAATGGATTGAGTAACCTTGCATTGACTGTTCGTGTTAGCAGGGTTTTGGATGCCGACAGCGGGGAGGTGTCTTACCTCGTCGACACCCACAACCTGGACCCTTTGACCACAGAGCCAAAGCAGTCAATGTCACACAGTTTAAAAGAGTTTTGTGAACTCAGAGAGCAGCTTGCAGCAAAGAGGGAACTTCCTGAGTTGGAAGTTTCTAACTGCGAATCTTGCAAGGTTGATGGTGTGCATGGTGAAGAAGACGTGTGCAAGAAGCTTGAGAAATTCCTAAACACAGTCGTCTGTGACTCTGTTCTCAGGGGGGAGCCTATTGTAGTGCGTTTTCTCATCGAAACAAACACAGAGGAATCACAAGCAGACAAAGGTAAATATGCCCTAAAATTTAGACCCTCGAAAAAAATTTTACACTATATGGGTATGCCCTAATCTACTCTCCTTATGTAAACTATAGTCTTAATGGTACTTTCCAAGTAAGTATTTTATCTATGTAAACCCAAATCTCCCTGTCACAACAGTATATGAATGGTATATGCACTTTTAAGTTGTCTCATTGAATTACATGTACATGACCTCTACTTCAAGTAGACCACTTAGGGCAACAAAGTTGACCTTTAAGATACCTAGGTAAATTTTTGTATCTCAACAACCTTTCTTGGCTGAGAAGGACCCGCTTTTCAAGTCAAGATTCAAGGTTTGGTTCAGTTGTGGAGATGATTAAAGAAGCTTGCCAATGCGAGGTCCAATTTGCCAGATACTTTACCTAGCTATAGTCAACCTATGCTACACTACTGCCTCCTCAAATTCAGCTGTCAAAATTGTTTTCCCAGAACAGGTTTTACAACATTGGCTGCACAGTTACAACAAAATTACAAGTACATGTGACACCTGTTTAATCCAGCTGTGCAAACATGCCATTACGTCCAACCTTGAAAGCTTCACATCAGTATGTATACTTGGTGTAGGCTCAGCAGTTGCAGTAAATACTCATGCAGTAGCCTCGTTCCCAGGCCTTCCCACCGTCCAGTTTTTGATTGCTTGCAGTATACAAAAACGGAGGGGGAAGGCCTGGTCCATTTTATCATGTTTTGTCTATGTAGGTAGACAGAGGGAGGGGGAGGGGTCCCCGATCGAAAAAACAAGCTTGATGCCTTATGTTGTAGTTTCTGCCCCAAGCGCTGGAGTTTTGAGCATTCGCGAAGCGAAAAACGTACCACTCCTGTTTCAAAGCAAAGAACGGGTGCACAAAATGCATTCTTTCAATCGGGGATCTCTCCCCCCTTCTGTCTACCTAGGTAGACAAAACGTGATAAAATGGACCAGGCCTTCCCCCTCCATTTTTGCATACTGCAAGCAATCAAAAACTGGACGGTGGGAAGGCCTGGGAACGAGGCTACTGCATGCAGATGTCTCCCCACCATATGACACATGGTACCTACTTCAGACCTTGGCTTGCAAGCTGGCATTCTCTGCCACACCTTTGTACAACTCCAGGAAGTTCACTTTCTATAGACTTCATTAGTGCCACAAGGTGACTTGTACTGCAGCCCTTGACAAGCAAGGCTTGCAAGTCAAAAAATGTTACCTGCCACACTGCTCCAAAAAGTTTACTGTCTGTATCACCTTCAGTATACAGTGGGTACTGGCTTCGTTCCCAGGAGGAGCCTGGGAATGAGACGGCCCAGGCTCCTCCCAGCATTTCAGTGGCTTCTCAGTTGGCTCCTGCATCAACAGAAAGAAAGTTAGGCTGCCATGACATGCCTAAATTTTATATCATATGTCATGTAATTTTATGTCATGATATGACGACATGAGGTTCATTTCTGAAAGTGTAATCTATCACTGCATGAAAAAAGGCATAAGTGACTCATTAACTTGGTATGCTAGTGTTTGGTAAGTTACAAGTACATGTGACCTTTCACAAGTAGGAATATAGGTCTGTTGGCTCAAATTTCCTACATTCTGTGTCAGCTTCTTGTGTGTTCAGGTAAATCCCAGCTAAGTAATTATACAAATACACACTGTTTATGATATAGACTTTGCTTATGTCATATCATGTCGAGACTACTTTATGTCATGACATAACAACATACGATACATCGTGGCAGCCCTAATTTAAGGAAGGTTCTCTGGTACCAACTTGAAATAAACTTTGCTCCGGTCATCATCAGTCATTTTGCCCAGATGACAACCAGAGCATTCAGTCAAATCATTGACAAAAAGTTTCAGATTTCAAGTTTGTTCAAGTTTTGTCAATGCATACCATAGACTAGTATGCAGCAAATGCTGGGGAGAGGTACGGTATTAAAAGTTGGGGAGTGGCTTGCAAACAAGGCTAGTAGGTGCATAAACTGTGTATCATTAACAATAGTGTGAAACTTAAAGGAAAAGGTGACCTGAGAAGAATGTTTTCGGACCCAGACAGATTATCAACACTAAACTTTGGCGCCATTAGCCATTAGCAGTCTCCACAGTAATGTTTTTACTAATTGTGAACCAAAACAAGAATGTCATCGGTGTATGACTTACCTGTAAAACTTGACTGTAAAATCTGCACTCTGTGTTCTGTTGCTTAGCAACCAAAGTGGGAGTGGCATTTCGTTGCTAAGTAACCATACTAGCTGCCAATTGGCTACTTAGTGGTGGTAAGCCTCAACACTGTGTAGACTGTGGACATTTGATCTGTTGTGCACAAAATATTCTGTTCCTGTTGACCCTGTAAGCTTAGATGTTATATCGAGTCACCTGCTGTGAAAAATGTGTTTGCATAACCTTGTTCCCAGGCCTCCCCAGTTTTTTGTTCTTTGGTTTGTGTTCAGTGTAATACTTATCACGCAAATGACGTCAAATGGACGCGAGGTGGACGTAGGGGGGAAGGGGTCCACATTCAAATAGCATACTAGACTTCATCATCAAGTGCTCCGTCACTAGGCAAAACCCCAGACATTCACAAGATCGCAAGTACTCTGCTTAACCAGTAAGAAACTCACTCTCAGGTTTGTTGTGCGCATATTTGTGGTCGGGCACCGCTCCCCCCCTACGTCCACCTCGCGTGCATGTCACATGATAAGTGTTGCCTTCCCTGTGTTTTTTGCCACTCTTCCACTTCTGTGTATTATACTGAATGCAAACCGAAGAACAAAAAAACCCGGGGAGGCCTGCGAATGAGGCTAGTGTTTACACAAGGTGATGGAAGGCTTACTCACCATCTGCTACGAATATCATAGCACCTTTTGTGTCGCTTGCTGAGCTAAACCAAACAGTTATTCTTTGCTGTAAGAAAGTGGGAATTGGTGTGACAGTGATGTAGTATATGGGGAGTTCGGTGTTACAGCAACTTTAACTTTCAGTTTGGAAACACTTTTTGTCCCAATTTAATGCATGATACAGAAGGGGTTACCCAATTTAACACATGATACAGAAAGGGTTACCCAATTTAATACGTGATACAGAAAGGGTTACCCAATTTAATACGTGATACAGAAGGGGTTGCCCAATTTAATACATGGTACAGATGCAGAAGGGGTTACCCAATTTAACACGTGATACAGAAGGGGTTACCCAATTTAATACATGATACAGAAAGGGTTACCCAATTTAATACGTGATACAGAAAGGGTTACCCAATTTAATACGTGATACAGAAAGGGTTACCCAATTTAATACGTGATACAGAAGGGGTTGCCCAATTTAATACATGGTACAGATGCAGAAGGGGTTACCCAATTTAACACGTGATACAGAAGGGGTTACCCAATTTAACACATGATACAGAAAGGGTTACCCAATTTAATACATGATACAGAAGGGGTTACCCAATAATGACAAACAAGCTATACATCACATGACCAAACCTTACCTCATTTCCAGGCCTTCTCATTGTCCAGTTTTTGATTGCTTACAGTATAGCACATTCTGGCACTTGGACAGACGCTATACGAGCTTGCTTCTTCAGCACTTGGACAGACGCCATAAGAAAAGCATCGAGTTTGCTTCTTCAGTCAGTGTCTACCTAGGTAGACACTGACATCGTTCACGTCGGAGTGAATAATGTCCCCCCCCCCCCCGGACATTATTCACCGGTGAATAATATCCCCTCTAGTGAATAATGTCCCCCCTCGTGCATGCTGGTCTGTGGGCAAGTTGGTCCGGCATTTTTATTTACTAAGTTCAGAGCATTGCAACTGGCAGCTGGGAACATGCAATGGACCTGACAACAGCAGCACCACCCACAACCCAAAGTGAAGTACAGCTCGCAAGGATACACTTTAAGTCTCGCGTGGCCAGATCGAACTGCGAGACTAGATACACTTAGCCTCGTACACAGGCCTTCTGGATTTGTGTTTGTCATTCACAAAAGCTTATCTTTCAGGCCCTCTTTCCCTGCAAGCGACAAATGCTGGGGTAAGAATGTCCAGGGTAAGAGTGTAAGGAGACACTGCATAAATCATCCCACTCCACTATCTATGCATAAATCGAGTGTGTGCCAAGAACGCTGTATACGCATGGCTTCGTAGTCTCGCAGGCCTGTGTGGCTTGTGAGGCCACTCCAAATTACTTGCTTGTTTCAAAATGAACTCATCTTCCCCCTACTAGTGCCTGAATTCCCGCAGATGACAGTTTTCAACCTAGTTCTAGGGGGGACAATATTCACTGAGGGGGACATTATTCACCAGTGAGTAATGTCCTAGGGGGGCAATATTCACTTATAAATAATGTCATTTTTGGGGGGGACACTGTATACTATGACAACGTGATAAAATGGACCCGGCCTTCCCTCTCCATTTTTGCTCAAGACAGTACCAATTCCAATTTTTGTCATGCTATGTGTACCAGCGTTATATTACAGTTAGCCCTTACATAATCAATCCCTATGTGACTGTTTGCTAGTCTTTAGCCCCGTTTACACTTAGCCTTGTCCCCAGGCCCCACCCAAAAATCGGGAAAGGGGCCTGGTGTTACTTGCAAAAATTCCCGTATGTGCTGTGTCAGCAGTCTTCGTTTGGAGTAGAGGAATCACGTTCGTCCATTACCAATTACTAAATTCTTGACACGTGAAAGTAGTAGACTCGTTCCAGGATCATTTGAAAATGGGAACGGGGCAAGCAGACTTTTTATAAACCTCGGATTTCAGAAACTTGGAGCGTAGTTACGCTTGCTAGGCTACTGCTCTTGCCTCACAAGATTTTCTGTAGTCGCTCCATACCAAGATCTGTTCATCTACTCTGTAATGCCATCGTCAACAGTAGCTGGCTACCACGTGATCAAGTAAGGCACGTAATCGTTACATAAAATGCTGACTCAGCACATACGGGAAAGTTTGCAAGTGACGCCAGGCCCCTTTCCCGATTTTTGGGTGGGGCCTGGGGACGAGGCTAGTTTACACTAGCTCTTAACACTAGCACTTTAACTTTAACCACTTTCTGTAAACCACATGATGATGTGGTTTGGCCAAACTGGTAAACTATTTAAGTGCTAGTGTAAATGGCTTTTAAACCAGAGTTTAGTACTAGACTGTAGCTTAAAAGTAGGCTCGTTCCGAGGCCCCACCCAGCTTTCCATCGCTTTCAGTACGGAAAAGCGGGAGAGGGCCTGGTATCTTTTCTCACGTGGATGACGTCAGGATAGAAAGGATGGTAGAAAGGGTTTAATTGTGTGTGGGCACACAGGGCCCAGAACAGCAAAAAGAGCCAACGTAGCAGGTAACTTACCGCACGTATCTAGCTGGCGGAGGGCGATTGTCGTATACACCGAGCGCTGAGCGTGTAGTCGGTTGAATAATACGCGAAATGTAGCCTGTTCATTCGGAAAATATTTTCCGATTACGTCATGCTCACGTGAGAAAAGATACCAGGCTCTCCCTGCTTTTTCGTACTGCAAGCGACAGAAAACTGGGTGGGGCCTGGGAACGAGGCTAGCTTAAAAGATTAAAACCTTTACATGACCTTATTCAACATAGTTAACCCTTACATGACCATACTCACCATAGTTAACCCTTACATGACCATACTCGCCATAGTTAACCCTTACATGACCATACTCGCCATAGTTAACCCTTACATGACCATACTCGCCATTGTTAAACTATACCTATCATACTCGCACAGTAAGCAATTTGTTGGGAAATGTATTTTGGAGGTTTTGATGTGCTGGCTTCCTGCTGTATTATAATGCAACTTCCATAATGGTATTCATAGATATTGTCAACTATGCCAGCTATATTAGGCATGATGCTGCAGTGGCTAATGGTTTCTCATATTACATGTGCAAACAGCTCAGTGAGGTATTGTATTACTGCACAGTAAAGCATGTGCTAATATCCTGAAATTGACACCAATCACATGGTTAGGGAAGAAGCCACTTATCGAATGTGTTGGTAGCAACATGCCTTTGAAATTACATAAAGAGGATGTGCTGGTACTAACCATTACAAATGATTACCCGTCCCTTCAGATGAGAGGAAACAGAAACCAGTCCCATCACAATCAGAACCCACACCCTTGAATGGCAGAGACCTGTACAGTTCCGAAGTAGAACCAGGAAACATTCCTTCAGCTAGTGATTCCATCCAGGGGTTAGGGCACCAGGAACTGGAGAGCGATCCAGAGATGGACTCGGTCTCTCACGCCAGTGAACAAGGGCAAGGTGAGGAGGAGGAAGAGGGTGAAATGCAAGGGTCAGAAATTGATCCAGCCTCTTGCACAAGTGAACTGAGAAAAGGGGAGGAGGAAGGAGAGGGGGAAGGAGAGGGTGAAATGCAAGGGTCGAAAGTTGATCCAGGCCCTCACACTAATGAAAGAGGGCAAGGAGACGAGGAAGGAAAGGAGGAGGGTGAAAGTCATAGGTCAGAAATTGATCCAACCTTTCACACCAGTGAACCAGGGCAAGAGGAGAAAGATGAAACTCATAAGTCAGAAATTGATCCAACCTCTCGCACCAATGGACAAGAGGAAGCAGAAGGAGTAAGTGAAAGTCATAGGTCAGAAATTGATCCAGCCTCTCGCACCAGTGAACCAGGGCAAGAGGAGAAAGATGAAACTCATAAGTCAGAAAATGATCCAACCTCTCGCACCAATGGACAAGAGGAAGCGAAAGGAGTAAGTGAAAGTCAAAGGTCAGAAATTGATCCAGCCTCTCGCACCAGTGAACCAGGGCAAGAGGAGAAAGATGAAACTCATAAGTCAGAAATTGATCCAACCTCTCGCACCAATGGACAAGAGGAAGCAGAAGGAGTAAGTGAAAGTCAAAGGTCAGAAATTGATCCAGCCTCTCGCACCAGTGAACCAGGGCAAGAGGAGAAAGATGAAACTCATAAGTCAGAAAATGATCCAACCTCTCGCACCAATGGACAAGAGGAAGCGAAAGGAGTAAGTGAAAGTCATAGGTCAGAAATTGATCCAGCCTCTCGCACCAGTGAACCAGGGCAAGAGGAGAAAGATGAAACTCATAAGTCAGAAAATGATCCAACCTCTCGCACCAATGGACAAGAGGAAGCGAAAGGAGTAAGTGAAAGTCAAAGGTCAGAAATTGATCCAGCCTCTCGCACCAGTGAACCAGGGCAAGAGGAGAAAGATGAAACTCATAAGTCAGAAAATGATCCAACCTCTCGCACCAATGGACAAGAGGAAGCGAAAGGAGTAAGTGAAAGTCGTAGGTCAGAAATTGATCCAGCCTCTCGCACCAAGGAACTGGGGGAAGAGGAGGAGGGAGGAGGAGAGGACAACCATAGGCCAGCTTCTCAAGCCAACCAAGGGGAAGAGGAGGACAAAGGTCAAGGTTCAGCAGAAACTGAGCCCCTAGAAAGTGCTGACACTCGAGGGCTGGTTGATTCAACATCATCCGACACTGCAGTTACACTGAGTAACAGTGGTGGTAAGACAAGGCTGTCTCGATCAGAAAGCAACCCCATTGTTGGTGGTGTGGCAACAGTGCATGATGACAGCGTGCTGCACCTGAATCTCTCACCACTGTCCCCCACCTCCCCCAAAGCCGCTTCAAGTGAGAACATAGTCGAAGATGACGACTTTTTTTCTGATAAGAACAGTTTGAAGAAGCGACAGCGTTCTGTTCCTTCCATCTTCAAGAGAGCAAGTCGTAGTGGAAGTGTGATACGACAGCTCAGCCAGCGTATGAAGACCAAGTGGAGAACAACCAACTACGAGAGGGACTCCTCCATTGTCGAAGTCCCAAAGAACATCCCAACACAGGAATGGGACCCTACCTGTCTCCTGGAGGAGCTCTACTCTGATCACAAGCCTGGTGCTGCACAGTGCAATCCCTCGGGTGAGTCCGCACGCTACTTTGGCTACATGGAAAAGCTTCCAATTAACCAATCCAAGTCCACGGTGATGAAGGGTTGGAAGCGTCGCTACTTTAGAGCAATGGAGGGAAACATCTTTTACTACGAGGAACGAACCTCAGAGAAACCTCTGGGATGCACACGCCTGTCCAACTCCAAAATCATTTGCAATACGAAAAAATGTCAGATTCAAGTGACAGAAAAAAATGGTAGATTCTTGATGGTGAAAGCGCCTGACGTTGCAGAGTTGAATGCGTGGCACCGTGCCCTCCAGCTTGAAGCAGCCCACCCCACTATGGTTTCCTCGTCCAACCTTTCACCACATCCCCAGAGGGATAACCCTGTCGTTATCATTGATATTGGAGCATGTTCAGTCAGGGCCGGGTTTGCTGGTGAAAATGCCTATCCACAGCTCTTCTTTCCAGCCGTGTGCAGCATTGATGCTTCAACCAATGACCCGATAGACTGTGGCCTCAATGCCTTTCTCCCTCAGAATCGGTACGGAGCTCGTTTGATCTACCCGAGAAAACAAAGTCTTAGAATGGACCGCCATGATTCTAGTGTGAAAATAACAGCTGTGCATGCCATTATTGAGTCAGTCCTCCTCCAGTTGAACGTACAAGCCAGAGATTGCCATCTTTTGTTAGTCCTGCCCTCAACCGTCCCCGAACAAGAGCGAAACAAGCTTATTGAATTGCTTCTCGAAACGTTTGCCTTCTCTGGTATTTATCTGCAAGAGCAAGCAATTTTGGCACTGTATTCCTACAACACGACCTCAGGAGTGGTGGTGGACATGGGAGACCATATAGATGTTATCCCTGTAATTGATGGCTACATAGTTGAAGCAGGCATTACAAGATTACCGTTCGGTGGGAACGCAATCACTGAGAGCATTTCGAAATTAATCACCACTAAAGGAGTGAGGTACTTCTCTGAAACTGAAATGTACATCAATCGGTTTATCAAGGAGAGCATTTGCTTCGTTTCCCAAAATTACACAGAAGATTGCACAAAATGTGATGCATCCCCAGCAGAGTACACTCGAGCAGTCGACGTGGATCGATTCCAACTTCCTGACCACAGAAAAGTGGTTGCTTTAGACAACTCCCTGTTTCAAGCCCCTGAAGGCCTCTTCAGCCCGATACACTGGGGTAAGGATGTCCCTGGAGTCCAGGAGGCCGTCTGGAAAGCATTACAAGCATGCCCCATTGACCAACGAAAAGAGTTGTCTAGAAAGATCTTTCTTAGCGGGGGTACATCTCTCCTTCCTGGCCTTCAAGAGAGGCTAAAACAAGAGCTGATATTGTTGTCCCCTCAAGGAACTACTGTTGAAGTGCACGCTAGTGAAACTCGCCAGCATGCTGCCTACCTTGGTGCATCGGTCCTGTCTTCTTTGAGTTCGTTTCAAAGCATGTTGTTGACACAAGAGGAATGGAGCACACTTGGAATGGACGCTTTGAAGAAATGGAGCATCTCTTAAAAAGTGTGTGCTGTCTTTCTTTCTGTAACTACAGAAAAATGTCTTTTCTGGTTTGTGTCACCGAACCGTTCATACCCTACTGTACTCCTAAAAACATGCGTTTTTATCTCTGTAACACAGTATAAAGTTGCTCTATTCATTCAAATTAACTTACAATTTTAAATGACACTAATTTATGGAAGTTATTAACGTGTAATATGTGACACTAATTTATACCATCTATGGAAGTTCTAAGTAGCGGAAGAAATACTTTCGCTATTTACGGTATTACTAAATTAAAGTACTTCAGCGCGCGCGTGAGAGATTCGGAACAGAAAATCTTAGCGTATTCGTTAATAGTCTTGTCTGCTAGCAGCTAGGGTAAAGGAATGCGAGTATGGCCTTCTTTCGAAGGATGCGTTCTCCTAAAGAGCCGAAGCAAGACAACCCAATTCCGAACCGTTCATTTAGCACAAGTGCCTTACACTCGACTACAAACGGACACAGGCGGCACAAAAGCGACGAGGTACTAAACGTGGACTACTCCCGTTCGGACGCTTTCAACTCACACGATGACGGTCGTCATGAAAACCCCCCTCTACCTCCCCGTAACAGACCTGGTTCGTATTCAGTCGGAGGCACTCAGCCACTGAAGCAACAATATCCCGAGGAAGAGTGCTATGTGACCCCCGCCGACACACTCAGACATAATGCAGCTAGACTGAACCAAGGGGATGGTGAAGGAGGACCCGCTCCTACTCGAGGCGAAATGAAGCAAATTACTATGCACCGAATGACCCTCTCTCAGAGAGCAGGGCACAGCACACACTCCATGGGCCACGTTATTGACAGCTCAGAGTACAGTACTCCATGGAATCTTATTCAGGCACTTGCAGACAGTAAAAAGCCAGATGGAGCTATTGCTCCCCCTAAACCACCCAGTAGGAGACGGGATCGCTCCACCTCAAGGAACAGAGTGCTACAGAGTTCACAAGGGGACACGTCTGATGACATCATCCCGGTTATGTCACCGACACCAATTTCTGGCTCTTCGGATGATAGATCTCTGACCAGTTCACCCAGTTCCCCTATTGGTGCAGCTGACTCCCCCAGTGCACCCACTGCTGACCATCCTCCAGAAGGTGGAGACTATGATGAACCCTGGGACAAGAAATTTAAGCACTTGAACATGTCACCTCAAATGTCTAAACCTCACTACTCCAAACCAAACAGGCCTGAGGAAGATTCAGAAGGTGACTCAAATACGAATACAAATCGTGCACCAACCCCACAGGATCCACCACCCCCTCCTCCTTCTCAGCCTCCCCCTCCTTCTCACCCACCCCCTCCTTTGCACTCTTTCCCACTCAGGGATGCAGATTTGAGGCCAAGAGTCAACACAAAGGGCTCTAATCGTGGGTCACCCCCTCCTGGGTTTATGAGGCCAGGCAGAAGCGCTTCAGACAGAAGTCGTAACCTCTCACCCCAGCCTGACCACGACCATGTTAGGCCTAGTGGCAACATGAAAGGTTACGAGTGGGATTCAGGTCGGAGCAACTCACCTCTACTGCCTGTGGTTCAGTCATGGAGCGTGCGAGACCAGCATAGGGGATACCCTCACCTCCATGACCAACCAGGAGAGTACCTCCCTCCCAATGCCAGAAACATCCCAAGATCTGGTTCCGTCAATGTCCCTATCGTCTCCCGCCGTCTTCCTAGCCCTCCGCTACCCGATGACCACCATGAAAGACGAGCTAGCTCTCCACCAAGTGCTCTCATTAACCTCTCGATTCCTCTTAATGATCAACCGTAAGTTGATAATGGAATGTTAATAGTGGCTGAAATATCCACTTAATCTTTCAAACAGTAAACTGAGATTGAGTTCAGATTTCTGATAACTGTTTGTGTGTGTTTGGGCCATTTTACATGGGGCATATCAAAAACATTGCTGGGTCTATGCTAATCATACGGATGAGTCCAAACGTGCTCTATTCAATGACTACAACACTGTGCCCACTCCGTAAAGTTATAGATTGCCCGGTTATTGTTCCAAGAAGCCTATAAGGACACCTGGACACTTGACTGAGTCCAAACTTTATATTATTCTCCCCCTGAAATAAGGACACCTCAGTAATAAGGACAAGTATTTTGGTCCCAAGGGTGTCCGTATTAGAGAGATGTCACTGTAGTCAGTTCTGAGTCATCGCTGCTGCTAACATTAGCCACAACAGTAGACAGCCAGATAGCTGCACAGGATAGACCTTTTGGCCTCTTGAATAAACCTGAAGGATTCTCATCTTTGTCGTAGTCTGTGTAGCCTACATCAAATGCAGCCAAGTGCACAAAGTTGAAACCCCACTTCCAAAGGTTAAACTGACCACGGGAGGGGCATGTACTGCGAGAGATCTACCACTGGGATCTTGACAGTATGTTTGATTATGCCTTGCTATATTTGTCTCTCCCCTTCCCCACGTGCTGTATCTCTTGCAATATTTATCAGGTCCACAAGACTGTCTTCTTGCCTGAATGAATTGTACTGGGAAATAGGACCTCTATTCCTATCGCAGGAATTTGGTTACCAAAATTTACCATTCAAGTTGGACCACATGTATGTCTATGTTGGGAAGTTTAGTCTAGGTTTTGTAACTAGCTGGGGATGTTTATGAGTGAGCAGCCCAGAAGAAAGCTAAACTCTTGCCATATATGGTTTTTCTTGTGCTGACTCGTGTAGTGCACATCTTCCTAATTCACAGAGCATCCGAGTTTATTCTGTTTCTGTAAGCGTACAATCACACTAATGAGGCCTGGTATTGGCTAATGTGTGTCCTACACTCAAACGCTCACAATTCAAAAGTGTATGACAAGTCTACCATTGAAAAGTACACCATCAAACAGACCATCCTTGTTCCAACTGTCCCGCCCTTTCTTGTCTGGAGTTCAATGTACTGCGAGATGAGCCTGGGGGAAACAAATACCAATACAACATCTATACCTACTTTTTACCAGTGGGCTGTGTTTGTGTAAATAGCTTTGTGAAATTTTCTTGACAATGCTGAGTTGAGGTTTTGATGGACAGCGGACAGCAGACAGCTACTCATGGGCTGCGAACACAAAGGTTTTTCAAAAAATAGTTTATCAGCCAGGCTAGCGACTTCTAAAGGTCGGTTCTGTCCACTGCCGGTAGCTTTGTGTGTGTGTGTGTGTGTTTGTGTGTGTGTGTGTGTGTGTGTTTGTGTGTGTGTGTGTGCATGTGTGTGCGTGCGTGCGTGCGTGTGTGTGTGTGTGCAATGCTTATTTGCATGTGTGTACACACGAAACAAAACCCTTGGGTCACCCTAAGCATACCATATCCCTGTGCAGTACGCCCCATTTCCTCCATTAGTTATACTGGCACCCAACAACCCAATTTTGTTGTGTGTTTGCATACACTATCTGTGCATGCACTCACTCATAATTCTGTGTGTGTGCGCTGAATGCCAATTAACATACCGTCGTCATGAGCTAGGCACACAATATTGGATTTTTTAGGGTGTGTTTGGAACAGTGAGTGGAATGCAAGAATGGTGTATGTAGTTGTTTTCTATTGAAATACAAGTGCATGTGTTTGCATCTTAATAACATCAATTGGGACAACATTGTCCAATTTAATGCACACACAGTCTCTGATAATTTGTGTCTGTGTGGTGACATAATTCAATTAGAGCCCTTGTCGTGGAGAATCTTGCTTGTTTGTTTGCTTGTTACAGCTTTCTTGTCTCGTGAATAATGTATTCAATCTTTGTGTGTGGCCGTTTTCGTACACTGAAGAGCATCTTCAGAAGGCACAGATTCCGAAGGCTAGATCTCACGTCTACCTTTTTTTTTCTGCCATCGTTTGCACTGTCTTTTGCCAGAGACTGTACGGTAGGAAATCACTTATTCGAACACGCTGGGGACCAGAGGGTGTTCAAATAACTGAAATGTTTGGATAAGTGAAACAACACTATTTGAATCCAAAGCATATTACTTTCCATTTTAACGCAAAGCAAAATTTCTATGAACATCGGGTTCGGATAACAAGATTCGGATAACTGAAGTTCGGATAAGTGACTTCCTAATGTATATGATACACAGTCTATGTTATCTCTGCTTTTAGTGTTTGACCCTAGGACTGTTATTACACACTCAAGTTGAGCTGCCATCCCCAACAGTAAAACAAGCTATGCTTTTATTGTGACCAATTTTCTGTCAAATTGCTGATTACAGCCTCTAATTTGTTGAACCTTAGCCGAATATTGTCTAGTCATGTTGTTTTGGTCAATTCTTTGCACAGTGCAAGGTCTGCTCATACATTAGCTGGTTAATTCATGGACATGGGTTGCTAGCACTCCCACACTGTTGTGTGTAGCAATGCTGTTACCACCATCTGTCTCTCCTCCTTCTCTCCCTTCCTCCATCTTCCCTCCATCCATCCTCCCTCTTCTCTCTTCTACCTTCCCTCCCTCTTCCCTCCATCCATCCTCCCTCTTCTCTCTTCAACCCTCCCTCCCTCTTTCCTCCTTCCCTCTACCCTCTACCCTCTACCCTCCCTCCCTCTTTCCCCTCCCTCCCTCCAGATGGTATCATGGCTCCGTAAAACGAACAGAGGCAGAAAGCATACTGGAGAAACACCCAGATTTCAGCTTCTTGGTCCGCAACAGTGAAAGCTGTAGGACAGACTTCTCCCTATCAATTCGGTGAGTTGTCATAGCTGACCAGAACACTCTTTACTATCATAACTTGTGTACTCTGACATTGTTGGCCTTCCTGTTATGAATACGGAAAAGGATAATCAATCTTGATTGCCTAACCGATGAACAGCACTGAAGTGCAGAACCCTTGGTGCAAGCTAGATGTGTTTGGTTCTGTTCTTGCCTGTGCAAAGTCTGCTCACGTGTTTCAGAAGCTCTCTTACTCGCTTTGCAGACTTTGTCTCTCTTTCGTCACTAATAACTCTTCCTCAGACAGTAAGGCTTTTCTATGTTTCATTGCGTTCTCAGGCTCCCAAACAGCAGTACACCGTGCTTTCTATGCCTTCGATGCGAAGGCATGGCCAGAGTCACAAACTGACCTCTTCACGTGCACTACGGTGTTACACTCTGGGCATACCTTTCTGAACCTCTCATAAAAGACAGTCACAAACGTCTAAGTTAGACGGAAAAACCGCAATACCGCGTGCTCCAACTCACATGATCACACATTACCGTTACGTACGTGTTACGGAGAGGTATACGGAAACATTGCACGTGAAGAAAATGGCTGACTTAGTCACAGTAAGTTTATAACGCTTCTAACTTTTGAACTAAGCAGTTCTAGAGAAAACGGCTTTTTAATTTTCCGCGCTGGTAGCCGCTGATACCTCTCGTTGGACGCCTAAAAGCGCGAGAAGGCAGAATAGAGAAAACGGACACACACAGACACACAGGACAACTACTGTAACCCTCTCGTGCATGCACGCCGAGGGTAGCCTCTTTCCTGGCTCCCCCACCCCCACTGCACAAGAGGGGATAATTTAGACATGAGCAAGTTAATTGTGTGTGGCAATTTGTAAACAGATCTCACTCTGAGAGTATACATAGCTACTGGTATGATCCGTTTACTACAGCAGTTTTGAAGTACTACAAAAAGCAATGTAGTCGATTTTCATTTAGGCAGGTAGATGGAATAGCAAGAAGTACTGTTTGTGGGCGTTGTTGAGTCATGTTGGCCAAGTTCTGTACCAGTTACTTAATCTTGTCAGGGGTTCAACCTTATTTTCAGCCTCCCAGACAGCTTTTCGTCACATGTACACAAGCAGGAGAGCTCTGATATTTTCTATCAACTACACGTTTAACGCTTAGGTGTGACAGTTGGTCCCCTGCTAGCTAGATACATGTGGTAAGTTAGTTGCCTGGCACCTTGGCTCTTCTTGCTGTTCTGATCGCTAGTTTGCCCATATACAATAAAGTTTTCTCTACCTTGACGTCACTCACGTGTGAAAAGATATCAGGCTGTCCACAAGTGTACAAGTTGAGATGTTCAACTGACAGTGACCCTGGGGACTCAAGTGGTACATGCGATAATCACAGGCCTTTCATGTTCCTCCATTTCTGCCTCTTAACGTCTATTATTTCCAGATGTTCACAGATTAATGGTATATAGTTCAGTTACTTGACAATCTATGCCAGTGCCAAGTTCTAGCAATGTGCCCCCCCTCTCTCTCTCTCTCCTTCTCTCTCTCTCCTTCTCTCTCTCCTCTCTCTCCTTCTCTCTCTCTCTCTCTCTCTCCTTCTCTCTCTCTCCTTCTCTCTCTCTCCTTCTCTCTCTCTGCAGTGTCAAGTCTTGTGGTTTCATCCATCTCAGAATAGTGTATGGGAGAGACGGCTACGTATTAGGTCAATTCAGTAGCCAATTTCGGACTGTTCCTGAGTGCATTGCTTTCTACTGCAAGCAACGGTTGAACATTCGCGGTGCTGAGCACAAGAAGTTAAAATACCCTGTTTCTCGTTAACATACCTCAAAGTTTTGTCACTTGTGATGTGTTGATTGTGCTTTTTTTTTCTCTGTTTTTGCTTTTTTTTTCTACAGTTAATATTATTAGACTTGTTTGTTATTTGTGTATTAAAGATCAATGCAGTATACAGGCCTTCAAAATTGTATTTAGTGTTATAAATGTTATCAGCAGCCTGGTAACTCCACCTCAACTACTGGTGTGTGTTTAATGTGCCCAGCAACTTTGCTATCAATTTTTGTCAAAATCACTCATCTTTGTGTGTGAATTATCCTACTGGTAGTCTTGTGTCCAGACCACCACCCTGTATGCTATCCAATTACCATTTCTGTGTATGTAGTCGTGCAAAAGTTCATCTGGCTGGGTTGGAATATACTTGAAATCTGGATTAGTGTTAGAGCACAGGTATGACAGGTTAGCTAACAGGATTCAACTTGCCCAAGGTACCCTTGCTTTCAGGCCACTCCCATATTTATAGAGATGGAAATTTGCAATGAATGTAGTCTCTGTCCGGCACATCCCCTGCTTGGCATGAGACTAATCTGCTAGCCCAAGGCAGTTCTGGGTGGAGGGTGGATGATCAGCTGGCTGCTGACTCAACAAATTATGTGCCAAAACAGTTATCATCTTTCGTGCACATGCACTGGGATCTCTTGCAGTTTTTCTGTCAACCAGGAATCCACATTAAAACGCTAGTTGTAGTCATAATTCTATTTAGGTCCGTAATTTAGAAAAACCCGCCCACGACGGCATGGCATTCACAAATTAAAGTTAATAGCTGGTTATATCATAGACACTATACACTAGGTAAAATGGCGTCAGGAGGGGGAGATTGCGAGCACGAAACAGATGTCGAGGACACGCTGCCCGAGCCCATCTATATGCGGCTGGGCAGGCAGTATCGCGAGTCCTACTACGATGCGGATGACGACGAATCGGGAGACGAAGAAATATCGGACGCTCAGGTCGATCTAGATCTTACAGCTCCACCGCCAGACTCGTAAGTTTCTCTCTAGTTGCAAATGTGTACTTTTTATAAATGAACTAGGTGGTCGGATGGGCTGCCTGGGGTTGAAGGAGAGCAGAATTAGACTCAAAACATCATTTGTGCTAGAGGAGGAGAGGTTGGGAAGGAGGGAGGGAGGGAGGGAGGGAATGTGAGAGTGGCAGGGAGAGAGGGAGGGAGGGAAAGTGAGAGTGGCAGGGAGAGAGGGGGGGAGGAGGCTGCATTATGTGCCTTAGTCTTGCAAGCCACATCGTAAACATGCTGTAAGGCACATATACACACACCGTCCCCACTCATCCAGGTGGTATCATGGGCGAATCAGCCGCCAAACTGCGTGTGAGAGATTGGAAATGGTAGGAATGCCTGGGGCATACTTGGTGCGTGAGAGCATTGGACAGCCAGGTGATTACGCCATCTCCTACCTGAGCAAGACGGGCCATGTGCATCACTTCAAGATCAACTCTAACTGTGGAGACTACTACATTGGCGGGCGGCAGTTCTTCTCCCTGGGGGATCTCATTGGGTTTTATGCCAACTGTTCCTGCATCCTGGAGAATGAGTCCCTAGAGGTTCCCGTTGTCCCCCCTAAGGTACATGACCGCTCCCTTCCTCTCTCTCTTACTCCCTTTTTCCTCCCCTTTCTTCTCACCCTCTCTCTCCCTTTCTCACTCCCTACCTCTCCTCTTCTACAAATTACTAATAGCTGAAACTCTTTATCACATGTGCGCCACACACACACACACACACACACACACACACACACACAGCCCATGCCACTCTACATAATGCTCAGATCAACAGCTCCTCACACCAAGACAGCAGGCACAGACGAACTCTCGTAAGTCACCCAGCCATTATACATATGTGTAAGCCTTTTGTTTCTATTTAATCCCCACTCTTGTCTGCAGTATAGTACCAGGGGAGGTGTTTGTGCTATTGAGCCGTCTGAATGATGACTGGGGGTGGGGCCGGTCTCAGAGGACAGGAGAGAGCGGCCTCATTCCTATTGTTATTATGGAGGATGTGGTATGTGGCTGTGTTGTTTTAGTTAACTAAAACCAAAACTAAAATGCATTTTAGTAAGGCTTTTAGTAATTAAAACTAAAACTAAACTAACAATTTCAATCCGTAGCCTAATTAAACTAAAACTAAACACTAGTCTGAACCTTAAACTAAAACAACACTGGTATGTGGCTGTGCATCCACTTGAATTGTGTGCATACATGAAGCTACCTACATTGCAAATCAAGGTTTCCGTCTTCCTTCCTTTTTGCTTCTCCCCCCCCACTCCTCACTCTCTCCGTCTTTCTCCCTCCCTCCTTCTGTCTCCAGGCAAATGTTGATCCCAACTTTGGGAAGTCATGGTACCATGGAAATATTGACAGAGACGAAGCTATGGAATTACTACAAAGACGTGAGTTGGCTGATTGACCTGGCACAAACAAACACGACTAAATGAGAGTGGAGGCGAACATGAACATTCAGTGTATACTATTGATAGGCAAAATAAACAAGTGCATAGGCCCCTTTTTGAGTCTTTTAATGTCCATGGTATTACGTCATCAAGGAGATCAAGGAGATCACAAATTGCATTGATGGTTCGAAAATTTGCTCAACAGTTGCAAGAAATGCCTCTAGCTTGTTGTCACGTTAAGAGCTTATAGCTTCTTCCTGTACTATTTTCTATCTGAAAACTCCCTGTACATACAGCATGTTCCTGTCGCTAACACCATCCTTCCTGCTTGACCTCCAATACGGTGTAATACCATGGAACCTGGTCGCTCGAAATGGTTCTGTATTTGTCATCATTCCTTCTTTCCCCAGAGGGGGATGTTGGGAGTTTCTTGGTGCGTTTGTCTCGTCCCCGCAACGACCAGGACGGAGAAACCAAATACTCATTGGCTGTGAAGTATGCTATATAGTCACATAATATGTATGTACTCTATGTATTGATTTCAGTGATAGTTGCATTCCCCAGACTGGACAGCATGAGACCAAAATGACAAGTGCTGTTCTGTCGACAAATGCAATTTACTCGTTGGAGGTTACTCCTAGCAACCCACTGCCACACCCATTATCAGCTCCACCCATTCTACTTTGTGTTATTTGATTTGGTTGTTACTCACACGTGCACACGCACACACACCCAACTAAGACGCTGATCTAATTAACAAACAGCTGACTTTTCTCTATTGCAGGACACCAGAGCGAGTTCAAAAGTTCCTCATAACAAAGTATGAAACAGGGTATTATGTGTTTGGAGGACGACCATTCAACAAGTGAGTCATGTGTGTGCAACAGCAGACCTGTAGCTTGTCTAACTTCCCTCCCTCCTCCCTCCCTCCTTCCCTCCTCCCTCCCTCCCTCCTTTCCTCCTCCTCCCTCCTTCCCTCCTCCATCCCTTCCTTCTCCCTTCCTCCCTCCTCCCTCCCTCCTTCCTTCCCTCCTCCTCCCTCCTCCATCCCTCCCTCCTCCCTCCCTCCTCCCTCCCTCCCTCCTTCCCTCCCCTTCCCCCTTTTTCCCTCCAGTATCGAGGACATCATAGACAGGTATCGGAACGAGGTCATACTTGATGGCTTGACATTAGAAGCACCAGTTCCCAAGGTACTAACTGTGCATGTAACAACTCACTTGGGTAACAGTCAACCCGTCATTGCATGTTTCTGCTTATCCCCTCTTTCTCCTCTTTCCTTTCCCCTCCTTCCCCTCCCTCCCCTCCCCTCCCTCTCACTCACCTTCTACTTCTTTCTCCCTCACTTATATACCATTCTCCTCCCTCCTCCTCCTTCCTTCTTCATCCCTTCTCCCCTTCCTCCCTCCTCCCTCCTCTCCCCTCCCCCCTCACCCTCACCCTCCCCCCTCCCCCTCCCTTCCTTCCTTCTTCATCCCTTCTCTCCCTCCTCCCTCCTCCTTCCTCCCCCCTCCCCCTCCCCTCCTTCTTCATCCCTTCTCCCCTGTCCTCCCTCCTTCTCCCTCCTCCCCTTTCCATCCCTCTTCCCTCTTCCCTCTTCTCCCCCTCCTCCCTCTCTCCTTCCTCCTCCCCCTGCTCCGTCCCTCCTCCCCCTCCTCCTTCCCTCCTCCCTCCTTTCCTCTTCCTCCACCTCCCTTCCCTCCTCCATTCTCTCCTCCTCTCCCTCTCCTCCTAACCCTCCTCCCTCCTTTCCTCCTCCTCCCTCAGGAGCCAGTACCCCTCCGCATTACCAACCAAGCCCTGATTGAGCCCCCTCACCCAATGAGAAACAGGGCAAACAGTACCACCATCTCACACACAGACATGCCTGGAGACAAGACAGGAAAATTGCTACTTAGGAAAGGCATGTGTTTCTCGATAAGCATCCACCAATGGCTATGGCAACCTTCCCAGCTTTCCAGTCACATAATGTCGGAGATGGAGCATAAGAACTAGGCTACAGCTGTGGGTGTAGTCTTCAAGAGCTATTTAACTCTACAGCCACACGGCTGTCTGAAGGGAACAGAATTCTTCACAATTATAGCTGAATTTTTCCGATCTCCTGCCCTCTCTTTTCCTTCCTCTTTCCTTGTCTTCTCCATCTCTTCCTCCCTCTACCTCCCTTCCTCTCTCTTCCTCTTTCTTCCTCCCTTTCCCCCCTTCCATCCTTTCCCCCCTTCCTCCCTTTCCCTTCCTTCCTTCCTTCCTCCTTTCCTCCCTCTCTTCTTCCTTTCCTCCCTCTCTTCCTTACTCCCTAGGAAAGAAATCTCCTGTTTATGGCAAGTGGAAAGAGTTCTACTTTGTGGCCAAGTTCAAGGAGCAGAAGCTGCTCTACTACGACCATGAGAGCGTAAGAAAGAGTCATAACACACACCTACATTATCATCCACACAAGCCGATAGATCCTACCCCATGCTGCCAGATTGGTTTTCCCATGGTTTTCTGTCCAGGTCTGAAACCACATATCCCCTGACTGGGAATGGGACTTAGTTGTGGATAAAGAACTTTAGTATCCAGTTGATATTTCTACAACAGTATTTTCCTATTCCCGTGCTGTGCAATATCACACGATGTTGCACGGGTAGTTATTGCACGGGTGGTTATTGCACGGGCCCTGAGGCCATATACACGCAATATCCTAGCAACCAGGGTGTGCTTTAATTAGAACCAGTGCATTCGAATGGCGAGTTTCTCCATACTTCGTGTGAGAAGAGACACGACGCTGTTGTGGTAATGGATAATAAATACTTTATTACACTCGTTAGCGTGCATATCGCGGTTATTGCACGCTAACTCCTGTAATAAGGTATATTTATCCATATCCCCTGAGTGGGAATGGGACTTAGTTGTGGATAAAGAACTTTATCCATATCCCCTGACTGGGAATGGGACTTAGTTGTGGATAAAGAACTTTATCCACATCCCCTGACTGGGAATGGGACTTAGTTGTGGATAAAGAACTTTATCCATATCCCCTGACTGGGAATGGGACTTAGTTGTGGATAAAGAACTTTATCCATATCCCCTGACTGGGAATGGGACTTAGTTGTGGATAAAGAGCTTTATCCATATCCCCTGACTGGGAATGGGACTTAGTTGTGGATAAAGAACTTTATCCATATCCCCTGACTGGGAATGGGACTTAGTTGTGGATAAAGAACTTTATCCATATCCCCTGACTGGGAATGGGACTTAGTTGTGGATAAAGAGCTTTATCCATATCCCCTGACTGGGAATGGGACTTAGTTGTGGATAAAGAGCTTTATCCATATCCCCTGACTGGGAATGGGACTTAGTTGTGGATAAAGAGCTTTATCCATATCCCCTGACTGGGAATGGGACTTAAAGAACTTTATCTCACACACACTGTGGCCATAGGAAATAGCAAACTGGTTACTCTTGGTACCGTAGATCAGCAAAATTTCGCTGTTTAAAATATTTTTTTACACAAATTACTTTTTACCGTGAAGATTAATTGATGGTGGCAGTCCTGGGTAGAAATCAAGCATTGTTTCATTGCATATTTCAATCACTCTGAAGCACTGTAGCGCAGTAGCTTCTGTTGAGGGTGGAGCTAATATGTGCTGCACAGACACGTCGGGTATTCATGCACCAATGTAGCACGTATGAACCCCACCCTTAATGGAAGTTCTGTGCTACAGTACTTTGAACATGGCAACCAAAAATACGTGATATAATAACACTCAATTTCTGCCTGGGAGTACCGGGACTGCTGCGTGCAATACCAACGATTCTCTCCATGCTTGCAGAGTCACCGAGCTAAAGGCTTACTGGATCTGAGACAGTGTAAGGTCTATGCAGTTCATCCCACCCTGTATGGCAGGTAAGTCTACATTCTCTTTTCCCTCTCCTCCCTCTTTTCTCCTCCTTCCCTCCCAACTTACTGGTTCTTTGTCCAATAGGAGCTCAACTGATTTCCAAGTGGGTGTTGATAGTTTGTATACCATAAACCTTATCAGTCTACACCAGCTGCAGTTCTTTTGCCTGGCAGTCTGCACACAGACCTCATATAGTTTATTCTACCTCCAAAATAATTACAAGCAGACAACTAAAAGTACAGTTTGTGTAAACTATGATTATGCAACAGGTTGCAATACAGCTGTAATTTTGCAGCAACAAGTCTGCGAAATTCCTGGGAAATCCTGGCACATTACTGAACAATTTTGCTCAGCCATAACTTGCTTTGTACTGCTAGTAGCACTTAGTTATATGAATAGCGTGCAGTCAAAGTGGTAAAGAACATGTACAGAAATTTATGCAGTTTTTCGACGTTCTGCCCATATTTGTACCAACAATTGAAAATCGCTCACCACTGAAAGCGGTCCCGAGGGCACACACAAAAGCGCTCGTGTAATAGCTATGACTCGGACCTTTTGTAAGCTATATTAAATGGCTAGGAGAGCTAGGCAGCGTTGGCTGCGTGTTCATAGCGTGTTCTATACCGTTTGTACATTTGATCCCGCGAGGACATTTTTCCAAAATTGTACGCTTCATATTTCCCGTGCAATCTGACCTTTTTACTTCTAGCTTGAGTACATGTATGTTATACTGCTGATTGTAATGTACTCACGCTGCGGCGATCGTCTTGTAGCTCCACTTTGCCCATATTTGTACCACAAACCAAAGATGGCCCATATCTGAACCTGAATCTTGCGAGCAAGCGCTACCTCTACCACCATACGAAGCAGCCAGCAGAAATAAAAGCACCATGAACTTACAGTAGACAGATCTCTCAACACGCTGCGTAAGTATCATTAAGCTTGCTAACTGGGAGATGCAGTGTTTGAAAGTTCACCGTGCGTTGAGCTCATTACTTATTCATACCAGATTTGATGACGTCACGCGGTTACGCAGGTGGAATAAATTTTGAGGTCTGCGTGTAGACTGTGGCCTTCACCCTCTCTAGCAGATTCCTTGGGCTACATTTAAAGTTGACTGTTCGTTTAATGTTCCGAATTTCCAACTGCTAATCAGATTGTCAAAAATGCACTCAATAGGTGCAACACAGAAGACTGTGTCTATTTCAGTGTGATCACTTTTCACATGCGCAATTTCTGTTTACATCTATGTGTACAGTAAACTGTAAAGATTTAATAAAGCCCAATCACCAGACCTTCACCTCACCTCACGGGTGGAGTCTGGGAACCGTAGCTCTGGTTGGACCCTTTTGTCCTTCTCGTTGTTGCTAAACTGTTTTTGGTTTGTTTGACCACAGGAGTGATGTCTTTGTCCTCATGCTCCGATATCTGAACGAGCTCTCTTTCTATTACATTGCAGCCGAAAATGCACAGGTAGGCAAGTATTATGATGGTAGTAAGCACAGCAGGGCTATAACTGGTTACCATGCCAACTGAGGTGGGCATGGCTTTTAAGCTGGCAGGAATCTTTGCAGAAATTACAAAAGGGCCAAAAAGTTCGCATGAAGTTTCCACGGTTTTAATTTTCATGATTCACATTAGCATGGTGTGTGTACCGCATATAGATTATCCAATGTTCACCTTTTGCGAATGCATACTAACTTGTAGATATTATCTAGCCTTGTTCCCAGGCCACTCCCAGATTTTATCTTGCAGCTGTGGAGAAAATCTGGGAGTGGCTAGACATCCACTGCAAAACTTTCAGTGTATGCAGCACATAGCTGAAATGGTCTCCCTCTTGCTGAGGCTTGTCTTCTCATCATAAGGTGTATCTCCTCTCTCACAGGATTGGCTACGACTGCTTCAACAGTGCACAGCTGCCGACCTCCATCTCCAGGAGCGGTTGCTAGAGGTACAACAGATTCGCTCACTGTCTCTCTCCATGCGGGACTGCAAGCTAGCCAAGGGCGGACCCAGGGCAAGCACAAGTGCTATTTCAGGCCTGGTCTCAATTGACGGCGCCTGCATTGCCAGAACTCGAGTTGCCTCCGAGGTGCCATATGTGTTTGACCAGAACTTCCACTTTGAGTAAGTTCTCAGTAATGGAGGGTGCTTTGAAACTTACTGATGATTAATTCTTCTTCTTCCTCCTCCTCCTCCTCCTCCTCCTCTCCCTCCTCCTCCTCCTCCTCTCCCTCCTCCTCCTCCTCCTCTCCCTCCTCCTCCTCCTCCTCCCCCTCCTCCTCCTCCTCCTCCTCCCCCTCCCCTCCTCCCCCTCCTCCTCCTCCTCCTCCTCCTCCTCCTCCTCCTCCCCCTCCCCTCCCCCTCCTCCTCCTCTTCCTCCCCCTCCTCCTCCTCCTCCTCTCCCTCCTCCTCCTCCCCCTCCTCCTCCCCCTCCTCCTCCTCCTCCTCCTCCTCCTCCTCCTCCCCCTCCTCCTCCCCCTCCTCCCCCTCCTCCTCCCCCTCCTCCTCCCCCTCCTCCTCCCCCTCCTCCTCCCCCTCCTCCTCCCCCTCCTCCTCCCCCTCCTCCTCCCCCTCCTCCTCCTCCTCCTCCTCCTCCTCCTCCTCCCCCTCCTCCTCCTCCTCCTCCTCCTCCTCCTCCTCCCCCTCCTCCTTCCCCTCCTCCTCCTCCTCCTCCTCCTCCTCCTCCTCCCCCTCCTCCTTCCCCTCCTCCTCCTCCTCCTCCTCCTCCTCCTCCTCCTCCTCCTCCTCCTCCTCCTCCTCCTCCTCCTCTCCTCCCCCTCCCCCTTCTCCTCCCGCTCACACACACATCACACAGAGACCTTCCTCCATATGCAGAGACTTTCAGTGTGGAGGTGAACACTGCCAAAGCCAAGGGAATCAGTAGCATGTTAGGCAGAGACATCACATTCGGTGAGAGAACACACATTGTTTTCACTGTAAACACATGCATGTATATTGTCAGCTAGCCTTAAGTACAGTAGAAGATAATCTTTTAATCCACACACACACATGCACACATGCACACACACACACACACACACACACACACACACACACACACACATGCACACATGCACACACACACACATGCACACATGCACACATGCACACACACACACACACATGCACACACACACACACATGCACACATGCACACACACACACATGCACACACACACATACATGCACACATGCACACACATACATGCACACACATACATGCACACATGCACACACACACACATGCGCACATGCACACATGCACACACACACATGCACACAGGTCGTGTCGTTGTGCACCTGTCAGACCTTCCCAATGGCCAGGAGGACGACCAGTGGCACCATCTGCTCCCAGCCGGGGCACGCACTGCACGAGGCTCCCTCAGACTAGTGGCCAACTTCAAGGTAGGAAGGATGGGCGGATAGAGAGAGAGGGAGACAGACAGAAGGGGGATGTACATGTCGAGAGAGGAGGCAAGAAGAATGGACAGGGGCGGATAGAGAGAGGTAGAAATAGGGATGACAGACAGGAGAAGGAGAGGGAGAAGAAGATATGAAGAGAGGGATAAACACTTTGTAGTAGTGTGTGCTACAGTGTACAGTAAGATATAGTCGGCACGTTTGTTGTGTCCAGAGCTTGTTTTATCTAGCTGGATACAAGACCAACAGTACAAAGTGTTTTATCCAGCTGGATACAAGACCAACAGTACAAAGTGTTTTATCCAGCTGGATACAAGACCAACAGTACAAAGTGTTTTATCCAGCTGGATACAAGACCAACAGTACAAAGTGTTTTATCCAGCTGGATACAAGACCAACAGTACAAAGTGTTTTATCCAGCTGGATACAAGACCAACAGTACAAAGTGATATTCGAGATTCATTGTTGTTTCTGACTCCATAGCACGAGATTATTCTTCCTCTAGAAGAATACAAGAAGTTAAAAGAGGTATGTGTTGCCATAGTGATCCATGCACAGTACATATTGTCTAGTGAAAGGATTGGTGGCTTTAATATGGAATAGTTGCACTAAAATGACCTCTTTCTTTGTTAATCTGTTACCATGGTAACAATGAAAACAAAGGTCTGTTTTTGATGTCTGGACCACTTGAGAATGTGATTGCCAAACCCACTCCCTCACTCCCCCCTCCCTCCTCCTCCCCTCTCCCCTCTTCCCTCCTTTCCTTCCTCCTCCCTCCCCCCCCCTCCTCTCCTCCTCTTTCTCCTCTCCCCCCCCCCCCCCATCAGCTAATTCTAAGCGATGATCTCTCAGTGATTGAAGCCCTGGCAAAGGTGTGCAAAGATCATCATGCAGAGCTGGCCTCCACCCTCATCCAGACCTTCTGCCATTATAACAGGGTCATCCCCATCATCACTGCCTGCATTGCAAAGTCCATTAGGAATGAAGGTGTGTCAGATAACAGGACCATTTCCAATTATTGCAAGCAATAGCAGGGTTATCCCCATTATTCCAAAGTTGGTAGAAAAATCAATGTTAATTTGAAAGTGAAAACAGGGTCATCCCCATCATTATTGCCAGTATACATTGCAAAGTCCATTAAGAACAAACTTGTGTAAAATTGACAAGTAAAGGAGGGAACTCCCACCAAAACATGCGCACACACACACACACACACACACACACACACACACACACACACACACAGAAAACGTGGCAACACTGTTTCGAGCCAGCACCTTATCTACGATGTTAATGGACCAATTTATGAAGCTGACTGCTAGTGAATACCTCCACTCCATGCTGAAAGGACCCATACAGCAGATTCTGGAGTCTCCCGAGTCTTGTGAGGTAAGGAGGGAAAGGGAGGGGTAAGGGTTATGGAGGGAGGTTGTGAAATGAAGGTGGGAAGGATAAGTGATGGAGGGTGAAAGGATAAGGGATAGAGAGAGAGAGAGGAGACAGAAAGGATGAGAGAAGGTGGATGGGTGGGGGGTGATGGGAGGAAAGGAGTACGCTTATGTGCACATGAAAGGGGGATGTATATAGAATACGGTCCTCTCAGTAAGCTTCTCTGTTCTCACATAATGCATGCACCTTCAACCCCAGCTAAACCCCAGTAATCTTCCGAAGGGTGCAGATCTCTCCCAGAACCTGGACCGACTGGAGACACACCTCCAACACCTCCTTACGACCATCTTCAACTCCACAGACAGATGTCCCCCGTAAGGACTGTGTCAGTTTAGTCTTAGCTCCACAAGAGTAATGAACAGTCACATCTCCCATGGCAGGCCTAGATGGAAGGCAAAGTTACCTGCTGTGTAGAGTGTGTTTGGGCTAACAGCACACTTCATAGGTTAATGGAGATAGGGCTGTTATCTCGTGCAAAATTTACATAACGGAGCTGACAGCATCTTGAAGATAGTGTCTTGGTACAGCTGTCTCGTGGCAGTTTACCCAGCAAGTGTCCTAGCTCTACAAGACCTATAATAGCAATCTTCTTGATCACATGACAATCACATGACCATCACATGATCCTAACCATACACAATCACATGACCATCACATGACCATCACATGATCCTAACCATACACAATCACATGACAATCACATGACCATCACATGATCCTAACCATACTCAATCACATGACCATCACATGATCCTAACCATACACAATCACATGACCATCACATGACAATCACATGATCCTAACCCTACACAATCACATGACCATCACATGACAATCACATGATCCTAACCTTACACAATCACATGACCATCACATGACAATCACATGATCCTAACCCTACACAATCACGTGACCATCATGGTCAATATCTTGTCTCCAAATTCTCTCACAGGACACTAAGATACATCTTCATGAGTATACAACAGGAGGTTATTAAGAAATGGCCAACTGATGAGACAGTGAGGACGAGAGCCGTGAGGTGAGAAGGACTTGTAAAATTGAATTTTCATCAGGTGGCTTAAGTACGTATCTTGCCTGGCCTAATGGCTACCCTCTCCTCTCTTGTGCAGTGGTTTCTTGTTTCTGAGATTCATCTGCCCGGCGCTGCTGAAGCCACAGTTGTTCAATCTCATCTCAGGTACACACAAACGTTAATTTTCAAGATTTTAGTCTCATTCCCGGGCTCAAAGCAGCCCCAGTGGATCCCTTTCAGTATTTCAGTATCAGAACTGAAAAGTAATAATGCATTTCTTTCATGATGCTAAGCAAGAGCGCATGATGACGTCATTTTTTATTGCGGAGGGAGGAGGAAGAGCGTGTAACTGGCAAAAATTTGAAACAGGCAGAATCTCCCGCGTGTACTAAAAATAGAACACACCTTCGCACAAGTTCGCAGTTCCACGATCTAAGACCTCACAACGCAGTGTTACCCTCGTAGTCAACAAGATGTGAGCGCTCCAAGCTTACCTGGCAAGTTCTGCCTACACAGGAACGGTTGTCGGCCCTTCCTGACGCGAGGAACTTTGTGTTACGATGCTATCCACGCCTGACAGTCGAAGAGGGCCGCGTAGCCTTTCAGCCAAACTCTTGAGCTTCTCCTTGGGTAACGTGGGGTCCTTATCCAACCGATAAGCCTCTAACTCGATTGTTTTGCAGCTGCTTTTACTCACACTTCACCTGCACACTAGCTACAACTCGACCGGATGTGCTATTTATAGTACACGCGAAAGATTCTGCTTTCACCATGGCCAGAATAGGAAGTTACACGCTCTTCCTCCTCCCTCTGCAATAATAAATGACGTCATCATGCGCTCTTGTGCTAAGCAAAATGGTAGCCGTATGGTACAATGGATGCAAGATTCTGATAACACGCTACATCAGCCCAGCCTTTCGTCGCTTGCTTGGGGGGAGAGCCTGGGAAGATGGCTTCTCAAGGCTTAGATTTTCGAAACTGTCAAACGTCGGAGGACCCTTCTGTTTAGACCCATAGATGCAAAATAATGAAGTGAGTTTCTATAGCAACAAGTGGTGCATGATTTCAACTTCACCTCCACAGAAACCCCTTCCCTGGTGGCAGACCGCACCTTGAAGCTGGTGACAAAGGCGGTACAGAACCTAGCCAACTTGGTGGAGTTCCGGTCCAAGGAGCCGTTCATGGTCTCCCTGAACGACTTTATCAGAAGACACCTGCCCAAGATGAGACAGTTCGTTAATGATATCTCGGTAGGTGTATGGTCTGTGTACTAAAGTACATCTCATAGTTTATTGTGTGAAGCCATACAAGATTAACGGCTTTTTCTGTGCTATAAATTTTGTATTCAATCTTTTCTGGGTTCAAACCTAGATCGTTTCCATGGAGAAACTGCAATGAAATCGAGAAATTGGCAATCACAATTTTATTATATAGTCAAGCAGTTACCATGAGGACACCAAGGATAGCGTGCCAGTGTTAACACTTTAGCGTATCACCTGCATATTACAGTATATCACCTGCATATCACAGTAAATTACCTGCATATTACAGTATATCACCTGCATATCACAGTAAATCACCTACATATCACAATAAATTACCTGCATATTACAGTAAATCACCTGCATATTACAGTAAATTACCTGCATATTACAGTAAATCACCTACATATTACAGTAAATCACCTGCATATTACAGTAAATCACCTGTATATTACAGTAAATCACCTATATATTACAATAAATTACCTGCATATTACAGTAAATCACCTGCATATTACAGTAAATCACCTGCATATTACAGTAAATCACCTGCATATTACAGTAAATCACCTGCATATTACAGTAAATCACCTGCATATTACAGTAAATTACCTGCATATTTACAGTATATACTAAGTGTTTCATTGCAAACAGTGATATAACCTGTTACCTAGGCAACATATAAGAATGTTGCCCATATCTCTCTTGTACAGTGATGTTGCCTAGGTAACAGGTTATATAATAGTTGTATCCCTCCCTGGGGTGTGGTCTTGCACATTGGTGTCGGGCTACGCCCGACACCAATGTGTAAAACGACCACCCCCCAGGGTGGGATATAACTATTACTAATAGGTACAGCCAGTAGCAAATTAATGAAGGCTAGACCAGAAAGAAATTAAAACAAGGGTTGAGGTGCTCAAAACTGCCTACAGGGAAATAGTCAAACACAGTCAAAATACAGCACAAGCAAGATGTTTATGGAGGAGGAATGCTCACATGCTTAAAGGAGAACCATGAGGGAATTCCAAAAAAAGCTATTGTACTACATCCACTCACTATACTTGCAACCATTCCTATAGAGCTATGGCCAGGAGTCCCCTCCAGCTACCCTGGAGTCCTCCGACCCAGGACGAGACCTTGCCTCCATCTACCATCTCTGCTGTACTTATGAGAAGAGCCTACAACAGCAGATTCAGAAGCAGGTATATACACTACTGCATACTATAGTACATCACTGCATACTATAGTACATCACTGCATACTACAGTACATCACTGCATACTACAGTACATCACTGCATACTACAGTACATCACTGCATACTACAGTACATCACTGCATACTATAGTACATCACTGCATACTAAAGTACATCACTGCATACTATAGTACACCACTGCATACTACAGTACACCACCGCATACTATAGTACATCACTGCATACTAAAGTACACCACTGCATACTATAGTACACCACTGCATACTACAGTACATCACTGCATACTATAGTACATCACTGCATACCACTGCAGTATACTTCAGTACACTGCATAGATGTTTTGAGGCGAAAATAGAGGAAAGTGAAAAGGCCAGCAGTTGCCATGAATTGAACCCAGGACACCTGGCTTGTGCAGCCAGTGCTTTGTCACTGAGCTACGACAGCCAGACAGCCACTAGCCCTCATACTGCACAGGTGACTGAAATTCCTCTATTTTGCCTCAAATTCTCTTTATTCCAATGTGAGGCAAGAGTTCTAAGCATTTAGACTGCACAATTTGTCGAGGAGGTCCCAATAGCTCAATTAAGGCTAGTGTTAAGGGGACCACTGCTATGTTCAATGATTACAATCATAGAAAATGCAGGTCAAAGTACCTTAATAATCTCTAAAAATAGGCCCACCCTTGAAAATATGCCCACTGGCCCCTCCCTTTTTTAATGAGGTTGTTGCCAAGGGTCTTCTCTCTCCAAAGTTATGCTCACCTGTTTATGCTGCAGTACATGTGGTTTTGTTAAGCAAGAAGCACCATTGTGCAAGGGGAGGGACTAACAAATGAAGGCAGACACCTGTTGCATAAGCAAGGACATGAGAGGGGTTGCATAATCACTGCATGCTTACATAAGGAGGGCTAGACTAACTGCTGTGAGGTGAGCATACTTTGAGAGAAATATCACAACTCTCCAAAAATATACCCACCCCCCTCTTTGAGGAGCCACTTAAATTCATTGCCCATGGGAATACCGTATAGCCGGAAAATTTGACGGGGAATTAAATTTGGTGGTTTAGCGGTCGGGTTTGAAACCGCTAAATTAAAACCCGTATTTTCGCCCGGAACATGTAATGATGTAATGCATGCAGTAGCGCTCTTGCCTCCGCCCAGCACCCCTCTACACGATCTGTACATGTAGCTAGCTCGATGCAGCACGCTGCCAGTTACATTTCTTGTAAATTTGCAAACTCGCAGCTTTGTTCAAGTACCTCACGCGAGCGGACGGGAACGCTCCCTGATAAACTCACGCGCAATGTTTATGATAACGTAATACGCTGCGAGGCGCCACTGCCTAATTTAATTCCGCCAATATTTTTTGTACGCTTGGTTTGGGGCCAAACCGCCAAATTTAAAGACCGCCAATATTTCCGGCTATACGGTATTTTCCAGCGATTATGGTAGTCGTGTTGACACAGCAAGCTCTTGCCACATGTCAAAACTTGCTTGAACACCTGGTAGGATAAAATTTGAACCCTTTTCAACAGTAGAGAGAGAAATACACACAACCTCTGAGCCTACTAACACCTACACACACAGATACGTTTCACAGCTTGTACACATCTGAGTCTCTCCCCCCCCCCCCCCCCCCCCCTCTCTCTCTCCTTATTATACTGTGCACACACAACCTCTGAGCCTACTAACACCTACACACACAGATACGTTTCACAGCTTATACACATCTGAGTCTCCCCCCCTCTCTCTCTCTCCTTATTTCTCTTCAACTGTCAACAGCCAAATCTTAAGAAACTTCTTGGAGTTATGCAAAGTTTGAGAAGTACAGAGAAGAAACACTTGAATCCTAAATCATTTACACAGCAGTCAAGAGCAATTGATGCCTAGGTTTGTTGTTATGAAAATGCTGCAATGAATCAATGTTTTTGATTTTGCTTTTGATGTACATGTGTGATACTTTGTGGGTGATATACATGTAAGATTATATGTCAAAATGATTACTCAATTTTAGCCATGTTTCACGATTTCTGTGTGTAGTCAGTGATGTTGGGTCGACAAATCACTTCTCCATCACCGATTACTAAGTTCAACTTGGGACATTCACTATAGTCCTGTTCGCAGGTTCTTCCAATGCATGAACGAAACTTTTGTACATGCAGCAAGCAACAGAAAGCTGGACATGGCCTGGGAACGAGGCTACTTATTCATTGTCATTGAACTCGCCCACCATGTGCCATGTGGTAGACATACCCACCAGGAGCACAGCCATACAACAACTAGTAGCAGCTAGTAAATTTGTGAAACCTGTAGTTCTGTGGCTGAACTCGTTAATTTTAATTCCGTACTGCGTGTATTACTTGCAGC
>OX422198.1:6695762-6853262 GCA_949130485.1 Agelas oroides
TCTCCCTCCTCCTCCTCCTCCTCTCCCTCCTCCTCCTCCTCCTCCCCCTCCTCCTCCTCCTCCTCCTCCCCCTCCCCTCCTCCCCCTCCTCCTCCTCCTCCTCCTCCTCCTCCTCCTCCTCCCCCTCCCCTCCCCCTCCTCCCTCCTCCTCCTCCCCTCCTCCTCCTCCTCCTCTCCTCCTCCTCCTCCCCCTCCTCCTCCCCCTCCTCCTCCTCCTCCTCCTCCTCCTCCTCCTCCTCCTCCCTCCTCCTCCCCCTCCTCCCCCTCCTCCTCCCCCTCCTCCTCCCCCTCCTCCTCCCCCTCCTCCTCCCCCTCCTCCTCCCCCTCCTCCTCCCCTCCTCCTCCTCCCTCCTCCTCCTCCTCCTCCTCCTCCTCCTCCCCTCCTCCTCCTCCTCCTCCTCCTCCTCCTCCTCCTCCCCCTCCTCCTTCCCCTCCTCCTCCTCCTCCTCCTCCTCCTCCTCCACCCCTCCTCCTTCCTCCTCCCTCCTCCTCCTCCTCCTCCTCCTCCTCCTCCTCCTCCTCCTCCTCCTCCTCCTCCTCCTCCTCTCCTCCCCCTCCCCCCTTCTCCTCCCGCTCACACACACATCACACAGAGACCTTCCTCCATATGCAGAGACTTTCAGTGTGGAGGTGAACACTGCCAAAGCCAAGGGAATCAGTAGCATGTTAGGCAGAGACATCACATTCGGTGAGAGAACACACATTGTTTTCACTGTAAACACATGCATGTATATTGTCAGCTAGCCTTAAGTACAGTAGAAGATAATCTTTTAATCCACACACACACATGCACACATGCACACACACACACACACACACACACACACACACACACACACACATGCACACATGCACACACACACACATGCACACATGCACACATGCACACACACACACACACATGCACACACACACACACATGCACACATGCACACACACACACATGCACACACACACATACATGCACACATGCACACACATACATGCACACACATACATGCACACATGCACACACACACACATGCGCACATGCACACATGCACACACACACATGCACACAGGTCGTGTCGTTGTGCACCTGTCAGACCTTCCCAATGGCCAGGAGGACGACCAGTGGCACCATCTGCTCCCAGCCGGGGCACGCACTGCACGAGGCTCCCTCAGACTAGTGGCCAACTTCAAGGTAGGAAGGATGGGCGGATAGAGAGAGAGGGAGACAGACAGAAGGGGGATGTACATGTCGAGAGAGGAGGCAAGAAGAATGGACAGGGGCGGATAGAGAGAGGTAGAAATAGGGATGACAGACAGGAGAAGGAGAGGGAGAAGAAGATATGAAGAGAGGGATAAACACTTTGTAGTAGTGTGTGCTACAGTGTACAGTAAGATATAGTCGGCACGTTTGTTGTGTCCAGAGCTTGTTTTATCTAGCTGGATACAAGACCAACAGTACAAAGTGTTTTATCCAGCTGGATACAAGACCAACAGTACAAAGTGTTTTATCCAGCTGGATACAAGACCAACAGTACAAAGTGTTTTATCCAGCTGGATACAAGACCAACAGTACAAAGTGTTTTATCCAGCTGGATACAAGACCAACAGTACAAAGTGTTTTATCCAGCTGGATACAAGACCAACAGTACAAAGTGATATTCGAGATTCATTGTTGTTTCTGACTCCATAGCACGAGATTATTCTTCCTCTAGAAGAATACAAGAAGTTAAAAGAGGTATGTGTTGCCATAGTGATCCATGCACAGTACATATTGTCTAGTGAAAGGATTGGTGGCTTTAATATGGAATAGTTGCACTAAAATGACCTCTTTCTTTGTTAATCTGTTACCATGGTAACAATGAAAACAAAGGTCTGTTTTTGATGTCTGGACCACTTGAGAATGTGATTGCCAAACCCACTCCCTCACTCCCCCCTCCCTCCTCCTCCCCTCTCCCCTCTTCCCTCCTTTCCTTCCTCCTCCCTCCCCCCCCCTCCTCTCCTCCTCTTTCTCCTCTCCCCCCCCCCCCCCATCAGCTAATTCTAAGCGATGATCTCTCAGTGATTGAAGCCCTGGCAAAGGTGTGCAAAGATCATCATGCAGAGCTGGCCTCCACCCTCATCCAGACCTTCTGCCATTATAACAGGGTCATCCCCATCATCACTGCCTGCATTGCAAAGTCCATTAGGAATGAAGGTGTGTCAGATAACAGGACCATTTCCAATTATTGCAAGCAATAGCAGGGTTATCCCCATTATTCCAAAGTTGGTAGAAAAATCAATGTTAATTTGAAAGTGAAAACAGGGTCATCCCCATCATTATTGCCAGTATACATTGCAAAGTCCATTAAGAACAAACTTGTGTAAAATTGACAAGTAAAGGAGGGAACTCCCACCAAAACATGCGCACACACACACACACACACACACACACACACACACACACACACACACACAGAAAACGTGGCAACACTGTTTCGAGCCAGCACCTTATCTACGATGTTAATGGACCAATTTATGAAGCTGACTGCTAGTGAATACCTCCACTCCATGCTGAAAGGACCCATACAGCAGATTCTGGAGTCTCCCGAGTCTTGTGAGGTAAGGAGGGAAAGGGAGGGGTAAGGGTTATGGAGGGAGGTTGTGAAATGAAGGTGGGAAGGATAAGTGATGGAGGGTGAAAGGATAAGGGATAGAGAGAGAGAGAGGAGACAGAAAGGATGAGAGAAGGTGGATGGGTGGGGGGTGATGGGAGGAAAGGAGTACGCTTATGTGCACATGAAAGGGGGATGTATATAGAATACGGTCCTCTCAGTAAGCTTCTCTGTTCTCACATAATGCATGCACCTTCAACCCCAGCTAAACCCCAGTAATCTTCCGAAGGGTGCAGATCTCTCCCAGAACCTGGACCGACTGGAGACACACCTCCAACACCTCCTTACGACCATCTTCAACTCCACAGACAGATGTCCCCCGTAAGGACTGTGTCAGTTTAGTCTTAGCTCCACAAGAGTAATGAACAGTCACATCTCCCATGGCAGGCCTAGATGGAAGGCAAAGTTACCTGCTGTGTAGAGTGTGTTTGGGCTAACAGCACACTTCATAGGTTAATGGAGATAGGGCTGTTATCTCGTGCAAAATTTACATAACGGAGCTGACAGCATCTTGAAGATAGTGTCTTGGTACAGCTGTCTCGTGGCAGTTTACCCAGCAAGTGTCCTAGCTCTACAAGACCTATAATAGCAATCTTCTTGATCACATGACAATCACATGACCATCACATGATCCTAACCATACACAATCACATGACCATCACATGACCATCACATGATCCTAACCATACACAATCACATGACAATCACATGACCATCACATGATCCTAACCATACTCAATCACATGACCATCACATGATCCTAACCATACACAATCACATGACCATCACATGACAATCACATGATCCTAACCCTACACAATCACATGACCATCACATGACAATCACATGATCCTAACCTTACACAATCACATGACCATCACATGACAATCACATGATCCTAACCCTACACAATCACGTGACCATCATGGTCAATATCTTGTCTCCAAATTCTCTCACAGGACACTAAGATACATCTTCATGAGTATACAACAGGAGGTTATTAAGAAATGGCCAACTGATGAGACAGTGAGGACGAGAGCCGTGAGGTGAGAAGGACTTGTAAAATTGAATTTTCATCAGGTGGCTTAAGTACGTATCTTGCCTGGCCTAATGGCTACCCTCTCCTCTCTTGTGCAGTGGTTTCTTGTTTCTGAGATTCATCTGCCCGGCGCTGCTGAAGCCACAGTTGTTCAATCTCATCTCAGGTACACACAAACGTTAATTTTCAAGATTTTAGTCTCATTCCCGGGCTCAAAGCAGCCCCAGTGGATCCCTTTCAGTATTTCAGTATCAGAACTGAAAAGTAATAATGCATTTCTTTCATGATGCTAAGCAAGAGCGCATGATGACGTCATTTTTTATTGCGGAGGGAGGAGGAAGAGCGTGTAACTGGCAAAAATTTGAAACAGGCAGAATCTCCCGCGTGTACTAAAAATAGAACACACCTTCGCACAAGTTCGCAGTTCCACGATCTAAGACCTCACAACGCAGTGTTACCCTCGTAGTCAACAAGATGTGAGCGCTCCAAGCTTACCTGGCAAGTTCTGCCTACACAGGAACGGTTGTCGGCCCTTCCTGACGCGAGGAACTTTGTGTTACGATGCTATCCACGCCTGACAGTCGAAGAGGGCCGCGTAGCCTTTCAGCCAAACTCTTGAGCTTCTCCTTGGGTAACGTGGGGTCCTTATCCAACCGATAAGCCTCTAACTCGATTGTTTTGCAGCTGCTTTTACTCACACTTCACCTGCACACTAGCTACAACTCGACCGGATGTGCTATTTATAGTACACGCGAAAGATTCTGCTTTCACCATGGCCAGAATAGGAAGTTACACGCTCTTCCTCCTCCCTCTGCAATAATAAATGACGTCATCATGCGCTCTTGTGCTAAGCAAAATGGTAGCCGTATGGTACAATGGATGCAAGATTCTGATAACACGCTACATCAGCCCAGCCTTTCGTCGCTTGCTTGGGGGGAGAGCCTGGGAAGATGGCTTCTCAAGGCTTAGATTTTCGAAACTGTCAAACGTCGGAGGACCCTTCTGTTTAGACCCATAGATGCAAAATAATGAAGTGAGTTTCTATAGCAACAAGTGGTGCATGATTTCAACTTCACCTCCACAGAAACCCCTTCCCTGGTGGCAGACCGCACCTTGAAGCTGGTGACAAAGGCGGTACAGAACCTAGCCAACTTGGTGGAGTTCCGGTCCAAGGAGCCGTTCATGGTCTCCCTGAACGACTTTATCAGAAGACACCTGCCCAAGATGAGACAGTTCGTTAATGATATCTCGGTAGGTGTATGGTCTGTGTACTAAAGTACATCTCATAGTTTATTGTGTGAAGCCATACAAGATTAACGGCTTTTTCTGTGCTATAAATTTTGTATTCAATCTTTTCTGGGTTCAAACCTAGATCGTTTCCATGGAGAAACTGCAATGAAATCGAGAAATTGGCAATCACAATTTTATTATATAGTCAAGCAGTTACCATGAGGACACCAAGGATAGCGTGCCAGTGTTAACACTTTAGCGTATCACCTGCATATTACAGTATATCACCTGCATATCACAGTAAATTACCTGCATATTACAGTATATCACCTGCATATCACAGTAAATCACCTACATATCACAATAAATTACCTGCATATTACAGTAAATCACCTGCATATTACAGTAAATTACCTGCATATTACAGTAAATCACCTACATATTACAGTAAATCACCTGCATATTACAGTAAATCACCTGTATATTACAGTAAATCACCTATATATTACAATAAATTACCTGCATATTACAGTAAATCACCTGCATATTACAGTAAATCACCTGCATATTACAGTAAATCACCTGCATATTACAGTAAATCACCTGCATATTACAGTAAATCACCTGCATATTACAGTAAATTACCTGCATATTTACAGTATATACTAAGTGTTTCATTGCAAACAGTGATATAACCTGTTACCTAGGCAACATATAAGAATGTTGCCCATATCTCTCTTGTACAGTGATGTTGCCTAGGTAACAGGTTATATAATAGTTGTATCCCTCCCTGGGGTGTGGTCTTGCACATTGGTGTCGGGCTACGCCCGACACCAATGTGTAAAACGACCACCCCCCAGGGTGGGATATAACTATTACTAATAGGTACAGCCAGTAGCAAATTAATGAAGGCTAGACCAGAAAGAAATTAAAACAAGGGTTGAGGTGCTCAAAACTGCCTACAGGGAAATAGTCAAACACAGTCAAAATACAGCACAAGCAAGATGTTTATGGAGGAGGAATGCTCACATGCTTAAAGGAGAACCATGAGGGAATTCCAAAAAAAGCTATTGTACTACATCCACTCACTATACTTGCAACCATTCCTATAGAGCTATGGCCAGGAGTCCCCTCCAGCTACCCTGGAGTCCTCCGACCCAGGACGAGACCTTGCCTCCATCTACCATCTCTGCTGTACTTATGAGAAGAGCCTACAACAGCAGATTCAGAAGCAGGTATATACACTACTGCATACTATAGTACATCACTGCATACTATAGTACATCACTGCATACTACAGTACATCACTGCATACTACAGTACATCACTGCATACTACAGTACATCACTGCATACTACAGTACATCACTGCATACTATAGTACATCACTGCATACTAAAGTACATCACTGCATACTATAGTACACCACTGCATACTACAGTACACCACCGCATACTATAGTACATCACTGCATACTAAAGTACACCACTGCATACTATAGTACACCACTGCATACTACAGTACATCACTGCATACTATAGTACATCACTGCATACCACTGCAGTATACTTCAGTACACTGCATAGATGTTTTGAGGCGAAAATAGAGGAAAGTGAAAAGGCCAGCAGTTGCCATGAATTGAACCCAGGACACCTGGCTTGTGCAGCCAGTGCTTTGTCACTGAGCTACGACAGCCAGACAGCCACTAGCCCTCATACTGCACAGGTGACTGAAATTCCTCTATTTTGCCTCAAATTCTCTTTATTCCAATGTGAGGCAAGAGTTCTAAGCATTTAGACTGCACAATTTGTCGAGGAGGTCCCAATAGCTCAATTAAGGCTAGTGTTAAGGGGACCACTGCTATGTTCAATGATTACAATCATAGAAAATGCAGGTCAAAGTACCTTAATAATCTCTAAAAATAGGCCCACCCTTGAAAATATGCCCACTGGCCCCTCCCTTTTTTAATGAGGTTGTTGCCAAGGGTCTTCTCTCTCCAAAGTTATGCTCACCTGTTTATGCTGCAGTACATGTGGTTTTGTTAAGCAAGAAGCACCATTGTGCAAGGGGAGGGACTAACAAATGAAGGCAGACACCTGTTGCATAAGCAAGGACATGAGAGGGGTTGCATAATCACTGCATGCTTACATAAGGAGGGCTAGACTAACTGCTGTGAGGTGAGCATACTTTGAGAGAAATATCACAACTCTCCAAAAATATACCCACCCCCCTCTTTGAGGAGCCACTTAAATTCATTGCCCATGGGAATACCGTATAGCCGGAAAATTTGACGGGGAATTAAATTTGGTGGTTTAGCGGTCGGGTTTGAAACCGCTAAATTAAAACCCGTATTTTCGCCCGGAACATGTAATGATGTAATGCATGCAGTAGCGCTCTTGCCTCCGCCCAGCACCCCTCTACACGATCTGTACATGTAGCTAGCTCGATGCAGCACGCTGCCAGTTACATTTCTTGTAAATTTGCAAACTCGCAGCTTTGTTCAAGTACCTCACGCGAGCGGACGGGAACGCTCCCTGATAAACTCACGCGCAATGTTTATGATAACGTAATACGCTGCGAGGCGCCACTGCCTAATTTAATTCCGCCAATATTTTTTGTACGCTTGGTTTGGGGCCAAACCGCCAAATTTAAAGACCGCCAATATTTCCGGCTATACGGTATTTTCCAGCGATTATGGTAGTCGTGTTGACACAGCAAGCTCTTGCCACATGTCAAAACTTGCTTGAACACCTGGTAGGATAAAATTTGAACCCTTTTCAACAGTAGAGAGAGAAATACACACAACCTCTGAGCCTACTAACACCTACACACACAGATACGTTTCACAGCTTGTACACATCTGAGTCTCTCCCCCCCCCCCCCCCCCCCCCTCTCTCTCTCCTTATTATACTGTGCACACACAACCTCTGAGCCTACTAACACCTACACACACAGATACGTTTCACAGCTTATACACATCTGAGTCTCCCCCCCTCTCTCTCTCTCCTTATTTCTCTTCAACTGTCAACAGCCAAATCTTAAGAAACTTCTTGGAGTTATGCAAAGTTTGAGAAGTACAGAGAAGAAACACTTGAATCCTAAATCATTTACACAGCAGTCAAGAGCAATTGATGCCTAGGTTTGTTGTTATGAAAATGCTGCAATGAATCAATGTTTTTGATTTTGCTTTTGATGTACATGTGTGATACTTTGTGGGTGATATACATGTAAGATTATATGTCAAAATGATTACTCAATTTTAGCCATGTTTCACGATTTCTGTGTGTAGTCAGTGATGTTGGGTCGACAAATCACTTCTCCATCACCGATTACTAAGTTCAACTTGGGACATTCACTATAGTCCTGTTCGCAGGTTCTTCCAATGCATGAACGAAACTTTTGTACATGCAGCAAGCAACAGAAAGCTGGACATGGCCTGGGAACGAGGCTACTTATTCATTGTCATTGAACTCGCCCACCATGTGCCATGTGGTAGACATACCCACCAGGAGCACAGCCATACAACAACTAGTAGCAGCTAGTAAATTTGTGAAACCTGTAGTTCTGTGGCTGAACTCGTTAATTTTAATTCCGTACTGCGTGTATTACTTGCAGCCTATCTCAGGAGAAATCTTCCACAGGGCCTCAACCAACATACAGGATGGAGCCAGATTGGATGTCGCCATGAGTGGCTTTTGGGGGGGGCAGGTATGAGAGATCCTTCTGTGACGTGAGGGTCTTCAACCCTCATGCTCCCTCCAACAGAAACAGCAACCTCGCCTCGTGCTACAGGAGACACGAAAGGCTGAAGAAGAATTCCTATGAGCAATGAATTAGAGATATTGAGCATGCTTCCTTCACGCCTTTGATCTTCTCAGTGACAGGAGGACTCGGAAACGAGGCCAAGACATTCTACAAGAGGCTTGCATCACTCCTCGCTTCAAAGTGGGACAACTCGTACAGCTCCACAATGGCCTGGCTGAGGTGCCGTCTCACCTTCTCACTCTTGAGATCCTCAATCAGATGCATCTGGGGAGCCCGCTCACACTCAGGCTTTCCTGTCAGAGCCCCGCCAGTGGATCTGGTGAGGGTGGAAGCCAGCCTCACATCCACCTGTTGAACAGTTTTCACCTGCCCTAATAAACCATATTGCTTCTGCAGTTTTTTCCTCTCTTGTTTTATATATATATATATTCTTAACCCTAACAAGTCCTTCCTCGTATTGTATATATAAAAAGATTTTTGGATTGAGAGACATAAAAAAAAATAAAATAAAATAAAATAAAATAAAATAAAAAATTATCTTTATCCCAGTGAGTCAGTCACTCAGAGCGGCTGAGCCAGATCGCCGTCAACCCGTCACCTATGGTGGCCAGGAGTGCACTCCGACGTAGCATCCGCAGCAGTTGCACCGCATTTTGTCCGCACTACTCACGTAGTGTTTCCGCACCGTTTCCGCAGCATCTCCGCAGTCTTTCCGCATTGTTCCCGCGGTATTAGTCAGGCATTGCAGTATAGCTACACAGCAGAGCGTTTCTCTTGTTTAGGCAGGTTCATTTGAGTGAGAAGACTGTGGCCGAGGCTCTGAGCGACAGCGCAGACAGCAATTCTGGAATCTGCACAGCGCATATGGCCCCAACGGGCCACCGTAGTAGTCTATCAAAGATCCTTGGTCGAAGATTAGATGGGTGGTAAGTTCGTAGGATATCATTTCACGTGGTCAACATCGCAGTCGTTTAGCGTTGATCATATATGTACGTGCAGGAACGCGTGAATGCTGTGGCTCTGCACCGTGCAGTTGTGTGTGGTGCTGCTGTCGAAGGAGACCCAAGGCAGAGAAGAACCGGGCAGGTGAGATTGTAACTTCACTAGCACGGATTTTGTCAAAGTACAGTTTACCCTGGCCTGCTGCTTTCCTTTTAATTTGCCAACAGAGGTTTGCAGGCTGAGGTGGAACTGGTTCTACCTGATACTTCTCGTCTGTCTAGATGCATTCAACTCCAGCTCACCTCTGCCCTCTCTTCACCAGTTTATCACTAATAGTCCAACAGCTCAGCAGTTGAATGGGACTGGGAGAGGAAATAAGGCAATACTATACTGTTTCCTTAAATACATGCAGTTGCACTCGAGTGAGCAAGATGCAAGTATAGGAATGGATGGGCTTTGTGCATTTGCACTGTAGGGTAAAACAGTGTAGGAAGGGACCTTGTACAGACCTTTTTCAGGTTGGTTGAAGTAGCATAGCTGCAGAGTAGCAAATCACTCATGCGTGCTAATTAAATAATGACAAGTGTTGTGTTTGATGTACCACTTGCCATTATTTAATTAGGCATGCTTGAGTGATTTGCTACTCTGCAGCATCCCTCAACCAACCTGAAAAGGTCTGTATGTTTACCTTCACTTTTGTATACAAGTCTATACTAAAAGTAAAAGTAAATTAGTCTAAACCACACCCCAAGATGCTCAAGGTACGGGTTTTGGTGCATTGACTGTCAACCAACCAACCCTTAATTAACATTCCTACATTTAACTGAAAGAAGGCAATTAGCTCCAGTACTGAGTCTTTCAAGACACACTCTATTGTCCCTTGTATCCGGCCCGCCCGTAGGCAGGGGGCGGGCTCGCTCGAACCCCCCTTTTGGCCTCAAAAGATTTTAGGCACCGCCCAGCTATGCATTTTATGTGCCCTACCGTTTGTAAGTGGTCCACTAGCTTCCCTGCTATTGAGAATCACCACTGTCCAAACGAGTTTGGTTGCCAGCTATGCAGTTTGTTCATGGAGGACCAGCGGAATAAATCACAATTTCAGGCGCTCCAGAGTTCACCAGTTGTCCTTCTAGTGATTCACTGCCAACAATGAAGCGGCAACTGAACAGCCTGGAGTCATACCATTTTTCTGAAAATGCATGGAAGCGTATTCACAGCCAACAATGAAGCGGCAACTGAACAGCCTGGAGTCATACCATTTTTCTGAAAACGCATGGAAACGTATGGTATATTACTGTAGTCTATAGACATCTTGCTGTAGTATAAGCTTGATGCTCTTCTGACATATTTTCAGTATTCTCTGCATACTTTTGGACCATCCGTCACCCCACCTGCTGTTCTGCTAACCGTAGTACCTTCTCTTGTGGAAATTCAATGTCAGCTGGCTTAGCAAATGCATATATGGACAGCCAAAAATTGGATTTCTGCAGAGCAATCTGATTGGCAACTTTACTCATCATACCTTAGCAACTTAGGTTTTATTGCCCATGGTGTGAGAATGCAATTTGCACTCCATCAGTGACAAACCATCATCATGTATTTGTGCTTCATATCTGTCTACAGATTGAGGCAGGTCTTGGCCTGTCAGAGAGACTCTACCATGTGGCTATGGTAGCAGTAAGTGTCGGCGAACTCCTTGGTGCATTCATTGGCAGCATTGGCATATTACCACTCTGGTACGGTACAATGGCTGCCCTGCTGTGCCACATTGTAGGTTTTCTGGTTTATGCCATGGCTACAAGCGGCTGGATGATGATTGTAGCGCGAGTACTTTCAGGAATGTTTATTGGACTACAAAGTGTCCTATCGTTAGCCTACTTTGGTGTGAGCTACCAGCACTATCTGGAAGTTCTTGGACCGGAAGACAGGACGAAAGAGGAGGAGAAGACAACTCGGGTGAAGGACATACTGTTTGTTTTTTATGCCATCTCAGCAAACGTTGGGACTCTGATTGGACCAGGTTTGATCCATGTGACATGTTGTTTCTCTTCTTATTTGGTACAGCTGTTTTGTATGATGTTGTCGTTTTTACAGTTTCACAATAGGGGGTTTTCAGGACTGTGCCCCTCCTTTAGATTTTCTCCCAGCATGTTTAACATAAATACTTACATGCTAGGTGACATCGCGAATCTCATTCTGGTACCATATTGTGTTTGCTAGACCTTAAAAATCTGATGGAGGATGGGCCGGACCAGATTGGATCCTAGCTATAAAAATGTATATAGGAATGTTGAGTCAGAAGTTTTGAGCATCCATGCATATCTCAGAAATTTAATTGTGTTATCGAGTTCAATTTACAGTTCATACTAAAATCACAAATTTTTATCATTATGGGGAAACACTTCCAGAAAGTGTTTGAGATTTGTTGCAAAAGGTTAAGAGAAAGAAAGTTACAGCTGCACATCTCTGAAAATCTGAATCTTATTTTTCTCATCCCAACAGGTGTTGCTGCAATCCTTGCCCAGTTTCCTAATCACTTCCGCTCCATAGCATGGTTCAACGTGATTCTTGGAGTTGGGTACATTTTCCTTCAACTTGTGATGTTGCAAGGAGAAAGTAGATGTCATTGTGAGAACCCTTGTCAAAAACACAAGTGTTCCCTCCCAGAGAGGTCAAAGTTCATGACTTGCAGTAATCTGTTTCTGATCTTGGTATCCTTGAAGTGACCTGTTGCCATGGTAACAGTGTGACCAGTGGTTTTTCTGAGTGTTTTTCCAGCCGGGGAATAAGACTAGGTATCATGAAAACAGGGTAGCATTGGTACATAACCACTGTAGTATATCACTGCAAAAACAAGTTGGTTGTTTTAACCACAGAGTGGTTACCCTGGTTGCAGACAAACTGGAGAGACATTTAGTGGTTATGAGAAGTTTACTTTGGTATTAGAGACTAATTGCATAAGGCAACCCAAGGGCAGCTGCCAAGTTCATCTTACAACCACAACCAAACCCTCATCTGTAACATCTGTGATTCCCTCACCTGAGAGCATGAAAGTTCCTTACTGCAACTTTGTAGTGCATTTGTAATGACTCCTTCACATGCAGATGTTCTGAGGGTTGTCAGTGTATTGTGGTTATAAGATGAACCAGGCAGCTGCCTATTGGGTTGCGGTATGCAATAAGTCTTCAATACCAAAAGGGAACCTCTCATAACCACTGTCTCTGCAGCTTGTCTGCAACCATGGTAACCACTCCTTGGTTAAAACAACCAATTTGTTTTTGCAGTGTAGCATACACCATACAGAGGAAATGTTTTTCATTAGTCTGAGAGAATGCAATGAGATCCTGACCATTGTAGTAATAAACACCACAAACAGCTGGATAAGCTGATGAAAAGTTGGGCATATGGAAAAGCAGGAAATGGAAATGAACCGGAAACTGGAAACTGAAACTGGAAACTGGAAACTGAAACCGGAAACTGAAAACGGAAATGGAAACGCAACCTCTTAGCTGTTGTAGTCCTAGTAAGATTTGCACATTGTCGTTCCTAGGCATCCCAGTGCTCTCCCTGCCTCCAGTTTTTGGTTTGCTAGCCTAGCTAGCCTAGCCTCGTTGCCTTCCCTTCACCTGCCCCCTGTTGTAGTGTAATGTGTGATTGTTTAGTATTTCTCACTTGGGTGGTACAAGTCATTGTTTATGTTCTCAGCAGTATCTTTGGTGTTCCATACTTAGTAACTAGCTGATTCTGTATAAATATGCCCTGTACATGTCATGAGATTAATGTTTGAATCAGAACACTACACCAGTATTTCTGCATTTATAGGCAAGTATTGGGGGGGGGAAGGCAATGGTTGGGATGGGCCTATTGTACCCAGGGCCTGGGTATGAAGCCATAATTTGCTTCACACACTGCAAGCAATCAAAACTGGAAGTAGGTCTAGGAACGAGGCTGCAAGAGTAGGAATGCTGGCCTTGTTCCAAAACGAAGTAGGTTACTCTCATGGTCAGATTGCAACTAGTCTTGTGCTGAGACCCTCTTACATGTGAACCAGACTAGATTGCAACATTGCTTGCCACATGAGTGATAGTCAACCACACTAGAAGCAGTGTAATCACAAAGCACAGTACAAGAATAAAGGCAAAGCACATGACTCATAAAGCCAGTCCTATAACCATTGCTAACTAGAATACAAGAGTAATGACTAAGCACACTATGAAGAAAACATTGCACCAGTGATTGGTGCGTTTCGTGTTCCCATTTCTGTTTCCAGTTTCCATTTCCAGTTTCCATTTCCAGTTTCCGTTTCATTTCCATTTCCTGCTTTTCCATATGCCCTGAAAAGTTTGCAGCTAATGTTCAGCTAATGCTTCCTAATGGTCTCCCTAATTTGCTAGACATCTATGTTATACCTTGATCACTATTCAGATTGTGGGGTTCCTCATACTAGTACGTGGGTTCATCAGTTCTGAGTTTCTAATCTATGGACAGCTCTTCAATCCGATTCTGAGTGACTCCTTTGGGTTCTCAGTAAAGCAGACTTCATACTTCTTTGTTCTGTTGCTGCCAGCAACTGTTGGAGGAGCTTTCATGGTGTAAGTTAGCATACCCTGTTTGCTATTTATTGGCAATGACTTAGGCTTGCTTTCAAGTAGCCTTGTTTAGAGGTACAGACCGCCTCCAGGTTGTATAAATGCAGCCATGAACTTAGACTTGTTTCCAGGACCTTGGCTTGCTCTGTTCAAAGTAGCTGCTTTACTGGAAGTAGCTGCTTTACTGGAGGTAGCTATGCCCTCTTCTACGCAGACCTATTTTTTTCCTTTTCTTTCTGAGCTGACCTCTTTTACTTCTCATCTACACTGTTAGCTAGTTGTAACCAGAAGCTGGGTGCTGGCTTGGTAGTGGGGTATTGTCATCTTGGCACATTTCACATTAGCTTTGTGTTTACTCCACAGGCTACTGTTGCTGAGACTCAAGCTGAACACCCGTCTCATTGCCATCCTTGGAACTTTCTGCACTGTAACTGGAATGGTACTGATGGCCGACTGGCAGTCCATCCCACCTGATCCATGCACCAACTTTAGCCTCTACTACCATCCTGAGCTCCCTAACACCCTCTCCAACATCAGCCTGAACCCTTGCTCGAATGCACCCAGTGACTGTCAGTGGCCACCAAATGGTGGCTCTGTCCACAATGTATCAGCTGTGGAAAACAGAATTACAGTCATTGAATCATTTCTGCAAATGCCAGAATCTATTGCTCACACTCAAGAAGTTCACCCAGTGTTGAATGTCACTGCTTACAACATGGCCATGAATGTTTGTGAGTCTCTGAGAGAGAGTCAGTATCATTGTCACTGGATCCCAAAATCAACCGGCACACTGTGTGAAGCTTGTCCACCAATATGCCGAGGGATTGACCGCACCCTCAATTTCATTCAGTTCACCATTGGTGCATTCATCTTCCGAATCACCATATCTCTTGCATGGATTTCAATCGTGATTATGATCTCAGATGTTGTCAGCAAAGATTACCAGGTGTGTTGTTGTGAGTATTAAATGATTTGCCATCATGTAATTTCTTGCACCTTTTTATACAGTCAATAGTGATAGGACTTTCATATGCTTCAACTGGTGTTTTTGGGATCATCGCTCCCCTCTATAGTAAGTTAGTACTGGAATAGCGCTCTGTTCTTCACTGCCCATCTCACCTTGCTCCTTCCTTTCCTCCACACACACACACACACACACACACACAAAACAATCCCCCAGTTGGTGCAGCGTATGAAGAAGCCCACAAGCGAACCTTCCTGGCCATGTCCATCATGATAGCCCCCCAGCTTCCCATCATGCTGATCCTGGTACTGCTCTACCACAAACTGGGCCAGCTGAGGAAGCAGAATATGCACACTGATGTTACTGAGTCTCCCCCCTCCAGCACCCATGGCAGTAGCAGTGATCAGGATGGTGCATCAGACAATGAAGATGCAACAGAAATGTCAGAGCTGTTGGAACCAGAGAAAAAACCTTTGGAAGAGTCTAGCAACTGATATAATAGCTAATGCATACTCAGGCTAAGTTCCTCCCATTTGAGTGAAACTCCAGGAAATGTGGCAAGTGTTCATGATTGACCAGGCCCTTTCCTGTTTGTTTGTTTTTTCTAGAAGAGCCTGGGAACGTCTTTTATCAAGGGGTAGTCACTTATATGTCACCTGTAGAAGCGTTTGCGACCGCGATCAAATTTTTTGATCGGCAAAAAGTGTGCTTGATCACTTGATCGTCCCCCCCAGAGGCTCTTGATCGCTTGATTTTCAAGGGTCAAAGGTCAAATTGCAGCCGCGCGCTCTTGATTGTTGATTTTTAGCAGTTCAGAGGTCACCTTGATCCCTTGATCGCCCCCCCCCGAAAGGGCTTTGATCGCTTGATTCAGTTTTGATCCCGGTTGCAAACGCTTCTACACGGGACATATAAGTGACTACCCCTTGTTTATATGGCTTATTGTTTCGGAAACAAGGGTAGGGTAGGGTAGGGGGAGGGTATAAGGTAGTGACATTGCAAGCCCCCCCCCTCCAATGTTTGCCGTGTAACTGCTCACTGTGCGACTCCTTGCGCGAGTGTGCTAAAGATCTGTGAACACAGTTTGTATCATTGCTGACGCTTCTCGCGCCATAGCAAGGTTTGCACGCATGCCTATGGGTACTGATTGTGCTCCATTAGTTGCGGATCTATTTCTTTTCTCCTATGAATTTGAGTTTATGAAATCCCTAATCCGGACTGACCTCTCTGTAGCAGCTAAATTTAGTAATACTTGCAGATATATTGATGACTTGCTTACACTTAACAACCCTGATTTTCAAGCATGCATAGGCCAAATTTACCCCCCAGAATTAGAGCTTAAGAAAACTACAGAGAGCCATGACAGCTGTTCCTACCTGGATCTTAACATTAATGTCCTGAATGGTAAGTTTTGCACAGACTTGTATGATAAGAGGGATGCCTTCAACTTTTCAATAGTCAATTTTCCACACATGGATAGCAACATACCCTCAAAACCAGCATACGGAGTAGTAATTTCACAGTTAGTTCGATATTTGAGGATATGTTGTAATTACCAAGATTTTGTTTACAGATCTAAACTACTCACAACCAGATTACTTAGACAGGGATACGTATACCAAAAACTCTGTAGCACCTACAAGACCTTTGTGCATCGCTACCCCAGGACTTTACAGAAGTACGGGAGGTGCCTGAAAAACATTATTACTGAATGCATTGCCATAGCTACTGTTTAACGCAGCCTGAACATGCAGTTTACTTGGCTTGGCACATTTATGCACACACAGCCTTTAAACACGCACTGTTTGCCTTACACTGTTTGCCTTGTGCCTTATTAACAATACTTCCGGTACCGCCAGTGCCTCTGTATGCGCGCGCGCGCACGCACGCGTCGATAACAATCGCTACGTCACGGGTGTTTCATTACAACGGCCGCATGGACAAAAAGTTGTAATTGAAATTTTTTCGTACCGCATGGCAACTGCGTAGCAACGCGCTTCCGCGATGTTTCCGGTTTTTAAACAAACTCCTCCCACACCAAGCGCGTGACTTCTAGCGCGTGGTGCACAGAGGCAGCTGAAGCTGCTGTCCATGTTGTGGCGAATGGCGCAAACCCGGTGAAAATCGGTGGTTCAGTTGCCAAGGTACATCTCCGCGAGTGGCACGCGTTTTAAGTTGTGTTTTGGGCTCTCTCTGGATGAAGAAGAAGTTTTGTGAAGGATGAAAAACACTCATTTGTGAAGCTCTAGGCTTGTACTCGGTGGCACATGTGAAGTGGGGCTACTTAGAATTTTTTGGTGGTAGATACACACTGTTCAAGTTGGCACCTTGGTGAGTCAATGTAAGTTCACTACAGTAGCTATTAACTTGATATACTGAAGTTGAGTTGTGCATCTAATATGCTAAAAGAGACAAGAAAGCACAAATTGTAATGAGAATATGATACTAAGGTATGAGGCAAGGTGTGGTCACTTCCATAGGCGCAGATTTACGTTTGCGCCTGGGTAGTCTCGTGCCCAGACTATTTTCTGCCTGGGGTCAATATTTTTGACTAAAAATCTTCTTTGACCCCATGACCACACTGCTGCTTGTGACTGACTTTGGCAGAAGTTAGTAACATTATGTCTTAAGCTAAAATTTTGCTGTGCTTTTTTTACTTTTTAGTGGTGTATGGAGCACTATGATAAGCCACACCTCTTTACTCAGCAGCGTCGCCAAGCCCAGTTGTAAACACACTATTTGTTGAGTATTAATTTCTCATCAGGCACTTTCGCTGAAGTTCATGCGAGCAGGTGGCCATTACCATTATAACATTCGTCGACCGCAAAACAGTTTGGCTCCTGGACTTGAGAGACCACACCTCCTATGAAATAATCAGGAAATATAGCATCTGTGGGGTGAGCGCTCCCGATGTGTTCAGGAAGGAGACATCTTTTAGCTGGTTTGCAATATGCTCAAACTGACTGCAACTCAACAGTACCGACGCATACAGAGCAAGAGATTGACAATTATGGCGATAATGGGCCGGTGAAGCAGGTCCCAAAAAAGCGTGCGTGCAGGGAATGAGAAACTTATATTCAACAGGTAATAGCCTAAATACCACCCCTTGACTGGAAAACATTATGCATTATGTAGTTGAATACTGGAGACAGTTTCTAACTACTGTAGAATGGGGGACCGGGTACATGCAACATGATGGTCTGAGTGTCCCTCTCGATTTTGTAGTTGGAGCAGCCCTCAGTGTTGGAATGCCAACTATTTTCTTCTCCAAGTGGTGGCACAAGATGTTGATGGTGCAATGTTGGTCAACAATGTGCTGACACAGCTTGCATTGCAGATCCGAGAGGGAAATTGGACACAGGCTGAGAAAATCTGGAGACGTAGAGTTAGCCATGCAGCTGGCAGGACTGATGGTAAGTGTATGCTGCATGGTTTCCATTCTCTCTTGGCCTACCAAAAGGTTTTTGTGCTGTCATTGCCTCCCTCATCTTAGAGATAATGCTAAAAAAATTTTGCATATTGTGCAGGAGAGGGATCCCCTGAAAAAGACACAGTGCCGTCTGTCTCTCGGATGTTGGCAGTCAAGTCTACATCTGCTGCAGTGCCAATTGGAAGGTGTTGGAGTGTGCCTTCTGGCTGGTGCCAATGTCTGCCACAACAGATTTCTGTACTTTTTTATTTACACTGTGCATACTACTTCCGTGCCTTTCCACACACCCAGCAAGCTAACTGATTTTGATGGTATTTTATGCTTTCTCTACTCCCCCCAAAAAATTATAAGTTGACTATAATACATTGGGAAATGAAGTACCGCCTTCTTACTACACTTTTGCGCATAAATTGTAATTGTAAAAACTTTCAGCTTTTAGTGGGGGAGGAAACCATACAGCTCCTTCGCGTGGATGGTTTGCGTAGGGTGATAATTATAGCATGCGCAGTTCACTTAGCCCATAGCAGCTGCTGCGCGGATGTGTCCATGGTGATTTGCATGGGACGAATCAGATCTAGGTAAGTAGATATTTGCTATACCATGCGTGGTTGCAAGAGTGGTGCCTTGGCAACATGGTGCCTGAACGACGCGAAGGCTGCCATGGCTACTTGTAGTGTACCGGAAATGTTTGCGTGTTTATCTAATTACGCGCTATGTCTCGAATGAAACACCCGTGACGTAAGACCTTCGAACGAAAGACAGCTGCACGAAGAACAGCTGCACGAAGAGACGGTGCTTTCGAGGAGTCTCTACCGACTTTTGAATAAGGCCAGCCACCTGACTGCATTCTGTCATAGATAATAGAGTCGTAACCTTACGTCGTCGTTACGACTCTATTATCTATGATTCTGTGCATGAGATAGCAGTCCCCATCTCCCGGTCACCCCAGCGCAGCTGATGAGGCCTGGTATTGGCCGAAACGCGTCCTGCGCAGTGGGTGACTTTGCATAACATCTAGGCCTGTTTTATAAGGGAGATGTGGTTCGTTGATTGTTCATGCATTGGTCCGTAGCCTCGTATAATCCGGGGTGGGCGCTTGCAAGGGAATAGCTCATCCCCCACCCCCTAGTGCAGACTGCGAGCGCCCGTAGACGATTGCTTGGGGCAATTGCAACACGTTATTGTTCTTGCAGGGTTTACTCAGCCCTACCTCAAAAAGCGAGGTTTATCTCGTTTGCAAGGGACGGTCATGGAGGCCGTCGGTCCTGTCTCCTGAAAAATCTGGAAGTGTGCCGTATCAGGGCAAAGTGGACAAGGTGGTTCAGTGTAGTCTGTCGAAGCAAGTATCAAAGATTAGATGGGTAAGTTTGTTTCAAATAGGATATGTAATTTCACGGGTAAGCTTATAGCAGTTGAAATCATAGAATTAATCGTCAGACCATAATTATGGTACAGGAACATGTGGATGCTGCAGCTCTGAACCATGTAGCTGGCAGAGCTGTGTGTGGTGTTGCTGTCGAAGGGGACCCAAGGCAGAGAAGAATCCGGCAGGTGAGACATGGAGGAACTCATAATTTGTCAAGCAGGCTAAACTGGATTTCTTCAAATTAAAGTCACCCTGTTGCTTTCCTTTGTATATAGCAACAGAGATCTGCAGGCTGAGGTGGAACTGGTTCTACCTGATACTTCTCCATTGTCTGGATTCAATCAACTACAGCTCACCTCTGCCCTCACTTCATCAGTTTGTCGCTAACCCAACAGCTCAGCAGCTAAATGCAACTGGGAGGGAGGTGAGGTGCATGAAGTCCTGCTGTCTTAATTATAGTTGCACTCTTGTCCAGTGTGAAAAAGATGCGAGACGAGACCTTATCAAGTCTATACTGTGTACCCCCCCAAGATGCTCACAGAAGAATGTAGTGGAGAAACAAAAAACAAAGATCAGGGGGAACTATAAGTTTACGAGTGTGTATATAAGTATACATGTGCTTTACCTCTACTTCTTCACTTAGTTATTGTTCTGTGTCTGTGTGAGTGTGTGTGTGCAGAGGAGGGAAGCGAAGAGAAGATAAACGAGGAAGGAACATCTACCTCTAATTCTTTGCTTGGCTCATGTTCTGTCTTTGACTCTGAACGTGGGAGTAGTAAGGAAATATGAAAGGAAGAGTTTATCATTGTACATAATACCCCAGGCTGGCCTCCATCTACCCAGTGTGTATATACGAGGGGTAAGAATATCAAAGAATGAGGGTACAGTTATGGGACAGAAAGGACAAGGGTGCACTATGAGACAGAAAGAACTGTACCTCTAATTCTTCACTTGGCTTTTGTTCTGTGATACACCCTGGATGTAAAAGTGGTGAGGAAGTATGTATCACTGTGACAATACATCAGGCTGGCTTCCACTTAGTTTTGTGTACGTGCGTGAGGAGAGAACAATATCAAAGAGGGAGGAAGTGTACCATGAAACAGAAAGTAGGATGAGGGTAAATGTTTTTGCTGCTACGGTAAATGGTACTCGAAATAGATTGACAAAAACTTGCTGTCTTACCAAATTTCCTTGAAACAACAGGATATAACGTTGCAACGGGAGGAGATATCGCAAAAACTGCTTCGAGTCGCCCTTCGCACGGTATTTTTGCGTAGTTTCACCGTCTTTGCTAGTTACAAATTAGTCTTCACGACTTTATTTTTGGTTACAAAAAAGTTCGATAACTCGTACCGCAACGGCTGAGTTCAAAGTTCAACGTGAATAGCACATGCGCATATATACGTTCAATTAGGAATTACGGTATCTTGCTACGCGCGCGCGTACACACAGAACAGTATACCGCCACCTTAAGGTGACCACCCACTATGTTCAGTGATTACAATCACAGAAAATGCAGGTCAATAATCTCTAAAAATAGGCCCACCCTTGAAAATGAGCCCACCTCCCTTTTCACATGAAGTTGTTGCATATTAAATAAGCATGTAGCTAAAATTAATGTTACACAACTTGAAAAACATAATCACTGATAATCATAATGTGTATCCTGAGGACAGAATTTGAACCCTAAACAATACTACAGAGAGAAATACTGTGCACACACCACCTCTGAGCCTACTAACTCCTACACACACAGTTATATACGTTTCACAGCTTGTACACATCTGAGTCTCTCCCCCTCTCTCTCTCCTTATTTCTCTTCAACTGTCAACAGCCAAATCTTAAGAAACTTCTTGCAGTTATGTAAAGTTTGAGAAGTGCAGAGAAGAAACACTTGAATCCTAAATCATTTACACAGCAGTCAAGAGCAATTGATGCCTAGGTTTGTTATGAAAATGCTGCAATGAATCAATGTTTTTGATTTTGCTTTTGATGTACATGTGTGATACTTTGTGGGTGATATACATGTAAGATTATATGTCAAAATGATTACTCAATTTTAGCCATGTTTCACGATTTCTGTGTGTAGTCAGTGATTTTGGGTCGACAAAATCACTTCTCCATCACCGATTACTAAGTTCAACTTGGGACATTCACTATAGTCCTGTTCCCAGGTTCTTCCAATGCATGAACGAAACTTTCGTACAGCAAGCAACAGAAAGCTGGACATGGCCTAGGAACAAGGCTACTTATTCATTGTCATTGAACTCGCCTACCATGTGCCATGTGGTAGACATACCCACCAGGAGCACGGCCATACAACAACTAGTATATAGCAGCTAGTAAATTTGTGAAACCTGTAGTTCTGTGGCTGAACTGGTTAATTTTACTTCCGCACTGCGTGTATTATCTTTAGCCCAGTGAGTCGGTCACTGAGCAGGCCCGTAGCTACCAGTCCGGTTAGTCCGGTTTCAACCGGACCACTTTTTCCCTCACCCATGGCTTGCTTGGCATCGCCAAATAGGGCCAATGCTCGGCGAACGCCCATGCATGGCACGCACACAGCGTGGTGACATGATACGAGATGGCTGCGAACAGTGCGAAAGACTCTCTTCCGAATCTTCCAACAACGAGGCTACCAAGACTGCACTGCCAACACGTTTATACCGGAGACCGCAACAGAATTCACTTTGCGAGGAGGCGCAAGGCCGAGACCCGAGACCCGAGGCCCGAGGCACCCAAACGTGACGTCACGAATTCCGTACATGATTGATGTTATACGTTAGTGGGAAAGCAATCTGCTGTACCATAGGTTATACTGAACTCAATGCTATGAGTGGTAAGTTCGTCACGTCCTGTTTAGAATATGTGCTTAGCTACAGGTACATGTAAGCGGTGTTGATGACAAGATGTTGTAGCCGTGGTCCAGCGATCGTAGCCTCGGGTCTCCGTTCAGATCTTATCGCGCAACCCGGAAATTGATCTCGGATGCGAGATAATCCGGGCGGAAATCCGGGGCCAGATCGTACGCGTACGACACTACAATCGTACCACTACCACGCGTCTGCAGGAAAATGTAGCTGCTGCAGCTCCTGGCAGAACTGTGTGTGGTGCTGCTGTCGAAAGGGAACCAGTTCCGAGAAGAACCAAGAAGGTGAGATCGAGAAAAGGGCCTGGTCACACTTGCACAGTTTTCTGCCTGCAGTTAGTCCGACCAGCTAAACACACGTACATTTCAGTTGCTCACAAAAATTGGTCCCAGGAACAATTCAAGAACACCTGAAGTTTTTAGGGAAAGGGAGACATGTCTAACTTGTGTGCATAGGAGGGCACTGCCTCTGAAACATCAGCACCTGTATATCCTCTATTGTAGCAGCAGAGATCTGCAGGCTGAGGTGGAACTGGTTCTACCTGATACTTCTCAATTGTCTGGATCTGGTCAACTGCAGCTCACCTCTGCCCTCATTTCATCAGTTTGTCACTAACCCAACAGCTCAGCAGCTAAATGCAACTGGGAGGGAGCATGAGGTATAATAATTGTTACTGTTGTCCCTTGCTAGCTAAGGCCAGTTGCTTAGGCCTATATCTACATAGGTTATTGGTTTCATGAATATTATGTAATCTCTGTAAATACACCTTAGTGGACCCTCATAAGTAGGAGCGTGATTATGACTCCAAAATAGGCAAGCCTACCTCACAATCATCTATATAGCATTATAGCTTCATGACTTAGTAATATCTCTCTTGAAGTTCAAACACCCAGAAAGGTGCTCTTTATGGCTGCTGGTGAAGAGAGGCGTAGGTTTTTGAATTCCTTAAAAAGAACTGAGCACATATTTTTAGAGGCAAGTCCAGAGTTGTCAGTCACACTGTCGGTATCTAGCTGGCTCAAGAAGGCACCAAAAACACTCTTAGAAGGGGTCATTTTCAACATTTTCCTTGCATGGGGGGAGGGGGGAGGTGGGGAATGCCACTAGGTCCTCCCTAAATTGTGGCATGCTTTGGAACTTGGATTTGACTGTTTGTTGTTTTTGTTGCTTTTTAGATGTTTTGTTTACATGTAGCAAATGGTGTCTCTCTGTACTGCAATGCTTGACATAACTTCTGCAAATTTAAGTGGGCACTTGGTAGTCGTGCTTTCAAGGAAAAATAAAAACACTTTTGACGTCTCAGTCATCATGCAATGACACTTCATATCTGACTACAGATTGAGCCGGGTCTTGGCCTGTCAGAAAGTTTCTACCATGTGGCTATATCAGCATTCAGTATTGGTGAACTCCTGGGTGCAATGACTGCCAGCATTATTTCCAGTAGAATACCACTCTGGTACAATACAATGGCTGCCCTGCTGTGCCACATTACAGGTTTTGCGGTGTATGCCACGGCTACAAGTGGCTGGATGATAGTTTTGGCGCGAATACTTTCAGGAGCGTACGTTGGACTACAAACTGTCATACTGTTAGCCTACTTTGGTGTGAGCTACCAGCACTATCTGGAAGTTCTTGGACCAGAAGAGAGGACAAAGGAGGAGGGGAAGACAACTCGAGTGAAGGACACACTGTTTGCTCTGTACTGTACTGCAGGAAACATGGGGGCTCTGATTGGACCAGGTCTGATTACTGCATGCATGTGATGTGTTACTTCTGAAAATCTTTATTTTGTACAGCTGTTCTGTATGATTTCAATGCCATAACAATGACCTGTAAATATAAAGATTAAGTTTATGACTTAAGCTTGGAGCTTATTGCACAAAAGTTGAGGAGAAGAAAATTTTCTTAGTTTGCAGAAATCTATGAAAAACAGCAATTAGGGCCTTATGATAAAATCCATGCACACTACAAATGATATTTTTCTCATCCCAACAGGTGTTGCTGCAATCCTTGCCCAGTTTCCTAATCACTTCCGCTCCATAGCATGGTTCAACATGATTCTTGGAGTTGGGTACATTTTCCTTCAACTTGTGATGTTGCGAGGAGAAAGTAGATGTCAGTGTGAGAACCCTTGTCAAAAACACAAGTGTTCCCTCCCAGAGAAGTCAAAGTTCAGGGGAATGATAACTTGCAGTAACCTGTCTGTGATCTTGGTATCCTCGTATTGACCTGTTGCTATGGCAACAGGTGTAGGTTTTCTGAGTCATAGTCCCAGCTTACCAGCCTGGGAATGAGACTAGGGTATAGAATTGTGTCTCATTGGACTATTCCATTGGTGTACATTGAAAATTGATATTTAAGCACTTTCAGCCTTTATATATATTGTGCCAATTGATATAGCATGCGATGGGTGCTGAGCTTTAAGTTAAGGGTCATACTTTTTCCCCTAATTTGCTGGGGTTTTATGTTGGGGTTCACTATACCTTGACCATTACTCAGATTGTGGGGTTCTTGATACTAGCACGGGGGGTCATCACCTCCAAGTTTGTGATCTATGAACAGCTCTTCAATCCGATTCTGAGTGACTCTTTTGGGTTCACAGTAAAGCAGACTTCATACTTCTTTTTGCTGTTGCTGCCAACAAATTTTGTAGCAGCTTTCTCAATGCGAGTTGGCACATTTGTATGGTTAAAGATTTCCGTAAGTATTAATACCATTTACTTGTCTGACAATTGGTTCTGTTCACTCCCATTTTTTTTGTGTGTTTTCTACTCCACATTGCAGACTACTGCTGCAGAGACTCAGACTAAACAGCCGTATCATTACCATCTTGGGTATTTTCTGCACGGTGGTTGGAATGGTACTGATGGCTGACTGGCAGTCTATCCCACCCGATCCATGCACCAACTTTAGCCTCTACTACCATCCTGAGCTCCCGAACACCCTCTCTAACATCAGCCTGAGCCCTTGCTCATTTGCACCCAGTGACTGTCAGTGGTCACCAAATGGTGGCTCTGTCCACAATGATGTATCAGCTGTGGAAAGCAGAATTACAGTCATTGAATTACAGTTGGATCATTTCTGCAAATGCCAGAATCTATTGCTCACACTCAAGAAGTTCACCCAGTGTTGAATGTTACTGCTTACAACATGGCCATGAATGTTTGTGAGTCACTGGGAGAGAGTCGGTATCATTGTCACTGGATCCCAAAATCAACTGGCACACTGTGTCAAGCTTGTCCAGCTATATGCCGAGCGATTGACCACACCCTCAATTTCATTCAGTTCACCATTGGTGCATTCATCTTCCAAAGCACTATGTCTGTTGCAAGGGTTTCAATCATGATTATGATCTCAGATGTTGTCAGCAAAGATTATCTGGTGCGTTGTTTTGAGCTATTTCTCTTTCATTGCGCTTTCATTCCATTAGGTTCTCTCTTACAGTCAGTTGTGATGGGACTTGCGTATGCTTCAACTGGTGTTTCCAGAAGTGTTACTCCTCTCTTTAGTAAGTTAGTGTAGGAATAGCCCTATGTTCTCCTTCACTGTCCATACCTTCTTGTCCCCTCCTCTCCTCCATCCACACACTCCCTTCTCTTCCCAGTTGGTACTGGAGTAGCCCTCTGTTCTTCTTCACTTTTTACCGCTCTCCTCATTACACACACACACACACACACACACACACACACACACACACACACACACACATCATTTGCAGTTGGTGCAGCGTATGAAGGTGCCCACAAACGAACCTTCTTGGCCATGTCGATCATGATAGCCATGCTGGTTCCTGTCATGCTGATCTTGACACTGCTCTACTGCAAACTAGGCCAGCTAAGGAAGGAGAATATGCACATTGATACCACTGAGCTTCTTTCTGGCAGTACCCACGGCAGTAGCAGTGATCAGGACAGCACAGAAAACAAGAAAGATACAACAGAAAAGTCAGAGCTGTTGGCATTAGAGAACAAACTTTTGGAGAGTGGAGTCTAGTAACTCACAACTACTGACTATAATGGATTCCTGTTTTCTATAAACCGTCTGATGATGTCATAATGACTTATGAGAATGTATTATGGATTACCTAGTTGCTTTTCTCGTCCAGCTGGACATGTTCTTTAACATTATCTTCATAGTGTACAGTACTTGGGGCTACCCACCAGTGAATAAATAATCCATACTGGCTGCCAGGAGAATGGTACTTAGGCACTAGCAGGACAAGATGGCATTGTATGAAATCTGCATGTATGACAGCTTGTACGAGACTTCTGTGAACACCATGGGGTGCAGGTTACACCCCAAATACAATGTAGTATTTCACCTACTAACCAAAGATGCTTGTTGCATTGATGTGATGTTGATGACTGGTTGTTTCATCAGCACTAAAATGCTTCCAAAATGGAAAGCAGTTCCCCTTTGCCTACTGTCTTCTTTCTCAAATCAATGCTGTCTACTCACAAATTCATATGTTAATCAAGAAAAGCTGAAGACCTTGGGTTAGACATGCCCAGCTGAAGTCCTGACAGACTTTGGGCGTTACATTTCCTCCTACAGTAGTAGGTATGCTTTTCCAAACATTAAATCAGATATCTTCACTAAAACCGATAGCATTAGAAACAAACAATTTCAGGGTTCAATTGTAGATGATAAACACTATTATCTATGGTTACAGTATAGGTATATAATAGGTATCAGCTACTAACAGTTACTACGTAGACTCCTCCAAACATTTTCTCTCTAGCGCCAACAGCTCTGAGGCTTCAGTTGCATCTTTCTTCTCTTTTGTATCGTCCTGATCAGCACTACTGCCGTGGGTACTGGAGGGGAGAGGCTTGGTGGCATCAATGTGCATATTCTGCTTCCTCAACTGGCCCAGTTTGCGATAGAGAAGTACCAGGAACAGCAGGATAGGGACCTGGGTGAGTATCATGATGGACATGGCCAGGAATGTTCGCTTGTGGACTCCCTCATATACTGCACCAACTGTGGGAAGGGAGTGTTGTGTGTGTGTGTGTGTGTGTGGGGGGGGGGAGGGGGGGGAGGGGGGGGGGGGGGAGTGAAAGGTGTGCTGCTGTAGAGGGCTACTCCAGCACTAACTTACTATAAAGAGGAGTAATGATTCCGAAAACACCGGCTGAAGCTGATGCTAGTCCCATCACTATTGACTATAGAAAAGAAGATGAAACGAAATGAAGGCGAGTCAGACTACTAAGAACAACGCACCTGATAATCTTTGCTGACGACATCTGAGATCACAATTATGATTGAAATCTTTACAAGAGATAAGGTGCCTCGGAAGATGAATGCACCAATGGTGAACTGAATGAAATTGAGGGTGTGGTCAATCCCTCGGCATATTGCTGGACAGGCTTCACACAGTGTGCCAGTTGATTTTGGGATCCAGTGACAATGATACTGACTCTCTCTCAGAGACTCACAAACATTCATGGCCATGTTGTAAGCAGTAACATTCAACACTGGGTGAACTTCTTGAGTGTGAGCAATAGATTCTGGCATTTGAAGAAATGATTCACTGACTGTACCCTTATCTCCCTTAGCTGATACATTGTGGACAGAGCCACCATTTGGTGGCCACTGACAGCCACTGGGTGCAATCGAGCAAGGGTTCAGGCTGATGTTGGAGAGGGTGTTAGGGAGCTCAGGATGGTAGTAGAGGCTGAAGTTGGTGCATGGATCGGGTGGGATGGACTGCCAGTCGGCCATCAGAACCATTCCAACCACCGTGCAGAAAATTCCAAGAATGGCGATGATACGGTTGTCCAATTTAAGTCGCTGCAGCAGTAGCCTGCGAAGCAATGAAAAGAAAGTAGCCATCAATCAGCAGGCTCTTGTCTCAGGAGGTATAACATTTTGCTTGCTTCTGAGGTGGAATCGTTCATTGTAGTTTTCGCATGTCAAAAGTTCATGGTTGTAACAATACTGCATGTCTGAAACTAGTCTGGGTGGAGGTCTGAAGCAAGACTACTTGATAATGAAAGTCACTTAGTTAGTGTGAAACAGGTGTGCCAACTTACACCATGAAAGCTCCTCCAACAGTTGCTGGTAGCAACAGAACAAAGAAGTAGGAAGTCTGCTTTACTGAGAACCCAAAAGAGTCACTCAGAATTGGATTGGTAAGCTCCTCATAGATCACAAACTTGGAGCTTACGAACCCTCGTGTTAGTAAGAAGAAGACCACAATCTGATTAATGGTCAAGGTATAGTGAACCATCAAGCAAATTAGAGTGAGCAATTGGGAAGCATTATTCTCAGACTGACACCTAGCTAAAAATTTTTCCTCCACTTACTAATCTCTGTGGAGTTTGCTAGAGCGGTTGTATCTTGCTGTGCTATCAGGTATCAAGGTAACAGCAGCTTATGAGCGCCGCTTATAAGTTCCTGATGGTAATGTATTGCCTTACTCTCAAGACAGTTCTTAGCCTCATTCACAGGCTGATGAGCTGGGAGAAAAACACTCAGCAAAACCCCACTAGTTGATGGTTACACTTGTTACCATGGCAACAGGCCACTTCAAGGATACCAAGATCAGAGGCAGTTTACTGCAAGTCATGAACTTTGACCTCTCTGGGAGGGAACACTTGTGTTTTTGACAAGGGTTCTCACACTGACATCTACTTTCTCCTCGTAACATCACAAGTTGAAGGAAAATGTACCCAATTCCAAGAATCACGTTGAACCATGCTATGGAGCGGAAGTGATTAGGAAACTGGGCAAGGATTGCAGCAACACCTGTTGAAATAGCAAAAACTTGTTCACTGGGACAAGCCTGAGTGAGCCCCACACTAGTGAGTTGAACAGTACATGCATACCTATATCTGGTGGACAAATTCCGCATATTTTTTTTTACTGCAACTTAAAGCATTGCACACCACATACATAAAAAATAAGTGATATTTTCACTCTGCAAGTTATTGACATCCTGATGCATCCAGCATGAGCAGTGTGAGTGAAGACGGCTACAAAAAATGATTTGGAGAAGTAGCCCCCACAACATGTACAGGAGAATGGGGGCTTTCAAAACTGTGCCCACTTTATAAAGTGTGTTAAATTACCCTAAGAACTGGGAGGCACTAACCTACGGTATGTTTGAGCTCCATAGCATGTTTGACTTCCAAGATATGGATGCTCAAATTTCAACATTGCCATTTGGTCCATCTAAATGTACAGGCTTTTAAGGTAGGACAACCTTGAATCACAAATCTCCGAGTCATGTGGACGGACGGATGGGTAATGTCTAAGTGTATACAAGATTCACAAAAAGTTTGTACTAAACTGCTTTCTCTACCTGATAAGGCCAAAAAACTCAATTTTTACTCCCTCAGCTAACATAAAAATTTGCACCCCTCCAAGGCTCCACCCCCAGTCTGACCACATCATCAACACACACACAAAACAAGTAAAAAACTTTACGTATGGATTTGTCCTGGGACCACTTCAATTCCAGTCTACAGGCCAAACACACATTTGACCTCAAAAACAGTAATTTTAGCTATGCTGGCTTTCAAGAAAAATTCGACACACCCACACTCAAACCAACCAAAACTGAGCCCAGTTTCAGAAAGCTCAGCTCACCCCCTACAAAACTACATATGCTTTTGCCCGCTCACCTCCAGGCCAGGGAGTTATGCCCACAAACCTACTCCCTGTCATTGCCCCTAGAATGGAGCTACGTTACACACATTCCCACTAGCATAAAGTCGGGCGGGGCCTACAAGCCCGAAAAGTCAGCTTTCTACAGTACCTTTGCCAGACAACTGTGTGATGATACCCGTCTTCCAGGATGGCTCTCTGCCTTTCCATCACACTCACAAACATTCAAGCCCACTCTGGCAAGCTTTGCACACACAAATAGCCAACCATAACATTCAACGAGCTAGAAAATCTTTTTAGTGTTTTTTTTTTTTTAAGTGTTGGAGGATTTCTTCAAAGTTCCGCCCAGCCACATGAAAGTGCTGCCAGACCACTACAAAGGGCCGCAGGCCACATCAAAGGGACATGCCCCCTTGTTGATTCCAGTTGCCGCCATGGGAAAGTGTAAACAAGCCAATGAATTTCAATCACGCCATTATGGTCGCCGATCATTAATTATTCATGAGCAGAATCGGCCCGCTTCCTGATTCAAGGTTGTCCTACCTTAAGGTGTGTGCATAAATCAAAGAAACAGAACCTGGTACAAAGCTACCTACATTAACGTGAAACTGCTCAATATATCATGGGTATGCATTGTTCAGACCTGGTCCAATCAGATTCCCCATGTTCTCTGAGACAGCATAAAGAGCAAACAGTGTATCCTTTACCCGAGTTGTTTTACCCTCCTCCTTTGTCCTCTCTTCTGATCCAAGAACTTCCAGATAGCATAGGTAGCTCACACCAAAGTAGGCTAACGATAGGACAACTTCTAGCCCAATAAACATTCCTGAAAGCACTCGCGCCAGAATCATCATCCAGCCACTTGTAGCCGTGGCGTAGACCACAAAACCTGTAATGTGGCACAGCAGGGCAGCCATTGTACTGTACCAGAGTGGCACTCTGCCAGAAATAATGCTGCCTATAAATGCTCCTAGGAGTTGGCCAATACTGAACGCTGATACTGCCACATGGTAGAAACTTTCTGACAGGCCAAGACCTGCATCAATCTGTATGAAGCACCATTGCATGCATGGTAATGGGTATACAAATGATGTCAAAAGATCTCACTGATGGTAATATGAAAGTGTAATGTGTAGTTAGGTCTGCATAGGAGTAGCCTTTAGGAGTCAACTCATTTTGTGGTGTATTGTCATTTGTATACATTGGAAAACTGCTTATGTGAGAGTAATTACTCGCCAACTCACTCATGCTCACCCAACAATGCACTACATTCCCCTAGTATCTTACTAGAGGATGCTGTGCCTGAACAACAGTGTACACATTGGCACTGCATGCACGTCATATACGAAAGCACGATTGCACGGCTAGTCTGCAACCTGCTATATTGAGCATGCTACAGGTCTTTGTTGCTTAGTAGGGTGCAAATCAGGTGAAGACATGCCTTACTAGATAATCTCATGTCTGGCTCCTCCCTGAGGTGAAGTTTGTTTTGATAAAGCTTGATGTACCACAACAAGCATAGCTGACAGTGGAAAACCACACTGTGTTTGAACCAAGACGAAGGCTGCTGAGGCGGGAAAGATATAATCAGATTCATATGGTTTTCCACTGTTCAGCTTGCAATCTGCCGCAGGTTGGTCAAGGAAATGCTGCAAATCACTCATGCGTGCCTAATGATAAGAGCCAAATACAGCACTTACCATTTATCAACCAGGTAGTACATGAGTAGCCTCGAACCCAGGCTTTCCGTTCCGGATTTTGTCTCGCAGCTTTGGAGAAAATCCGATTTTTCTCCAAAACTGCGAGACAAAATCCGGAACGGAAAGCCTGGGTTTGAGGCTAGTGCATGAGTGATTTGCTGCTCTGCAGCCATTCCATCAATCAATAGTACCTGCAAAGACCTGTAAAACTGGATGATAAAAAAAGCATAAAGTTTGCTTTCAGCTAAATTCTGAGGCCAAGGTAAATCTGCAGCACTACATTCTTCTGTGAGCATCTTGGAGGGTACACATGCAGTATAGAGGTCTTGTCTCACATCTTTTCACACTGGACAAAAATGCAACTGTAATTAAGACAGCAGGGACTTCACCTCACCTCCCTCCCAGTTGCATTTAGCTGCTGGGTTGTTGGGTTAGTGACAAACTGATGAAATGAGGGCAGAGGTGAGTTATAGTTGATTGAATCCAGACAATGGAGAAGTATCAGGTAGAACCAGTTCCACCTCAGCCTGCAAACCTCTCTTGCTACAAAGGACAGCAACAGAGTCACTTTGAAAAAATCCAGTTTGGCTTAATTGCTAATGAGCTTAGCCCTTGTACTGAGACTCTAGAGATTGAGTACAAGCTAATTTTGCAAGTCAGAACCTGTTTGCTGAAGTGACTTGCAAGACTATTATAAATTTCATGCACGTCTCACCTGTCGGGTTCTTCTCTGCCCTGGGTCCCCTTTGACAGCAACACCACACACAGCTCTGCCAGCTACATGGAGCACAGTCACAGCATCCACGTATTCCTGCACATGGCCTGACCATTAATTCATCACCGTGAATGCTAAGCCTACCTGTGAAATTAACTTACCACCCATCTATATCTCCGACCAAGGATATACTTGCTTCGACAGACTACACCTGAGCCACCTTGTCCACTCTGATAGCGGGCATACTTACAGATTCCTCAGGAGAAAGGGACCGTCGACGGCCTGACGTCCCTTGCAAAAGAGGTAGGACCAGTGGCGTAGCCCGAGTTCATTAATTACCTGGGCACTTGGTGGGCGTAAGCCGACCACACTCTAGGGGGGTCTGGGGGCATGCTCCCCCAGAAAATTTTTTGAAATTTTAGGTGCTCTGAGGTGCATTCTGGGGCCATCTGAGACAGCGTAGCTCGCACCCGTCCCTCATATTTGCTGCTGAAGTTGACGGGCAAAGAAGCTAAAATCGTAGATAAGGCCAGGCAAACCGGATTTATTGTTTTTGCATCAGCGCCCGCTTTTAATGGCCGTAGCGCGGTGGATTTGCCGAGCATGTATAGCGTTTGCTAGTAACAAATAATGAATGATGACCGTCCGCCCGCACGCAAATCGAGCAAGTGGCTGATGCGAAACAACAAATCTAGTTTGCCTGGCCTAAGCGGCATTGGCAGCTTTATTGTACATGACATAATTCTATATATACAGCAACGCTGTTGCGGTTCAGGTAAGTTGACCTCGCATGATTTACCAAGGCACTCAGAAATTCACCAGGGCCTGGGCCCGTATGGGCCCGGGTGTAGCTACGCCACTGGGTAGGACTGAGTAAACCCTGCAAGAACAATAACGTGTTGCAATTGCCACAAGCAATCGTCCATGGGCGCTCGCAGTCTGCACTAGGGGGTGGGGTTAGGGATGAAGGTCGATGTTGCGAAGCTATGTATAGAGTGTTTCCGGTTGGTACGGCTACATGATAAGTCGGCCATTTTTTACTCCGCGGAAAACGCGCATGCGTATGAATCTGGACCACGTGGCTAGCGGCGATTTTGTTCTTGGGAGAGATGTACAAATAATTGAAAATCGCTCACCGAGTCTCCAGGGCACTCGCAAAAGCGCTCGTATCTCGGAGAGTATAATAGGTATGAAAATTGGACCTTTTATAAGCTATATTAAATGGCTAGGAGAGCTAGGCAGCGTTAGCTGCGTGTTCATAGCGTGTTCCGTACCGTTTGTATGTTTGATCCCGCTGGGCGATTTTTTCCAAAATGCTACGCTTCATATTTCCCGTGGAATTTGAGCTTTTTTCTTCTAGCTCGAGTATGTTATACTGCTGATTGTAATGTACTCACGCTGCGACGATACAACAAACCAAAGATGGCCCATATCTGAACCTGAATCTTGCGAGCAAGCGCTACCTCTACCACCATACGAAGCACCCAGCAGAAATAAAAGCACCATGAACTTACAATAGTCAGATCTCTCAACACGTCGCGTAAGTATCGTCTCGATTAAGCTTGCTAAACTGGGAGATGCAATGTTTGAAAGTCCACCATGCGTTGAGCTCATTACTTATTAACCCTCGGCGCGCATGCGCAGCGAAGGTTACGGTACTTGGTCTGTGTGTCTGTTACTCAACATCTCACTTTATAAGTGATTATTCGTACCACAAACGATACTAACCTTCTCAGCGGCGGACGAAGGTCGAAAATTTTAAGCGATTTTCTCTGAAAATGCTTCGTTGCGAAGCTAGAGTGTTTCCTGTTGGTACGGCTAGGCCTACATGATGGGATCCACTTTGTTCACCGCGCTTCATGCCCGATGACGTCATACTGACGTGTGACATCGACAATGCAGGCCAGGAGAGCACAACAAATGATGTCCACCACATTTACAAAGAAGAAGAAAAAAAAAAAGAAGGAAAGGATTCCATTCCCTGGCCCTAGCCCTAACCCTAACCCTAACTGTAACACTAAGCCCTAACCATTCGGCTACGAGGCACTGCTGACGAATCCCTGCACTGCACCGCCTAATGTGTACCGCGCTAATGCACCTACCAATATTATTACTTCCTATGCTACAGCTAGCGATACAGGGCAGACGACAGACGTCAGCATGACGTCATCGGGCATGAAGCGCGGTGAACAAAGTAAATACCCCTACATGATAAGTCGGCCATTTTTTACTCCGCGGAAAACGCGCATGCGTATGAATCTGGACCACGTGGCTAGCGGCGATTTGGTTCTTGGGAGACGTTCTTTGCGAGTTCGATTATTGGCCATTGGCAGTAAGTATGCCTCCAACAAAGGTATGCCCGCAGTGTAAAGCTGCTGTACCTGTAAGACGAAAGACATGTGAACGCTGTGATCATGTCTTTCGAAAAGCAGAGTGTAATGCGGCTATCAATAATATGCCCCACCCTCCCCAGTACGGGACAGGTGGGGGATTTGACCATTTGTGCAATTAAATCCCCCTCCTTAGGGGCTTACTCTCATCTCAATTCTCCCTATTTTCCCCCTATACAGGCCCCCACACCAAACCCAAAATAATGCTCCAAATAGTGCAAACTAAATTCAATAGTGTCTCAGAAGTCGGAACAGTTGCATACAACAGCCTACATACTAAAGTCATTTAAAGCTTAGTCTCGCAAGCCAGACCCTTTCCGCGCAGCGTCGATCGTTTTCGGTATGAGGCATACTGAAAGCGATCGGAGCTGCACGGAAAGGGTCTGGCTTGCGAGACTACTTAAAGCTGTAACAAGCTAGATACCAAAACCGTTTTCTCGTCCCCTGTGCCAGTGGTAGTGCTCATAATGGATGCCAGAAGTACGATGAGAGTCTTCAAGGTACGAACATTGAGCAGGCAATCTGGCAATCTGGCAGAGACCAATCTGAGCTGCGCAGGTTTTTTTGGCGCATGCGTAAGTCAAGTGCCCCACCCCCTTGAGGGTTAAGCGCAATCAATTCCCCTATGATTGCGGGTGTTACCCCGTACTGGGGAGGGTGGGGCATATTATTGATAGCCGCATAATTTGCGAGAGAAAGCTATGAAATGTATGAGATCAGTAGAATCAGATAGTGTGAAATCAGCTAGGAAAGCTAAAGATAAGTTGCACAAGGTCTGTGAAAGAGCGTCAGAAACTCGTGAGCGAACTTTGTATAACCATAGATAATAGAGCTACGAACAGTGCTCTATTATCTATGGTATAACGCAGGAACAAAACAGAATGCACAAAGCAAGCATGAGAGAGTCTGAAACCTTTGAGCAAACTGTGCATAGGCAGGAACAAAACAGAATGTGTATGGCAAGCATGAGAGAGTCTGCTGCGCCGAGGGTTTGGCACTTCAGTGCCTTTCATTCATTCGAAATTGCTTGTGGTCTAATGGTTAGGGCTCAGTGTACAGGTTAGGGTTAAAGTTAGGGCTAGGGACGGGAAATGGGTTTTATTTCCTTCTTTTTATTTCAGCTTTAAAAAGTGACAAACACCTTATGCGCTGCCACTTGTGGCAATGTAGTGTAAGTGCGACGTAATGCGGCGGGACATGGTCTTTTCCCCCCGCGGCATTGGGCAAGGCTTATGAACACCACGTAGGTAAGGCGCTACCTACTTGTAGCTACACTAAAAATAGCCTACTCACAGCTTTAGTGAACTGTAAAGCTAGGATGGTCAGTTGTCAGTATGATAGTTTTCTGTGCTGCAGCTGGCCATGGTCAGTCGTCATGACAACTGAATCATGAAATTTGTTTCACAAAGTTTGGTAGGGAGAGCGGTTGGCCGTTCATCAGGTTCTAGCTGGCTATATTACACATTATTATTACATGCCTGGAACTACTACTAAACTGTCAATGCTCTGGTGTTGTGGTTACACTTGAAATATTCTTCTTAGGCTTAGGTCTAACTGTAACTGAGATTAACATCAAAAAAAGTACAGAAACAAGACTTAATATGTTGGTCTTTGCTTTCATGCATTATCCCTACCTTGTTTGCATACTTTTTGGCATGCCATCCCTACATCTTTTTACATTTTTAATGTTAACTTTTTAAAGTCTTTATAATAGGCATCAGCTACTAACAGTTACTATGTAGACTCCTCCAAACATTTTCTCTCTAGCGCCAACAGCTGTGAGGCTTCAGTTGCATCTTTCTTCTCTTTTGTATCGTCCTGATCAGCACTACTGCCGTGGGTACTGGAGGGGAGAGGCTCGGTAGCATCAATGTGCATATTCTGCTTCCTCAACTGGCCCAGTTTGCGATAGAGAAGTACCAGGAACAGCAGGATAGGGACCTGGGCAAGTGTCATGATGGACATGGCCAGGAATGTTCGCTTGTGGACTCCCTCATACGCTGCACCAACTGTGGGAGGGAAGGGAGTGTGTGTGTGTGTGGGGGGGGGGGGGGGGGAGTGAAAGGTATACTGCTGTAGAGAGCTACTCCAGCACTAACTTACTATAAAGAGGAGTAATGATTCCAAAAACGCCGGCTGTAGCTAATGCTAGTCCCATCACTATTGACTATAGAAAAGAAGACAAAATGAAATGAAGGCGAGTCAGTCTACTAAGAACAACGCACCTGATAATCTTTGCTGACAATATCTGAGATCACAATCATGATTGAAATCCTTACAAGAGATATGGTGCCTCGGAAGATGAATGCACCAATGGTGAACTGAATGAAATTAAGGGTGTGGTCAATCCCTCGGCATATTGCTGGACAGGCTTGACACAGTGTGCCAGTTGATTTTGGGATCCAGTGACAATGATACTGACTCTCTCTCAGTGACTCACAAACATTCATGGCCATGTTGTAAGCAGTAACATTCAATACTGGATGCACTTCTTGAGTGTGAGCAATAGATTCTGGCATTTGCAGAAATGATTCAATGACTGTATCCTTATCTCCCTTAGCTGATACATTGTGGACAAAGGTACCATTTGGTGGCCACTGACAGTCACTGGGTGCAATCGAGCAAGGGTTCAGGCTGATGTTGGAGAGGGTGTTAGGGAGCTCAGGATGGTAGTAGAGGCTGAAGTTGGTGCATGGATCAGGTGGGATGGACTGCCAGTCGGCCATCAGTACCATTCCAACCACCGTGCAGAAAATTCCAAGAATGGCGATGATACGGTTGTCCAATTTAAGTCGCTGCAGCAGTAGCCTGCGAAGCAATGAAAAGAAAGTGGCCATCAATCAGCAGGCTCTTGTCTCAGGAGGTGCAACATTTTGCTTGCTTCTGAGGTGGAATCGTTCATTGCAGAGGTGATGGTCCGTCTACTAGCTAGCAAGGGTGAGTAAAGGTTTCATTTTCTTGGCCACGACTTTTCCTTGTACTTCGTGCACACATGCTTATAAACACAAGTATCTTGGAAACAAGCCCCAAGATCAACTGGTGTGAAACAGGTGTGCCAAGTGCCAACTTACATCATGAAAGCTCCTCCAACAGTTGCTGGTAGCAACAGCACAAAGAAGTAGGAAGTCTGCTTTACCGAGAACCCAAAAGAGTCACTCAGAATCGGATTGAAGAGCTCCTCATAGATCACAAACTTGGAGCTAATGAACCCTCGTGTTAGTAAGAAGAACACCACAATCTGATTAATGGTCAAGGTATAGTGAACCATCAAGCAAATCAGAGTGAGTAATTGGGAAGCATTATCCTCAGACTGACACCTAGCTAAAAAATTTTTTTAGTAATCTCTTTGGTGTTTGCTAGAGTGGTTGTATGCTGCTGTGCTATCAGGTATCACGGTAAAAGGAGCTTATGTGCACTGAATAGTGGTTCATAAGTTCCTGATGGTAATATATTGCCTTACTCTCAAGACAGCTCTTAGCCTCATTCACAGGCTGATGAGCTGGGAGAAAAACACTCAGCAAAACCCCACTAGTTGATGTTACAGTTGTTACCATGGCAACAGGCCACTTCAAGGATACCAAGATCAGTGACAGGTTACTGCAAGTCAACATTCTCCTGAACTTTGACCTCTCTGGGAGGGAACACTTGTGTTTTTGACAAGCATCCTCACACTGACATCTGCTTTCTCCCCGCAACATCACAAGTTGAAGGAAAGCACACCCAACTCCAAGAATCACGTTGAACCATGCTATGGAGTGGAAGTGATTAGGAAACTGGGCAAGAATTGCAGCAACACCTGTTGAAATAGGGAAAAACATGTTCATTGGGACAAGCCTGAGTGAGCCCACACTAGTTAGCTGAATGGTGGATTTTACATATACCTATCTGGTGGACATATTCCATATATTTTTTGACTGCAACTTAACGCATCGCACACCATATACATATTTTCACTCTGCAAGTTTTTGACATCCTGATGCATCCAGCATGAGCAGTATGAGTGAAGACGGCTACAAAAAATGATTTGGAGAAGTAGCTGGAGCCCCCACAACAGGAAAATGGGGGCTTTCAAAACTGTGCCCACTTCAGAAAGTGTGTTAAATTACGGGAGGCACTAACCTACTTTATATTTGAGCTCCATAGCATGTTTGACTTCCAAGATATGGATGCTCAAATTTCAACATTGCCATTTGGTCCATCTAAATGTATTTTTAAGGTGCGTGTGTAAATTGAGAAAACAGAACCTGGTACAAAGCTACCTAGCATTAACGTGAAACTGCTCAATATATCATGGGTATGCATTGTTCAGACCTGGTCCAATCAGATTCCCCATGTTCTCTGAGACAGCATAAAGAGCAAACAGTGTATCCTTTACCCGAGTTGTTTTACCCTCCTCCTTTGTCCTCTCTTCTGGTCCGAGAACTTCCAGATAGCGTAGGTAACTCACACCAAAGTAGGCTAACGATAGGACAACTTGTATCCCAATAAACATTCCTGAAAGTACTCGCGCTACAATCATCATCCAGCCACTTGTAGCCATGGCATAGACCACAAAACCTGTAATGTGGCACAGCAGGGCAGCCATTGTACTGTACCAGAGTGGCACTCTGCCGGAAATAATGCTGCCTATAAATGCTCCTAGGAGTTGGCCAATACTGAACGCTGATACTGCCACATGGTAGAATCTCTCTGACAAGCCAAGACCTGCATCAATCTGTATGAAGCACCATTGCATGCATGGTAATGGGTATATAAATGATGTCAAAAGATCTCACTGATGGTAATATGAAAGTGTAGTGTGTAGTTGGGTCTGCATACGAGAATCAATGACAGCCTTTAGGAGTCAACTCATTTTGTGGTGTATTGTCATCGTATACATTGGAAACCTGCTTATGTGAGAGTAATTACCTGTTACATGTAATACCAGTGCTCCATGCAACTCGCTCATGCTTACCCAACAATGCACTACATTCAAGCTAATATCTAACTCACCAGAGGATGCTGTACCTGAGCAACAGTGTATACACACGCACTGGATGTACGTGAGCACAATTGCATGGCTAGTCTGCAAACTGCTATGGCAGATGTGTATTGAACATGCTATGGTGCTTTGTTGCTTAATACATGTAAGGTGCAAATCAGGTGAAGACATGGCTTACTAGATAATCTCATGTCTGGCTCCTCCCTGAGGTGAAGCTTGTTTTGATAAAACTTGATGTACAATAGATTGCAAAAGTCTGCAACAAGTATAGCTGACAGTGGAAAACCACACTGTGTTTGAACCAAGACGAAGGTAGCCTCGTTCCCAGGCCCCGCCCAGCTTTCCGTTGCTTATTAGTACGGTAAAGCGGGAGAGGGCCTGGTATCTTTTCTCACGTGAGTGACGTCAGGATAGAAAGGATGGTAGAAAGGGTTTAATTGTGCGTGGGCGCACTGGGCCCAGAACAGCGAAAAGAGCCAAGGTACCAGGTAACTTACCACACGTATCTAGCTAGCGGGAGGCAACTGTCTTACACACCAAGCATTGAGCGTGTAGTCGGTTTAAAATACGTGAAACGCAGCCTGTTAGTTGTGCAAAATTTCGCCATTTTCCGATTACGTCATACTCACGTGAGAAAAGATACCAGGCTCTCCACGGCTTTTCCGTACTGCAAGCGACAGAAAGCTGGGCGGGGCCTGGGAACAAGGCTAGACGAAGGCATGCTGAGGCAGAAAGATATAATCAGATTCATATGTGGTAAATCAATTGTGGTTTTCCACTGTTCAGCTTACTTGTTGCAAGACTTGCAATCTGCTGCAGGGAATGCAGCAAATCACTCATGCTTGCCTAATTAAACAATGATAAGAGCTACATCAAATACAGCACTTACCATTTATCAATCAGGCAGTGCATGCATGAGTGATTTGCTGCTCTGCAGTCAATCTTACCTGCATGCAAAGACCTGTAAAGTTTGATGACAAAGCTTTCAGCTAAATTCTGAGGCCAAGGTAAATCTGCAGCACTACATTCTTCTGTGAGCATCTTGGAGGGTACACAGTATAGAGGTCTTGTCTCACATCTTTTTCACACTGGACAAGAGTGCAACCAACTGTAATTAAGACAGCAGGGACTTCACCTCACCTCCCTCCCAGTTGCATTTAGCTGCTGGGCTGTTGGGTTAGTGACAAACTGATGAAGTGAGGGCAGAGGTGAGCTGTAGTTGATTGAATCCAGACAATGGAGAAGTATCAGGTAGAACCAGTTCCACCTCAGCCTGCAGATCTCTGTTGCTACAAAGGACAGCAACAGAGTCACTTTGAAAAAATCCAATTTGGCTTGCTAGTGAGCTTACAATTTCCTCCATGTCTCACCTGCCAGGTTCTTCTCTGCCCTGGGTCCCCTTCGACAGCAGCACCATACACAGCTCTGCCAGCTACATGGTTCAGAGCTGCAGCATCCACGTGTTCCTGTATGCACATGGCCTGCAATTAATTCTGCTATAAGCTTACCCGTGAAATTACATATCCTATTTGAAACAAACTTACCACCCATCTAATCTTCGACCAAGGATATACTTGCTTCGACAGACTACACCTGAACCACCTTGTCGACTTGGCCCTGATACGGCACACTTCCAGATTTTTCAGGAGACAGGACCGACGGCCTGCATGACCGTCCCTTGCAAACAAGATAAACCTCGCTTTTTGAGGTATAGGGCTGAGTAAACTCTGCAAGAACAATAACGTGTTGCAATCGCCTACGGGCGCTCGCAGTCTGCACTCGGGGGTGGGGGAGGAGCTATTCCCTTGCAAACGCCCACCCCGGATCTAATACGAGGCTACGGACCACTGCGTCCAAACCTTGCTATGGCGCCAGAAGCGTCAGCGATAATGCAAACTGTGTTCACGGACCTACCTTTAGCACACTCGCGCAAGGAGTCGCACAGTGAGCAGTTTCACGGCAAACATTGGTGGGGGGGGGGGGGGGGGGGGGGGGGGGGGGGGACTTGCAATGTCACTACATATACTATACTGAGCCTACCCCCTAGGCCCTCCAACAGCGCCGTGCGTGTTGTCGGAAACGTTCCGGAAACAAATCCCTGCCTGATCTGACCTTATACCCTCCCCCTACCCTGTTTACGAAACAAGAAGCCGTATAGAACTGGTTGAATAACGTTCCCAGGCTCTTCTAGAAAAAAAAAAAAAACAGGAAAGGGCCTGCTGAGGGTCATGAACACTTGCCGCATTTCTTGGGGTTTCACTCAAATGGGGAGGAACTTAGCCTGAGTATGCATTAGCTATTATATCAGTTGCTAGACTTCTCCAAAGGTTTTTTCTCTAGTGCCAACAGCTTTGACATTTCTGTTGCATCTTCATTGTCTGATGCACCATCCTGATCACTGCTACTGCCATGGGTGCTGGAGGGGGGAGACTCAGTAACATCAGAGTTCATATTCTGCTTCCTCAGCTGGCCCAGTTTGTGGTAGAGCAGTACCAGGATCAGCATGATGGGGAGCTGGGGGGCTATCATGATGGACATGGCCAGGAAGGTTCGTTTGTGGGCACGTTCATAGGCTGCACCAACTGGTCGGAGTGTTTGTGTTTGTGTGTGTGTGTGTGTGGAGGAAAGGAGGGAGCAAGGTGGGATGGGCAGTGAAGAACAGAGTGCTACTCCAGTACTAACTTACTATAGAGGGGAGTGATGATCCCAAAAACACCAGTTGAAGCATATGAAAGTCCCATCACTATTGACTGTATAAAAAGGAGGATGAAAGAAATTACATGATGGCAAATCATTTAATACTCACAACAACACACCTGGTAATCTTTGCTGACAATATCTGAGATGGTAATCATGACTGCAATTCTTGTAATAGATATGGTGCCTCGGAAGATGAATGCGCCAATGGTGAACTGAATGAAATTGAGGGTGTGGTCAATCCCTCGGCATATTGCTGGACAGGCTTCACACAGTGTGCCGGTTGATTTTGGGATCCAGTGACAATGATACTGACTCTCTCTCAGAGACTCACAAACATTCATGGCCATGTTGTAAGCAGTAACATTCAACACTGGGTGCACTTCTTGAGTGTGAGCAATAGATTCTGGCATTTGCAGAAATGATTCAATGACTGTAATTCTGTTTTCCACAGCTGACACATTGTGGACAGAGCCACCATTTGGTGGCCACCGACAGGCACTGGGAGCAAATGAGCAAGGGTTCAAGCTGATGTTGGAGAGGGTGCTAGAGAGCTCAGGATGGTAGTAGAGGCTGAAGTTGGTGCATGGATCGGGTGGGATGGACTGCCAGTCGGCCATCAGTACCATTCCAGTTACAGTGCAGAAAGTTCCAAGGATGGCAATGATACGGCTGTTCAGCTTGAGTCTCAGCAACAGTAGCCTGTGGAGTAAAACACAAAGCTAATGTGAAATGTGCCAAGATGACAATACCCCACTACCAAGCCAGCATCCAGCTTCTGGTTACAACTAGCTAACAGTGTAGATGAGAGGTAAAAGAGGTCAGCTCAGAAAGAAAAGAAAGAACTAGGTCTGCTTAGAAAAAGAGGGCATAGCTACCTCCAGTAAAGCAGCTAGCTACTTCCATCAGAGCAAGCCAAGGTCCTGGAAACAAGTATAAGTTCATGGCTGCATTTATACAACCTGGAGGCGGTCTGTACCTCCAAACAAGGCTACTTGAAGCAAGCCTAAGTCATTGCCAATAAATAGCAACAGGGTATGCTAACTTACACCATTAAAACCCCTCCAAGAGTTGCTGGCAGCAACAGAAGAAAAAAGTAGGAAGTCTGTTTTACCGTGAACCCAAAGGAGTCACTCAGAATTGGATTGAAGAGCTGTTGATAGATTAGAAACTCAGAACTGATGAACCCACGCATTAGTATGAGGAACCCCACAATCTGAATAGTGATCAAGGTATAACATAGATATCTAGCAAATTAGGGAGACCATTAGGAGGCATTTCCTCTGACTAAATATTAGCTGCAAACTTTTCATCGGCTTATCCAGCTGTTTGTGGTGTTTATTACTACAATGGTCAGGATCTCATGTATTCTCTCAGACTAAAAGTTAACTGCAAAACTTTTCCACTGTATGGTGTATGCTACTACAGTGGTTATGTACCAATGCTACCCTCTTTTCATGATACCTAGTCTTATTCCCCACACTCAAAACCACTGATCATGCTGTTACCATGGCAACAGGTCACTTCAAGGATACCAAGATCAGAAACAGATTACTGCAAGTCATCATTCTCCTGAACTCTGACCTCTCCAGGAGGGAAGACTTGTGTTTTTGACAAGGGTTCTCACACTGACATCTGCTTTCTCCTCGCAACATCACAAGTTGAAGGAAAATGTACCCAACTCCAAGAATCACGTTAAACCATGCTATGGAGCGGAAGTGATTAGGAAACTGGGCAAGGATCGCAGCAACACCTGTTGGGATGAGAAAAATAAGATTCAGATTTTCAGAGATGTGCAGCTGTAACTTTCTTTCTCTTAACCTTTTGCAACAAATCTCAAACTTAAGGACACACTTTCTGGAAGTGTTTCCCCATAATGATAGTGTGTACAAAACGAATTTACATTTGTGGTTTTAGTATGAACTGTAAATTGAACTCTAGCTATAACACTTTCTGAGATATGCATGGATGCTCAAAATTTCTGAATACAACATTCCTATACATTTTTATAGCTAGGATCCAATCTGGTCCGGCCCAACCTCCATCAAAATGTACAGATTTTTAAAAGTTCTAAGGTCTAGCAAACACAATATGGTATATACCAGGATGAGATTCGCGATGTCACCTAGCATGTAAGTACTGAGTTGTATGCTAGAATGCTGGGAGAAAATCTAAAGGAGGGGCACAGTCCTGAAAACCCCCTATTGTGAAACTGTAAACATCATACAAAACAGCTGTACCAAATAAGAAGAGAAACAACATGTCACATGGATCAAACCTGGTCCAATCAGAGTCCCAACGTTTGCTGAGACAGCATAAAAAACAAACAGTATGTCCTTCACCCGAGTTGTCTTCCCCTCCTCTTTCGTCCTCTCTTCCGGTCCAAGAACTTCCAGATAGTGCTGGTAGCTCACACCAAAGTAGGCTAACGTTATGACACTTTGCATTCCAACAAACATTCCTGAAAGTACTCGCGCTACAATCATCATCCATCCACTTGTAGCCATGGCATACACCACAAAACCTGTAATGTGGCACAGCAGGGCAGCCATTGTACCGTACCAGAGTGGTAATATGCCAATGCTGCCAATGAATGCACCAAGGAGTTCGCCGACACTTAACGCTAACATAGCCACATGGTAGAATCTCTCTGACAGGCCAAGACCTGCCTCAATCTGCAGACAGATATGAACCACAAATACATGATGATGGTTTGTCACTGATGGAGTGCAAATTGCATTCTCACACCATGGGCAATAAAACCTTGCTAAGGTATGATGAGTAAAGTTGCCAATCAGATTGCTCTGCAGAAATCCAACACAGGTCCAAGAAACTGAACCTTATACTATATTCACCAGACCTCTCCCTTCTCTTAAGATGGGGGTGGCCCGGGTCTGGATACAAGATATTCTTCACTTTCAGCATGATGACCACATTGGCAAAAGTTGGGGTTTTTTGACTTTTGGACAGAAGCAAAGTATTGCATCCAATTCTTGGTTGTCCATACATGCATTTGCTAAGCCAGCTGACATAGAATTTCCACAAGAGAAGGTACTACGGTTGGCAGAACAGCAGGTGGGGTGATGGATGGTCCAAAAGTATGCAGAGAATAGAAAATATGTCAGAAGAGCATGAAGCTTATACTACAGCAAGACTACAGTAATACACCATACGCTTCCATGCGTTTTCAGAAAAATGGTATGACTCCAGGCTGTTCAGTTGCCGCCTCATTGTTGGCAGTGAATCACTAGAAGGACAACTGGTGAACTCTGGAGTGCCTGAAATAGCGATTTATTTATGCACGTATTTACACGCTATTCATCGCAGTGGCGTAAACCGCTTACTGCGGCGCATGTTCTGCATTCATCCGCTGGTCCTCCATGAACAAACTGCAACCAAGCTCGTTTGGACAGCAGTGATTCTCAATGGCAGGGAAGCTAGTGGACCACTTACAAATGGTAGGGCACATAAAATGCATAGCTGGGCAGTGCATAAAATCTTTTGAGGCTAAAAGGGGGGTTCACCCCCCCCCGCCTACGGGCCTGATACAAGGGACAATAGTTTGTCTTGAAAGACCCAGTACTGCAGCTAACCGCCTTCTTTCAGTTAAATGTAAGGAATGTTAATTAAGGTTGGTTGACAGCCGATGCACCAAAACCCGTTCCTTGAGGATCTTGGGGTGCAGTTTAGACTAATTTACTTTTACTTTTAGTATAGACTTGTATACAAAAGTGAAGGTAAAGATACAAGGTCCCTTCCTACACTGTTTCACCCTACAGTGCAAATGCACAAAGCCCATCCATCCCTACTTGCATGTATCTTGCTCACTCCGGAGTGCAACTGTATTTAAGAAAACAGTAGTCTAGTATTGCCTTATTTCCTCTCCCAGTCCCATTCAACTGCTGAGCTGTTGGATTAGTGATAAACTGGTGAAGTGAGGGCAGAGGTGAGCTGCAGTTGATTGCATCTAGACAGACGAGAAGTATCAGGTAGAACCAGTTACATCTAAGCCTGCAGATCTCTGTTGCTACAAAGGGAAAGCAGCAGGCCAGGGTAAACTGTACTTGGAAGAAATCAATGCTAGTGAAGTTACAATCTCACCTGACCGGTTCTTCTCTGCCCTGGATCTCTTTCGACAGCAGCAGCTGCATGGTGCCGAGCCATAGCTTTCACGCGTTCCTGCATGTACATATGATCAACGCTAAACGACTGCGATGTTGACCACGTGAAATGATATCCTACGAACTTACCACCCATCCGTAATCTTCGATCAAGGATCTTCCACAGACTATCTTACAACTGCTAGGGGGCACACTTCAAAGTTTAAATTGACCCCGGTCCGTGAACTTCTCATAAAATTGGAGGGTCTGGCTCTCGGCGTGGGGCTTTATGTAACAAGCTTTTACATAATAAGAGACTGGGAACGAGGCTAGCCGTAATCAAGCCAGACCCAACTAACCACAGCGCGGATTGCTTTCAGTATCAGGCACGCGGAAGGATCTAGTGACGGTTGACGGCGATCTGGCTTAGCCGCTCAGCTGAAGTCTATCGAAGACTGTTTGGATGGGTGGTAAGTAACTTAACACTAAATTATGGAGGGAGCCACTACTAGTGCATTCATGATTGCAGGCACAGATACAAGGATACTTATACTCCTCTACCTATGGTGCAGGAACACGTGGATGCTGCAGCTCTGAACCATGTAGCTGGCAGAGCTGTGTATGGTGTTGCTGTCGAAGGGGACCCAAGGCAGAGAAGGACCTGGCAGGTGAGATGTGCAGGAAATTGTAAGCTCACTAGCAAGCCAAACTGGATTTTTTTCAAAGTGACTCTGTTGCTGTCCTTTGTAGCAACAGAGATCTGCAGGCTGAGGTGGAACTGGTTCTACATGATACTTCTTGCTTGTCTGAATGTAATCGACTACAGCTCACCTCTGCCCTCCTTTCATCAGTTTGTCACTAACCCAACAGCTCAGCAGTTGAATGGGACAGGGAGGGAGCATGAGGTCTGATTGTTACTGTTGTCTTAAGTTAACTTGTTCCAACTTTCAACAATGTCTTCTGGGGATGAGAAACTAGTTACCTACCATCTATGATCAGACACTTGATCCAATCTAGCCCAAGAAATTCACTTCTGAGAATTTATGTAGCCCAATACCAGAAGGTCTTGGTTGTCATAGCCAATTTGTTTTGAGACAAGAAAGTGTCATAAAGACAATTTTCTGGAGAAAGAGCTAGCCCACAGATGTCCTGTGAGTACTATAGCCTGTTGTTGCTGCAGTAGTCTCACTCCCAGGCTTGCTGCAGCCAGTGCTGCTATATACCATTCACTTTACTTCTTAACTGCAAGAAATCTGAATACTGAGAGCAGATATAACAGTAACCTGCTTTGCATTTGTTTGACCCAAAAATTGTGTTTGAATCAGTCCCTGGATCATGGAGACTATAGGTGCATCTAACTTAACCACACCCACTTACTTTGCTTGGCTTCTATTATGGTAAGTTGACTAGAATTATATTGTTAGTCAACCCCTAATAATGTGATGGTGCTTCATATCTGACTACAGATTGAGGCGGGTCTTGGCCTGTCAGAAAGTTTCTACCATGTGGCTATATCAGCATTCAGTATTGGTGAATTCCTGGGTGCAATGACTGCCAGCATTATTTCCAGTAGAATACCACTCTGGTACAGTACAATGGCTGCCCTGCTGTGCCACATCACAGGTTTTGTGGTTTATGCCATGGCTACAAGCGGCTGGATGATGATTGTAGCGCGAGTAGTCTCAGGAACATTTATTGGAGTACAAACTGTTTTGGTGTTAACCTACTTTGGTGTGAGCTACCAGCACTATCTGGAAGTTCTTGGGCCAGAAGGGAGAACAAAGGAGGAGGGGAAGACAACTCGGGTGAAGGACACACTGTTTGCTTTTTATGCTGTCTCAGCAAACGTTGGGAGTCTGATTGGACCAGGTTTGATCCATATATACACATGATGTCTATAGGCTAGTCCATTTCTTCTGGTATGCACCCATTCTGTAGCTGTATATTTGAACACTACCGGTGCTATCCTCTCATCCCAACAGGTGTTGCTGCAATCCTTGCCCAGTTTCCTAATCACTTCCGCTCCATAGCATGGTTCAACATGATTATTGGAGTTGGGTACATTTTCCTTCAACTTGTGATGTTGCGAGGAGAAAGTAGATGTCAGTGTGAGGACCCTTGTCAAAAACACAAGTGTTCCCTCCCAGAGAGGTCAAAGTTCAGGAGAATGATGACTTACAGCAACCTGTCTGTGATCTTGGTATCCTTGAGGTGACCTGTTGCTATGGTAGCAAGTGTAACCATCAATGTTGCTCATAGTTCATCAGCCTGGAAATGAGACTAGGGTACTGTGTGGGAGCTATCCCGAAGTATTTTTAGTACTATAGCTGTGTGAACCTGGGAACACATTCACCAAAAGAAGTTGTGAGTAGTTAAAACTATGCACTGCAGTAACAGATACCACAGAGATGGTCACCTTGTTCTAGCAATTGGTCTGAGGTAGGTAGTGTAAACCAATATACTCTCACACACTAGCCAGTGGCGGATCTAGAATTTTGAAAAGTTCCAGTATGCAATTAAAGCATGCGTAGGGCACCTGCTAGGGGGGTGTGGGGGGATGCCCCCCCCAGGAAAATTTTGGATTTCTGACCTTCTGAGATCATTTCTGGTGTATTCTTGGGGTGAAATTGCAAAAGTTAGTATTTGCGAAGGCAGCCCTTCAAAAGAGGGGTTCCATGGAACCCATGGAACCCCCTCTGGATCCACCACTGCTAGCTATGTTCCAGAAGTAATCCCCTCCCTGACCCTTATACTATGCCATTTTCTTCTGAAACAGCAAAACCATATGAAATGGGTCAACGGATTACACATTCCCAGGCCTCCCTGTTTTTGTTTTTTGTATGGAGCACAAGCTAAGAAAGAAAACAGGGGGCTTGCTACAGAGATGAATGTGAACTAAATTTCCACCTGAAGGTAACACTTTGCCTCCTAGTTAATATTACTTCTATGGTTCACTACCTTGACCATTACCCAGATTGTAGGGTTCTTGCTACTAGCACGGGGGGTCATCACCTCCAAGTTTGTGATCTATGAACAGCTCTTCAATCCGATTCTGAGTGACTCTTTTGGGTTCACAGTAAAGCAGACTTCCTACTTCTTTGTGCTGTTGCTACCAGCAACTATTGGAGGAGCTTTCATGGTGTAAGTTGGCACCTGTTTCACACCATGTTGATCTCGGGCTTGTTTCCAGGTAGCCTTGTTTCAGACCTCTTTCTCCAGATTTTGTGACTTGTAGTTAGAAGACCATGACTTAGGTTTGTTTCAAGTGCTTCCAGTTTGCTCACACAAAGTCCTGTTAGAAGTAGCTGTTATGCTTGTTGTCACTGGTGGTGTCCTCTCTCACTACACTGTCTGCATTGCTATAGAAAGTTACAACCAAGATTTCAGCTTTGTGTTTCTCTCTGCAGGCTACTGCTGCAGAGACTCAGACTGAACAGCCGTATCATTGCCATCTTGGGGATTTTCTGCTCTATGATTGGAATGGTACTGATGGCCGACTGGCAGTCCATCCCACCCGATCCATGCACCAACTTCAGCCTCTACTACCATCCTGAGCTCCCTAACACCCTCTCCAACATCAGCCTGAACCCTTGCTCGATTGCACCCAGTGGCTGTCAGTGGCCACCAAATGGTGGCTCTGTCCACAATGTATCAGCTAAGGGAGATAAGGGTACAGTCAGTGAATCATTTCTTCAATGCCAGAATCTATTGCTCACACTCAAGAAGTTCACCCAGTGTTGAATGTTACTGCTTACAACATGGTCATGAATGTTTGTGAGTCACTGGGAGAGAGTCAGTATCATTGTCACTGGATCCCAAAATCAACCGGCACACTCTGTGAAGCTTGTCCAGCAATATGCCGAGGGATTGACCACACCCTCAATTTCATTCAGTTCACCATTGGTGCATTCATCTTCCGAATCACCATATCTCTTGCAAATATTTCAATCATGATTATGATCTCAGATGTCGTCAGCAGACATTATCAGGTGTGTTGTTGTGAGTATAACTGAACCTACCATCAGTTTTACTGGACTCATTTTTACCTCTTGCAGTCAGTAGTGATGGGACTTGCGTATGTTTCAACGGGTGTTTTTAGAAGTATTACTCCCCTCTTTAGTAAGTTAGTACTGGAGTAGCCCTCTGTTCTGGCACTTTTTACAGCTCTCCTCATTCCACACACACACATCATTTGCAGTTGGTGCAGCATATGAAGGCGCCCACAAACGAACCTTCCTGGCCATGTCCATCATGATAGCCATGCTGGTCCCCACCATGCTGATCCTAGTACTGCTCTATCGTAAACTGGGCCAGCTAAGGAAGGAGAATATGAACTCTGATGCTACTGAGCCTCCCCCCTCTAGTACCCATGGCAGTAGCAGTGATCAGGATAGTGCATCAGACAATGAAGATGCAACAGAAATGTCAAAGCTGTTGGCACTAGAGAACAAACCTTTGGAAGAGTCTAGCAACTGATGATAGTGTAACTACTAAGCCATGTACTGTGGCACGTGAGAATAATAATGTCCCAAACCTGAGTGAACCTAATAGGCTAGAAGCTTTTGATGCTCAGAATCGCTGTTGAATCAATGGAATGCAGCAGGTTAGCAATTAACTTGGCAATCAAGATCACATTCCAATGTCTTTGACGTCACTCATGTCAGACCTCCTCTGGAATAATTCTGGTAACATTGGGGGGTTTTCAAACTGTTAAATTCTGTCATCTCAGATCTAGACGCCTTCAATCAGATTGTAGAAGAAAATCACAAGGATGTGTGACTCTCTAAAGGTGTGGCTTTCACCAATTACATCCTCTCCATGAGGAAGATAGCAGGCCATCTCCAGGCTTGGGTGGGACCTGGAGATGTGGCGGTACAGAATCACATGTAATTAACTGCCTGTTGTATTGTGACTCAACCATCAGGCATACCATGTACAGAAGATTGCAGATTTATATGGATACACCAAGAAGTCTTTGCTAATCACGCATTTTGGCTCTGTTGGATATAACTATATACTACCCTAAATCCATGCACTGAAGTGTAGACCTACGACACTCCTCATAAAAATTCGTGATCAAGAGGGCATCCCGGTGCTGGTTTCCTGATACCCTACGTATATCCTCATTTCCAGGCTCTCATGCAGCTGGGGGGCAAGGCTACCTGGTATATACCCATGCTGGTTGTATAGCTGAGAACAGGATTGTTCACTTTGCCTGAAACTTGTAATGCTTTTTATCTTGCATTTCAGGCCCTTGTGCACAAATGTGCAGCTGTGTTGGAGCTACAGAAGGACATTGCTCACTCCGAAGTGCAAGACTCTGTAATGTGCTCAGCAGGCAGAACTTCCTTTTGCTTGTGTGACCTTGCTATCACAATAACATTATGATCCTTGTACCATCAAACTCATGCAGTGTTGCTACATCGAGCCATGATTATACTTTGAGTATGGAAAATGTAGTGCAACACAAAAGTTTACAAAGCAGGCATTTCCTAAATTCTTTACCAGCCAGTCAACGGTCGAACCCAGTGCATTGCGCGTGCGCAGACGAAGAGCTCGATCGCGGCGCGCGCGCGTCAGGATGCGCAGGTCAATGTTATTCCTATGTTCCTGTCCATGTGTCGACTTGTCTCTATACCGTTAGTGACGGATACCGGATTGACAGCCAACCACACAGCGCAGATCGCTTTCAGTATCAGGCACGCGGAAGGATCTGGTGACGGGTTGACGGATATCTGGGTCAGCCACTCAGCTGAAGTCTATCGAAGATTGGATGGGTGGTAAGGCCAGACCAAATTGATTTTCTGTTTCACGGATCCAGCGGGTCAGCATTTAGTCTCGCAAGCCACACCCTTCGCAGGAGAGAGGAAGGGTCTGGTCACGCTGCAACCATCGAGTTGTCGCCACGACAGAAACTTGTCGTGACCAATCAGATCCGCGCTTTTCGTAGATCGCATCCGTTGTCATGGAGTACAATTACGTCACAACGTGTTTAGCGGATGTCAGCATCTTATTACCTAACCTAATGGTCGATAGTTCCTCGGCGACAACTCGGTAGTTGCAGCGTGACCAGACCCTTCCTCTCTGCGAAGGGTATGGCTTGCAAGACTAGTCAGCATTCTGAATGCGCCATAAAAAAATATTAATTGTGTGGGCGATGGAGTCGCATGCGGATATAGTGCGGACAAGCGTGCATAATTTGAATAACCTTCTTCTTCTTCTTCTTCTTTATAACCTCCACTTAAGGAGAGTATTCCTGTTTGGGCAAATTTCTGTAGCCAGTTGTGGGGGTCTTACACGTGGCCTCGCTAGTCTCCCGTCAAAGAACGCACTGTGCACTCTAACTCCATGGCATCCGCACCTTCTAGTCCGCGTCTAGTATATTTTCTATGTGTATTGTGCATTGATGTGAGGTCAAAGGTTGGATAATTATTTTTTTAATTTTGTTTCACCTACCTGCCTGGTCACTACTTGGAGGGAAAAATCCGTGAAACAGAAAACCAATTTGGTCTGGCCTAAGTAAGGCCCCAATAATTTCTGTTTCAGGAAATTTTGCACCCCAGGAAATCTGGCACCCCCGCGCAATTTTTCCCAGGAAAATGGGCACTCCCTTAGGAAATCTGGCACCCCCCATTGTGGTGGTATTTTAGGCACCCCCGTATCCCTATTATCCTAGGACATCATGCACTGCCCTGCCTATTTTCCTAGGATATCATGCACTCCCCTGCCTATTATCCTAGGATATGGTTAATGCACAAAATATGCTACGATTATGTACGCTCTAGCATAGGCGTGCATAGCAGTAGAGGGTTGGGGGGGAGAAGCATGCACAAAATATATGATGTACGGCGCCACCACTCAGAGTAGAACCTGAACGTCCACTTGATGAAGGGATTGAGTGGGTTGTTGGTCGTTCAACTGAATCTGTGGAGTCCTGCGCTGTTGCTCCTTCGACTGAATCAGTGGACTCCTGGGCTGCTGCTCCTTCGACTGAATCAGAAAAGAATATCCTTATATCCATCTCTTGAATTACGTACGGTATGCTACCTAGCTAGCTAGCTAGCTGTGGCCGTGTAGATCACGTGAGCATAGCATGGTGCCCGCCACCCGTCCAGGCCAGACGCCCTCCCGGGCGATTTGCCCCCGCCCGTAGTACCGCCACTGCACTCTAGAATTTATCTGTTCAGTTGCCGTCTCTTGCATTTTTCTCTGCATCCTGACAACTCAACGACACTAGGCAAAGGCACTCTTCCTGCTTACTTTTGCTACAGCTGCTCTGTATAGTGCTTAGAGCATTTCCGAATTCTGCTTTGATGCACCTTCAGGATATTTGTCGTGCATGAGGCATTGGAGAGTTTCATTGTACAGGCACTCCTCCTTCTCTGTTTCTTCATCGTTCTCTGTCTCAATTTCTGAGTGTTTGGTGTGTAGTTCCATCTTTTCATGCAAGTAAAAGTACTCATTGTTTTTGATACCACACCTTTTATCCTAAGCTAGAGTCATCGAGATACAGAAACACTTCAACGTTGTCATTGTTCGCATTCGCGCACTTACGCTTGGGGATGCCAATTTTCCGGGGGGAGGTCAAAGGTGGAGTCACGTAATCCTGGGAAAATTGGAATGGGGGTGCCGCATATCCTAGGAAAATTGGAATGGGGGTGCCGCATATCCTAGGAATATTGGAACTGGGGTGCCGATTTTTTGGTGACACTGGTTCGTTTGTACGTCATTAGCATGCAAAAATAAAAATAATAGCGATAAATTCTATTGCAAAAATTTTCATGCAGGTGGCCAACGAGAAACTACTAATCAACAACTTGGGGCCTAACTTAAAGTTCATTAACCCTCTTGGCACCGCTTAACAGCTGTTGCATAATCAATATTAGCACTCTGAAAGGTCAAGAATCAAGCCTTGCTTAGCAAGCCCTAGGAGTACCTGTGGCCTGATTTGTGTAGATAATGCGTAACTAGGCTGGACTAGTGGCTTACAGAGGTTTTCAGGTTTCTTGTCACTTGTTAGAAGCCATTCATGCATAGCTATACTATATAGTAACTTACAAGCACTTTGAATTTTCCCACCTGTTACCTACAGCCCCTACAAGCTTTCGAAGTTATTTGGAGGTAGTGCTTCCGCCCTAATTGAAAACAGGAGGCTGGCTGCTTGCTCCCTTCGTTCGAGAAAAAGCTTCGCGTTTGGCAGCCTTGTAAAATTCACGATCGTTCACACATTAGTACTGCCCCTTCCTGTCCTTCCAGAGTAGTGGAATAGTGTGGCCTAGACTTGTTAGTATGCAATAGGCAGGGATATACCCTGCAGTCTTCGTACCTTTGTGCGCTAGGCGCTTGTTTGTATTGTGTGCATATATATGTGCTTCCCACGGTGAGAGGTAGGCACGCGCGTGCATATATATATATGCTTCCCGCGTCCAGAGGGTTAAATTACATTACATTACATTAAATATGGTGCAGGAACACGTGGATGCTGCAGCTCTGAACCATGTAGCTGGCAGAACTGTGTATGGTGTTGCTGTCGAAGGGGACCCAAGGCAGAGAAGAACCCAGCAGGTGAGACATGCAGGAAATTGTAAGCTCACTAGCAAGCCAAACTGGATTTTTTTCAAAGTGACTCTATTGTTGTCATTTGTAGCAACGGAGATCTGCAGGCTGAGGTGGAACTGGTTCTACCTGATACTTCTTGGTTGTCTGGATGTAATCAACTATAGCTCACCTCTGCCCTCACTTCATCAGTTTGTCACTAACCCAACAGCTCAGCAGTTGAATGGGACAGGGAGGGAGCATGAGGTATGTTGTCTTAAGTTAACTTGTTCCAACTTTCAACAATGTCTTCTGGGGATGAGAAACTAGTCACCTACCATCTACATATTCTATAATCAGACACTTGATCCAATCTAGCCCAAGAAATTCACTTCTGAGAATTTATGGTGGATCTAATTTAGCACAGGATAATATATAGTGCTGTAGCTCTATACCAGGAGTTTCTCAGTTGTCATAGTAGCCAGTTTACTTTGAGACAAGAATGACAATTTCCTGGAGAAAGAGCCAGATGTCCTGCTGAGCTGTTGTTGCTACAGTAGTCTCACTCCCAGGCTTGCTGCAGCCAGTACTGCTTCTTGACTGCAAGAAATTTGACTACTGAGAACGGATAACTAGTATAACCTGCTTTGCATTGGTGTTTTGACAGCAATTTTGATAATGCTCCTGGAGACTATAGGTGCATCTAACTTAGCCACAGATAACTAGTAAACTGCTTCGCATTGGTGTTTTGACAGCAATTTTTGCTTTTTGAATCCACTACAATGCTCCTGGAGACTATAGGTGCATCTAACTTAACCACATCCACTCAAATAGTATTTAATTTGCTTGGCTTCTATTATGGTAAGTTGCACTAGAATCACATGTTAGTCAACCCCTAATAATGTGATGGTGCTTCATATCTGTCTACAGATTGAGGCGGGTCTTGGCCTGTCAGAAAGTTTCTACCATGTGGCTATATCAGCATTCAGTATTGGTGAACTCCTGGGTGCAATGACTGCCAGCATTGTTTCCAGTAGAATACCACTCTGGTACAGTACAATGGCTGCCCTGCTGTGCCACATTACAGGTTTTGTGGTGTATGCCATGGCTACAAGCGGCTGGATGATGATTGTAGCGCGAGTACTCTCAGGAACATTTATTGGACTACAAACTGTTTTGGTGTTAACCTATTTTGGTATGAGTTACCAGCACTATCTGGAAGTTCTTGGACCAGAAGAGAGAACAAAGGAGGAGGGGAAGACAACTCGAGTGAAGGACACACTGTTTGCGTTCTACTCCTTCTCAGCAAACATGGGGACTCTGATCGGACCAGGTTTGATGCATGCATACACACGATGTCCATAAGCTAGTCCAGTATACACCCATTCTGTAGCTGTATATTTGAACGCTACCGGTGCTATCCTCTCATCCCAACAGGTGTTGCTGCAATCCTTGCCCAGTTTCCTAATCACTTCCGCTCCATAGCATGGTTCAATGTGATTCTTGGAGTTGGGTGTGCTTTCCTTCAACTTGTGATGTTACGAGGAGAAAGTAGATGTCAGTGTGAGAACCCTTGTCAAAAACACAAGTGTTCCCTCCCAGAGAGGTCAAAGTTCAGGAGAATGAGTAATCTGTTTCTGATCTTGGTATCCTTGAAGTGACCTGTTACTATGGTAACAGGTGTAACCATCAACTAGTGGGGTTTTGCTGAGTAACAGGTGTAACCCTTTGCCTCCTAGTTAAAATTCTATGGTTCACTACCTTGACCATTATACTCAGATTGTAGGGTTCTTGATACTAGCACGGGGGGTCATCACCTCCAAGTTTGTGATCTATGAACAGCTCTTCAATCCAATTCTGAGTGACTCTTTTGGGTTCTCTGTAAAGCAGACTTCCTACTTCTTTGTGCTGTTGCTACCAGCAAGTGTTGGAGGAGCTTTCATGATGTAAGTTGGCACACCTGTTTCACACCAGTTGATCTTAGGCTTGTTTCCAGGTGGCCTTGCTTCAGACCTCTTTCTCCGGATTTTGTCACTTGTAGTTAGAAGACCATGACTTGGGCTTGTTTCGAGTGCTTCCAGTTTGCTCACACAAAGTCCTGTTAGAAGTAGCTGTTATGCTTGTGGTCACTGGTGGTGTCCTCTCTCACTACACTGTCTGCACTGCTATAGAAAGTTACAACCAAGATTTCAGCTTTGTGTTTCTCTCTGCAGACTACTGCTGCAGAGACTCAGATTGAACAGCCGTATCATTGCCATCTTGGGGATTTTCTGCTCTATGATTGGAATGGTACTGATGGCCGACTGGCAGTCCATCCCACCCGATCCATGCACCAACTTCAGCCTCTACTACCATCCTGAGCTCCCTAACACCCTCTCCAACATCAGCTTGAACCCTTGCTCATTTGCACCCAGTGACTGTCAGTGGTCACCAAATGGTGGCTCTGTCCACAATGTATCAGCTGTGGAAAACAAGATTACAGTCATTGAATCGTTTCTGCAAATGCCACAATCTATTGCTCACACTCAAGAAGTGCATCCAGTATTGAATGTTACTGCTTACAACATGGCCATGAATGTTTGTGAATCTCTGAGAGAGAGTCAGTATCATTGTCACTGGATCCCAAAATCAACCGGCACACTGTGTGAATCTTGTCCAGCAATATGCCGAGGGATTGACCACACCCTTAATTTCATTCAGTTCACCATTGGTGCATTCATCTTCCGAATCACCATATCTCTTGCAAGGGTTTCAATCATGATTATGATCTCAGATGTTGTCAGCAAAGATTACCAGGTGTGTTGTTCTTGGTAGACTGAACCTATACTGTCAGTTTTACTGGACTCATTTTTACCTCTTGCAGTCAGTAGTGATGGGACTTGCATATGTTTCAACGGGTGTTTTTAGAAGTGTTACTCCCCTCTTTAGTAAGTTAGTACTGGAGTAGCCCTCTGTTCTCCTTCACTTTTTACAGCTCTCCTCATTCCACACACACACATCATTTGCAGTTGGTGCAGCGTATGAAGGCGCCCACAAACGAACCTTCCTGGCCATGTCCATCATGATAGCCATGCTGGTCCCCACCATGCTGATCCTAGTACTGCTCTACCACAAACTGGGCCAGCTAAGGAAGGAGAATATGAACTCTGATGCTACTGAGCCTCCCCTCTCTAGTACCCACAGCAGTAGCAGTGATCAGGATGGTGCATCAGACAATGAAGATGCAACAGAAATGTCAAAGCTGTTGGCACTAGAGAACAAACCTTTGGAAGAGTCTAGCAACTGATGATAGTGTAACTACTAAGCCATGTACTGTGGCACGTGAGAATAATAATGTCCCAAACCTGAGTGAACCTAATAGGCTAGAAGCTTTTGATGCTCAGAATCGCTGTTGAATCAATGGAATGTAGCAGGTTAGCAATTAACTTGGCAATCAAGATCACATTCCAATGTCTTTGATGTCACTCGTGTCAGACCTCCTCTGGAATAATTCTGGTAACATTGGGGGGTTTTCAAACTGTTAAATTCTGTCATCTCAGATCTAGACGCCTTCAATCAGATTGTAGAAGAAAATCACAAGGATGTGTGACTCTCTAAAGGTGTGGCTTTCACCAATTACATCCTCTCCATGAGGAAGATAGCAGGCCATCTCCAGGCTTGGGTAGGACCTGGAGATGTGGCGGTACAGAATCACTTGTATCTGCATGTAATTAACTGCCTGTTGTATTGTGACTCAACCATCAGGCATACCATGTACAGAAGATTGCAGATTTATATGGATACACCAAGAAGTCTTTGCTAATCACGCATTTTGGCTCTGTTGGATATAACTATATACTACCCTAAATCCATGCACTGAAGTGTAGACCTACAACACTCCTCATAAAAATTCGTGATCAAGAGGGCATCCCGGTGCTGGTTTCCTGATACCCTACGTATATCCTCATTTCCAGGCTCTCATGCAGCTTGGGGGCAAGGCTACCTGGTATATACCCATGCTGGTTGTATAGCTGAGAACAGGATTGTTCAGCAAGAATCAATACTTTGCCTGAAACTTGTAATGCTTTTTATCTTGCATTTCAGGCCCTTGTGCACAAATGTGCAGCTGTGTTGGAGCTACAGAAGGACATTGCTCACTCCGAAGTGTAAGACTCTGCATGTAATGTGCTCAGCAGGCAGAACTTCCTTTTGCTTGTGTGACCTTGCTATCACAATAACATTATGATCCTTGTACCATCAAACTCGTGCAGTGTTGCTACATCGAGCCATGATTATACTTTGAGTATGGAAGATGTAGTGCAACACAAAGTTTACAAAGCAGGCATTTCCTAAATTCTTTACCAGCCAGTCAACGGTCGAACCCAGTGCATTGCGCAGACGAAGAGCTCGATCGCGGCGCGCGCGCGTCAGGATGCGCACATTGCGCAGGTCAATATTATTCCTGTCCATGTGTCGACTTGTCTCTATACCGTTAGTGACGGATACCCGATTGACAGCCAACCACACAGCGCAGATCGCTTTCAGTATCAGGCACGCGGAAGGATCTGGTGACGGGTTGACGGATATCTGGGTCAGCCACTCAGCTGAAGTCTATCGAAGATTGGATGGGTGGTAAGGCCAGACTGTTTCACGGATCCGGCGGGTCAGCATTCTGAATGCGCCATAAAAAAAGATTAATTGCGTGGGCGATGGAGTCGCATGCGGATATAGTGCGGACAAGCGTGCATAATTTGAATAACCTTCTTCTTCTTCTTCTTCTTTATAACCTCCACTTAAGGAGAGTATTCCTGTTTGGGCAAATTTCTGTAGCCAGTTGTGGGGGTCTTACACGTGGCCTCGCTAGTCTCCCGTCAAAGAACGCACTGTGCACTCTAACTCCATGGCATCCGCACCTTCTAGTCTGCGTCTAGTATATTTTCTATGTGTATTGTGCATTGATGTGAGGTCAAAGGTTGGATAATTAATTTTTTAATTTTGTTTCACCTACCTGCCTGGTCACTACTTGGAGGGAAAAATCCGTGAAACAGAAAACCAATTTGGTCTGGCCTAAGTAAGGCCCCAATAATTTCTGTTTCAGGAAATTTTGTACCCCAGGAAATCTGGCACCCCCGCGCAATTTTTCCCAGGAAAATGGGCACTCCCTTAGGAAATCTGGCACCCCCCATTGTGGTGGTATTTTAGGCACCCCCGTATCCCTATTATCCTAGGACATCATGCACTGCCCTGCCTATTTTCCTAGGATATCATGCACTCCCCTGCCTATTATCCTAGGATATGGTTAATGCACAAAATATGCTACGATTATGTACGCTCTAGCATAGGCGTGCATAGCAGTAGAGGGTTGGGGGGGAGAAGCATGCACAAAATATATGATGTACGGCGCCACCACTCAGAGTAGAACCTGAACGTCCACTTGATGAAGGGATTGAGTGGGTTGTTGGTCGTTCAACTGAATCTGTGGAGTCCTGCGCTGTTGCTCCTTCGACTGAATCAGTGGACTCCTGGGCTGCTGCTCCTTCGACTGAATCAGAAAAGAATGTCCTTATATCCATCTCTTGAATTACGTACGGTATGCTACCTAGCTAGCTAGCTAGCTGTGGCCGTGTAGATCACGTGAGCATAGCATGGTGCCCGCCACCCGTCCAGGCCAGACGCCCTCCCGGGCGATTTGCCCCCGCCCGTAGTACCGCCACTGCACTCTAGAATTTATCTGTTCAGTTGCCGTCTCTTGCATTTTTCTCTGCATCCTGACAACTCAACGACACTAGGCAAAGGCACTCTTCCTGCTTACTTTTGCTACAGCTGCTCTGTATAGTGCTTAGAGCATTTCCGAATTCTGCTTTGATGCACCTTCAGGATATTTGTCGTGCATGAGGCATTGGAGAGTTTCATTGTACAGGCACTCCTCCTTCTCTGTTTCTTCATCGTTCTCTGTCTCAATTTCTGAGTGTTTGGTGTGTAGTTCCATCTTTTCATGCAAGTAAAAGTACTCATTGTTTTTGATACCACACCTTTTATCCTAAGCTAGAGTCATCGAGATACAGAAACACTTCAACGTTGTCATTGTTCGCATTCGCGCACTTACGCTTGGGGATGCCAATTTTCCGGGGGGAGGTCAAAGGTGGAGTCACGTAATCCTGGGAAAATTGGAATGGGGGTGCCGCATATCCTAGGAAAATTGGAATGGGGGTGCCGCATATCCTAGGAATATTGGAACTGGGGTGCCGATTTTTTGGTGACACTGGTTCGTTTGTACGTCATTAGCATGCAAAAATAAAAATAATAGCGATAAATTCTATTGCAAAAATTTTCATGCAGGTGGCCAACGAGAAACTACTAATCAACAACTTGGGGCCTAACTTAAAGTTCATTAACCCTCTTGGCACCGCTTAACAGCTGTTGCATAATCAATATTAGCACTCTGAAAGGTCAAGAATCAAGCCTTGCTTAGCAAGCCCTAGGAGTACCTGTGGCCTGATTTGTGTAGATAATGCGTAACTAGGCTGGACTAGTGGCTTACAGAGGTTTTCAGGTTTCTTGTCACTTGTTAGAAGCCATTCATGCGTAGCTATACTATATAGTAACTTACAAGCACTTTGAATTTTCCCACCTGTTACCTACAGCCCCTACAAGCTTTCGAAGTTATTTGGAGGTAGTGCTTCCGCCCTAATTGAAAACAGGAGGCTGGCTGCTTGCTCCCTTCGTTCGAGAAAAAGCTTCGCGTTTGGCAGCCTTGTAAAATTCACGATCGTTCACACATTAGTACTGCCCCTTCCTGTCCTTCCAGAGTAGTGGAATAGTGTGGCCTTGACTTGTTAGTATGCAATAGGCAGGGATATACCCTGCAGTCTTCGTACCTTTGTGCGCTAGGCGCTTGTTTGTATTGTGTGCATATATATGTGCTTCCCACGGTGAGAGGTAGGCACGCGCGTGCATATATATATGTTTCCCGTGTCTAGAGGGTTAAATTACATTACATTACATTAAATATGGTACAGGAACACGTGGATGCTGCAGCTCTGAACCATGTAGCTGGCAGAGCTGTGTATGGTGTTGCTGTCGAAGGGGACCCAAGGCAGAGAAGAACCTGGCAGGTGAGAGTTGCAGGAAATTGTAACCTCATTTTCAAGCCAAACTGGATTTTTTCAAAGTGACTCTGTTGCTGTCCTTTGTAGCAACAGAGATCTGCAGGCTGAGGTGGAACTGGTTCTACCTGATTCTTCTTGTCTGTCTAGATGTAATCAACTACAGCTCACCTCTGCCCTCATTTCATCAGTTTGTCACTAACCCAACAGCTCAGCAGTTGAATGGGACAGGGAGGGAGCATGAGGTATATTGTTACTGTTGTCTTAAGTTACTTGTTCCAACTTTCAACAATGTCTTCTGGGGATGAGAAACTAGTCACCTACCATCTACATATTCTATAATCAGACACTTGATCCAATCTAGCCCAAGAAATTCACTTCTGAGAATTTATGGTGGATCTAATTTAGCACAGGATAATATATAGTACTGTAGCTCTATACCAGGAATTTCTCAGTTGTCATAGTAGCCAGTTTACTTTGAGACAAGAATGACAATTTCCTGGAGAAAGAGCTAGCCCACAGATGTCCTGTGAGTACTATAGCCTGTTGTTGCTGCAGTAGTCTCACTCCCAGGCTTGCTGCAGCCAGTGCTGCTATATACCATTCACTTTACTTCTTGACTGCAAGAAATCTGAATACTGAGAACAGATAACTAGTATAACCTGCTTTGCATTGGTGTTTTGACAGCAATTTTGATAATGCTCCTGGAGACTATAGGTGCATCTAACTTAGCCACAGATAACTAGTAAACTGCTTCGCATTGGTGTTTTGACAGCAATTTTTGTTTTTTGAATCCACTACAATGCTCCTGGAGACTATAGGTGCATCTAACTTAATCACACCCACTCAACTAGTATTTAATTTGCTTGGCTTCTATTATGGTAAGTTGACTAGAATCACATTGTTAGTCAACCCCTAATAATGTGATGGTGCTTCATATCTGACTACAGATTGAGGCAGGTCTTGGCCTGTCAGAAACTTTCTACCATGTGGCTATATCGGCATTCAGTATTGGTGAATTCCTGGGTGCAATGACTGCCAGCATCATTTCCAGTAGAATACCACTCTGGTACAATACAATGGCTGCCCTGCTGTGCCACATTACAGGTTTTGTGGTGTATGCCACAGCTACAAGTGGCTGGATGATGATTGTAGCACGAGTACTCTCAGGAACATTTATTGGACTACAAACTGTTTTGTCGTTAACCTACTTTGGTGTGAGCTACCAGCACTATCTGGAAGTTCTTGGACCAGAAGAGAGGACAAAGGAGGAGGGGAAGACAACTCGAGTGAAAGACACACTGTTTGCGTTCTACTCCTTCTCAGCAAACATGGGGCATCTGATCGGACCAGGTTTGATGCATGCATACACGCGATGTCCATAAGCTAGTCCAGTATGCACCCATTCTGTAGCTGTATATTTGAACACTACCGGTGCTATCTTCTCATCCCAACAGGTGTTGCTGCAATCCTTGCCCAGTTTCCTAATCACTTCCGCTCCATAGCATGGTTCAATGTGATTCTTGGAGTTGGGTACATTTTCCTTCAACTTGTGATGTTACGAGGAGAAAGTAGATGTCAGTGTGAGAATGCTTGTCAAAAACACAAGTGTTCCCTCCCGGAGAGGTCAAAGTTGAGGAGAATGACGACTTGCAGTAATCTGTTTCTGATCTTGGTATCCTCGAAGTGACCTGTTGCTATGGTAACAGGTGTAACTATCAACTAGTGGGGTTTTGCTGAGTAACAGGTGTAACACTTTGCCTCCTAGTTAAAATTCTATGGTTCACTACCTTGACCATTACTCAGATTGTAGGGGTCGTGATACTAGCACGGGGGGTCATCACCTCCAAGTTTGTGATCTATGAACAGCTCTTCAATCCAATTCTGAGTGACTCTTTTGGGTTCTCTGTAAAGCAGACTTCCTACTTTTTTGTGCTGTTGCTACCAGTAAGTGTTGGAGGAGCTTTCATGATGTAAGTTGGCACCTGTTTCACACCATGTTGATCTTGGGCTTGTTTCCAGGTAGCCTTGTTTCAGACCTTCTCCAGATTTTGTGACTTGTAGTTAGAAGACCATGACTTAGGTTTGTTTCCAGTGCTTCCAGTTTGCTCACATAAAGTCCTGTTAGAAGTAGCTGTTATGCTGGTGGTCACTGGTGGTGTCCTCTCTCACTACACTGTCTACACTGCTATAGAAAGTTGCAACCAAGATTTCAGCTTTGTGTTTCTCTCTGCAGGCTACTGCTGCAGAGACTCAGATTGAACAGCCGTATCATTGCCATCTTGGGGATTTTCTGCTCTATGACTGGAATGGTACTGATGGCCGACTGGCAGTCTATCCCACCCGATCCATGCACCAACTTCAGCCTCTACTACCATCCTGAGCTCCCTAACACCCTCTCCAACATCAGCTTGAACCCTTGCTCGATTGCACCCAGTGACTGTCAGTGGCCACCAAATGGTACCTTTGTCCACAATGTATCAGCTAAGGGAGATAAGGATACAGTCAGTGAATCATTTCTGCAAATGCCACAATCTATTGCTCACACTCAAGAAGTTCACCCAGTGTTGAATGTTACTGCTTACAACATGGCCATGAATGTTTGTGAGTCACTGAGAGAGAGTCAGTATCATTGTCACTGGATCCCAAAATCAACTGGCACACTCTGTGAATCTTGTCCAGCAATATGCCGAGGAATTGACCACACCCTTAATTTCATTCAGTTCACCATTGGTGCATTCATCTTCCGAATAACCATATCTCTTGCAAGGGTTTCAGTCATGATTATGATCTCAGATATTGTCAGCAAAGATTATCTGGTGCGTTGTTCTTAGTATAACTGAACCTACCGTCAGTTTTACTGGACTCATTTTTACCTCTTGCAGTCAGTAGTGATGGGACTTGCGTATGTTTCAACTGGTGTTTTTAGAAGTGTTACTCCTCTCTTTAGTAAGTTGGTACTGGAGTAGCCCTCTGTTCTCCTTCACTTTTTACCCCTCTCCTCATTCCACACACACACACACAGTTGGTGCAGCGTATGAAGGTGCCCACAAACGAACCTTCCTGGCCATGTCCATCATAATAGCCATGCTGGTTCCCACCATGCTGATTTTGGTACTGCTCTATTGTAAACTGGGCCAGCTGAGGAAGCAGAATATGAACTCTGATGTTACTGAGTCTCCCCCCTCCAGTACCCACGGCAGTAGCAGTGATCAGGATGGTGCATCAGACAATGAAGATGCAACAGAAATGTCAAAGCTGTTGGCACTAGATAAAAAGCCTTTGGAAGAGTCTAGCAACTGATGACAGTGTAACTACTAAGCCATGTGCATGTGGCACGTGAGATTCTTGTTCCTAAATGTAATGCCCCAAGTGACTTGTAACTGAATACCAATGTCACATGCTAAGACTGCGTAAGTTTACAATGCCACGTTTTATAGCCTCGTTCCCAGGCCATTCCTGCCTCCAGTTTTTGATCGCTTGCAGTATGCAAAAACGGAGGGGGAAGGCCTGGGAGAAAGTCACATGTGCGACATCAGGTAGATGTGAGGGTAGAAGTTAGGGGGGCGGTGGCCGATTGTTGTAACTCACAAACTTTGCGTTGATCAGACTCAAGTCTACCAAACAACGAGCTGTATTGATGCTGTCTTTCAAGCGTTACAGTCTCAAGTTCTTGGACAAGATATTACAGGAAAGACCATTTAAGACGTGAGCTTAAAACATTCCCAGGCCATTCCCGCCTCCAGTTTTTGATCACTTGCAGTATACAAAACCTAGTCTCATGCCCCGCCTGCACACGCCTCCCGGCGAGAAACGGTCTGGTGAACGAAGTCGAATTTCTTGGGCTTATTCCCCAAAAGTGGTAATGACCAATGAGGTTGCGAGATCGGTAATTATTACGTAGCACTTCCCTTACAACAGTAAAATTTGTTCATCTCAATTTGAGTATCTGTACCTTTTTTGAGTGGGTTGGCCACAAAATGTTTTGATTGTTGCTAGGTTACATTGTTGCAAAAGCGTGCGCTAGCCCAAGAAATTCAACTTGGTTCACCAGACCGTTTCTCCTCGTGAGAGGGTGGGGTCTGGGGACGAGACTAATAAAAACCATGAAAACGGAGGGGAAGGCCTGGGAAAACGAGTCACATGCATGACATGAGGGTAGATGTGAGGGGGGCGGTGCCCAACAAAGAATCTTGAGGTCCTAACTAGTCTGGACCCCAGACTGGCCAGAAGGGTCTGAGGTCAGATTATACGTCTTAACCTCATTACCAGACCTTCTTACTGTTTAGTTTTTGGGATGGTTGGTATATATGAAGTCACTTTAGTACCGGAAGTGGGCTGGGCCAATATGATTGGACTTGCGAGACCACGCCTTTCCGCCACAACGGAGGTATCCGGAATGTGTAATCTGTGACCCGCACTGCTGCAGCATGCAGGGCACTGCAATGAACATGATGTCTCAATTGCTCCGATTTGACGGCCGAGTTGCTCTTGTGACGGGGGCAGGCGGAGGTAAGTATCATTCACGCGGATGCGTGCCGCACGATCCGTGACCTTTAAGATGATGTGGGCGTAGCCTCTGAGATTCAGAATTACCCTTATGATCCATGCTTTAGTCACGTATCATTTCATGCACTCGAGTCCTCCTTCACACAACTGCAGGGCTGGGGAGAGAGTATGCTCTTCTCCTTGCTTCAAGGGGTGCAAAGGTCATTGGTAAGCCAGCAAGCAAATAGTCTTGCAGAGGCAGACTCAGAGTCTGGCTCTGTGAGTCTGGCTCTGTGAGTCTGGCTCTGAGTCTAGCAAGCAAATCAGATTTGGGGGCAAGAGCCCTATCCACTATTCTGATATGAATCTCATAAGAACATCACCTTCTCTATCCCTTTCCCTCCATCTCCCCTTTCCTCCTTTTTCCTCCCCCCTTCTCCCTTCTCCCCACGTATCCTTCTCCCACACCCCTCTCCTCCAGTGAATGACCTTGGGGGAGACATACACGGAGGTGGGAAGGGATCCAAAGCAGCAGATGATGTTGTAGCCACTATCCGAGCCCGTGGAGGTGTAGCAGTACCCAACTATGGTGAGTCTGCATACACAAGATCAACACAATGTAAACCCCTCTATGGGTGGCAAAAGGCCAGCTTATAAGAAAACACAATATGCACAGCTTAAATTAGTCTCGCAAGCCAGACCCACTTCCACAGAGAAGGGTCTGGTGAACTGCATATACAAGCCGTGTCCTGCTGCACTGTACGGCCCAATCATGTTGCAGTATTTTGTCACATGATGCATTACATCACTATTTGAGAAGCAAAAGCTGTCTTGAAAACGGCGAAAGAGAGCTAGGACATCTTTTCCGCTACTGCAGGAGTTGTAAAAACACTTCGACTATACTTCTCAGGGAGCGTGCTTACTCCGCAACAGGTAATTCAAGAGTGCATTATTTGAAATCTGGTTACATCATCCAGCTAATTGCATTCCGGTGGGACACGGCTTGTATATGCAGTTCACCAGACCCTTCCCTTTCTTGCGGAAGTGGGTCTGGCTTGCGAGACTAAAGCTTAAATCTGGCACATGATACACAACATTGTATACTACCTTCAGATTCAGTTGAGGAAGGGGACAAAGTGGTGAAGACTGCCATTGACAACTTTGGTCGTCTTGGTGAGCTTTGCACATCCAGACTTATTAATACTGACCAAAATTGAGCATTTGGCCATTTCATTACAGACATCCTGATCAACAATGCTGGGTAAGTCTTGCATGGATTTATAGCCATTTTTACACATTGACTCTCTTTGCTTTCTGATCTCCGTGAAGAATACTCCGTGACCGCTCTCTGGCGAGAATGAGTGACAGTGACTGGGGTAGGTTTTGTCACATGACTGACACATGCTCACTGCCAAATGATTGTCACATGACTGACACACGCTCACTGCCGAATGATTGTCACGCTCACTGCCAAATGATTGTCACATGTATGCTCACTGCCAAATGATTGTCGCATGACTGACACCCGCTCACTGCCGAATGATTGTCACATGACTGGCATGTGACATTGCTTCCTCTAGACTTGGTCCACCGAGTCCACCTAAGGGGGTCCTTCATGGTCACTAGGGCTGCCTTCCCCCACATGAAGAAGCAGAAATACGGCAGGTAAAATTTAGAAAGAAGCATCTTCATTTCATCGAACTCAGTTTGATGACTAATCACATCCCTTCTCCTCTTTCCTTCCCCCTCTCCTCCCCTCTCTTCACCTCTCCTCACCTCTCCTCCCCTCTCCTTGATCCCCTGATTTCCATACAGGATCATCATGACCACTTCACCCTCTGGTCTCTACGGTAACTTTGGCCAGGCCAACTACGCTGCAGGTGAGAGAAGCCATCCAATGCCATTGCACCATTCCCCCCAGTACTGTATCTGCGATGGAGCCTGTCTTTGGTAAACTGACACCGTTGTAATTCTTCACACAGCCAAGATGGGTCTTGTGGGGTTTTCCAACACGGTGGCCAAGGAGGGTGAGAGGCACAACATCACCTGCAATGCTCTTGCCCCCTCTGCCTGGTCTCGGATGACAGCCAACCTCATGCCTCCTGGTACGAGCTCACCCATCTGTCTGTCTGTCTGTCTATCTGTCTGTCATTCAGCCATCCTCGTGTCCATTGAATGAGAGCCTTGTCGGTGGTATGTGTGGTGTGGCATTTGTTCCCTATCGCTCACTCATTCTCACTCACTGACTCACCGATCCTCCCACCCACTCCCCTCCCACTCAGAGTTTGAGGAGCTACTAAAGGCAGAAGACCTTGCTCCAATTGTTGCCTACCTATGTCATGAGAGTTGCCATGAGAACGGAACAATCATTGAGGTATACAATAAACACACATCTATATCCGACTAACGAGTTTCAGCTGTTGCTTAATTGTGTATCATTGCAGAGTGCTGGAGGGTGGGCTGGAAAAGGTACTGTGAAATTTTGTAATTGCTATCTCTTTATCGTTGTGATGTGTAGTCACATTTCTCCATTGTTGTACAGTCCGCTTGCAGAAGAGTGAAGGAACTGTGTTGAAGAAGCCATTTACCATTGAAGATGGTGAGTGTCATGTCTGTCTGAAATGACCTTTGACCTTTCCTTCTCCACATGACCTGATGACCTGAATGACCTTTGACCTTTCCTTCTCCACATGGCAGTGCGTGATAACTGGGACAAGATCTGCGATATGTCTAGACCACTCTACCACACCAGCAACCAAGGTACAATCAAATGCCTCCAGCATTTTGTCCCACTTGGAACCAATAAAACATGCATTTGAGGAAACAGCCTCTCAGCTGGCTCCTGGGTAAATGGAAGAAGGTCCAGACCTCCGTTTCATGAACAGTTGCTTATAATTGAACATTTGCATGTAGAGGATTGTGAGGGCTGGTGGTTGCTTAGTGTTGGTCAGAGCACTGGTATCTAGAGCCAGTGGCCCTGGGTTTGATTTGATTTTGAGTGAATGTGGGCTTTTAAATTCCCTCCTATTTTCATTTGCCTCATATCATCCTAATTAATTGGTACAATCAGTTTTGTTATCAAGTTGAACTTACGGGCTTGTCACATGATTTTTATCACATGATTACTACTGTCACCAAACTGTCATGTGACTTTGCTTTATGGTCCCATGCCTGTATCTACCAGAGACATTGCAATATATGTTGGACAAGTTTACGGGCTCAAGTGAGGAACCCGCCTCCTCTCAACCTGAAGACTTCGTTGGAAAGCAGATTCGAAACCCGCCCTTCACATATACTGCCAGGGATGTGATATTGTATGCCCTTGGAGGTGCGCACTGACATGGGTTGTCATGGCAACAGTGTTTGTAATCTTGTGTGCCTCCCCTGCCCCCCAGTTGGTGCCTCTATCTCCCAGAGTGACACAAGCGAACTAAAGTTTCTCTACGAGGGCCATGAGGATTTCTCTGTCATCCCGTCCTATGCTGTCATTCCTGCACAGGTGCCACACTTCCCCTCTTTCCCTCCCCTCCTCCTCTCCCTTCCTCCTCTCCCTTCTACCACCTTTTGAACATCCCAATTTTGAGCATACCTCTCCACCTTTTCCCCACTTCTTCCTCACTCCCTCTCCTTCTACCACCCTGTGAACACACCCCTCTTAAGACAAAGTCTCACTCGTACACACATCCAGACCTCAGTGATGACTGACCTTTTCTCGGGTGGAATACCAGGACTAAAGGAGTTCAACCTGGCCCAGGTATATCAGAACTCTCATTTAAGTTCTAATTACCAGAAAGAAATTATTTCCTACTTTAGTGATTGTTACTTTAGGTTCAGACTCAGAATACCTGTAGCATTTAGTCAAAAGAGCTTTTCATCAGTTGTTCAGCCAGATGTTCCTGTTTACAACCCCCTCCCACCTTTGTTCCTCCTCCCATTTCACACACTTAGGCTCTTCATGGGGAACAATATGTGGAGCTAAAACGCCCACTACCAACATCAGGTAATGTCCTAAATGTGCCCTCATTTTTGTACCCTTGTCCTGTACCCTCATCCTGTATGCTGGTCCTGTACCCTCGTCCTGTACCCTCGTCCTGTACCCTCGTCCTGTACCCTTGTCCTGTACCCTTGTCCTGTATGCTGGTCCTGTATGTACCCTCGTCCTGTACCCTTGTCCTGTACCCTTGTCCTGTACCCTTGTCCTGTATGCTGGTCCTGTATGTACCCTTGTCCTGTACGCTAGTCCTGTATGTACCCTCGTCCTGTACCTTCGTCCTGTACCCTCGTCCTGTATGTGGGACTATTGCATGTACAGATCAGCCATTGTTTTCTCTGCCAGGTACGCTCTACTCTGAGGGTAAAGTGATGGACGTATTGGACAAGAAGTCAGGAGCTCTGGTCCTTGCTAACGGTAGGTAATGGTAGGATCATAACTACAATTGCACGACTTTGACTGGGACGCTCTTCTTGTTTGTGCAGTGGACACAAAGACAGAGAGTGGGGAGCTGGTGTGCACCAACCAGTTTGCCATCTTCATCATTGGCGCTGGTGGCTTCGGGGGAAAGAGAAGCTCACCACACATCAAGGTACGTATAATAGACAGCCTCATTCCCAGATTGAGTCCCCAGTACTCAAAACCACATTCCCAGACTGCATCCCCAGCCCAATTCCAGACTAAATTCCCAGTCCTCAGGGCTCCATTCTCAGTTTTCCAGGGCCTAATTCTCAGACTGCATCCCCAGAGTTATCCCTTATCCCCAGGGTCCCCTTCCCATACTTCTTTCCAACTTCAAGACCCCATTCATCTCTGGTACTAAAATGCCACACTGTTCTTGCTCCAACGCCACAGCCCACAGTGCGTCTCCCCGACCGAAGCCCTGATGCCTCTCTGCAGCACAAGACTCTCCCCTCCCAGGCAGCCCTCTATCGTCTCAACGGTGACTACAACCCTCTCCATATTGATGCAGACTTTGCCAAGCTAGGAGGTACTATAACTTGACTTTCCTTCTCCTTTCCAGCTCCCACCTCCCTCTCTTTCCCTTCTCCCTTTTCTCTGATCTTTCCCCCTCCTCCTCTTTCCCTTCCTCCTCTTTCCCCCTCCCTCTCTTTCCCTTCTCCCTTTTCTCTGATCTTTCCCCCTCCTCCTCTTTCCCTTCCTCCTCTTTCCCCCTCCCCCTCTTTCCCCCTCCTCCTCTTTCCCCCTCCTCCTCTTTCCCCCTCCTCCTCTTTCCCTTCCTCCTCTTTCCCCCTCCTCCTCTTTCCCCCTCCTCTCCTTTCTACCCTACTTCTACCTTACCTCCTTCACACTGCTGTTTAACAAAGTGCATCTTCTGTACCCAGGATTTTCAACTCCCATCCTGCACGGCTTGTGTTCCTATGGTATTGCCACTCGCCACATCATGAGACAGTACTGTAACAACGACACCAGCAAAGTCAAGGCCATCAAGGTAGTCCCTACTCAACGCAGACACTCACGACCGTTTAACTTCTAGCATACAGTACCTTTTGTCCCTCCTCCCTTCCTTCCTCCTTCATTCACTCCCTCCCTCTCCTCCCTTCCTTCACCCTTCATTCACTCCCTCTCCTCCCTTCCTTCACTCTTCATTCACTCCCTCCCTCTCCTCCTTTCCTTCCTCCTTCCTTCATTCACTCCCTCTCCCTCCTCCCTTCCTTCCTCCTTCATTCACTCCCTCCCTCTCCTCCCTCTCCTCCCTTCCTTCTTCCTTCATTCACTCACTCCCTCTCTTCCCTCACACAAGGCTCGGTTTGCTAAACCTGTTATCCCAGGGCACACCATCCAGACAGACATGTGGAAGGAGGGGAACAGGATCCACTTCAGATGCAAGGTGAGAAGTGACAGTGACGGCCTCGCAATGGCTCACACAGCACTCAGGCTCTCTCACACCCTCAGCTTTTCACGACTGTAACTGATAAAAGGCTGGGCGTGTCAGAGACCCCAAGTGTGCAAAGCCAAATTGTGGTTCAAGCATGTATAATACCTACTTGGGCTTGTAACCTTTGTACTTTGAACTTTGTACCTTTCAGGTAGTGGAGACAGGAGACCTTGTACTGAATGGTGGCTATATTGACCTTCATAGCACTTCGGAGACTGGCCTGAGTGTAAGTAAAAGTTTTAGTCTTTTCTCCCTCCTTTCAGCCCTGCTCCAAGCTCCACCCAGCATTCTGCCACTTGTCAGGGTTGGGAGGAAGCCTAAGAACAAGGCTACGTAAAGTATGAGGTTATTTCTCTCTTCAGCAATCTGTTGCACCAGCTGGGCTTCAGTCGACAGCCATCTTTGAGGCAATGAAGGGTCAAATCTCCTCAAGCCCTGATATCGTGAAGAAGGTGGGTGTCATCTATCTGTGGAACATCACCAAAGATGGCAAGACTGTTGCCAAGTGGAGTAAGTCAGAGAGAGTGGGACCCTAGTTAATTTAATCATAACAAGTGGACTGTCCTGTATTCACACACACACACACACACACACACACACACACAGCTGCCGACTTGAAGAACCCCCCTGGATCAATCCACCCTGGGGAGCCAGTGGGAGAGAAAGCCGGGTGTTCCCTTACCCTCTCTGATGATGACTTTGTTCGTCTTGTCACTGGCAAGCTCAACCCACAGCAGGTGGGGAGGGAGAGAGGAAGGGGGAAGGGAGGGGAGAAGAGGAGAGTGAGGGTAGAAGGAAGGAGAGGGAAAGAGAGGGGGAAGGAGGGGACTGGTACTAATGTAAAAACAGAGTTAGGGAGATTGTCTGATACCGACCATGTTTCCCCACATCCAGGCATTCTTTGAGGGCAAGCTGAAGGTTGGTGGCAATATCATGCTCTCTATGAAACTGCAAGCTCTCTTCTCGGCTCAATCCAAGCTGTGATCGTGAATATTGTTACTTAGTGGAATTGGTTTCTGTGAGGCATGACCAATGCAGTGTTCCTAGTGTTTGTATATAGTGTGAGTCTTCGTTTATTTTGTAGTTGACAGTTAGGTGAAATTCTATTATCAGAGATCCTCCAAGAAAATTGGTGCTAGTGGGAAAGGTCTATTACTGGTAGAGTTTTATATAAAGTGGGGGGGGGGGGGGGGGGGGGTCCATTGAAGATGAGTCAATAGGCCTACCTGTTGTTAACTTCCATGGGTAGCAGACAATCCACATACTGATAACTTCCATGGGTAGCAGACAATCCACATACTGATAACTTCCATGGGTAGCAGACAATCCACATACAAACCATGCCAGCTGTATACACATGCTGTTCAGATCCCTAAACCCTGATTCACACCACACCTGGAAGTGGGTTACGTAACCTGAACCTGGATTGCAATCCGGATTAGCACATTTACACGAACCTAGCCTCGTTCCCAGGCTCCCCGGAACGCGAAATATACACGCGTGGAGAGCCTGGTATCTTTTCTCACGTGATCATGACGTAATCAAAATAGGACCAGAGTTTTTAGAACAGAAAGGTAACGTTTTGCACGTTATTCAACCAACTATGTGTTCAACGCTCGGTGTGTATGATATTCGCTCCCCGATAGCTGTAGTAAGTTGCCCGCTACCTTCGTCCGTTTCCCTGTTCTGAGTCTTCGGGTACGCCCACGTGCAATTAAGGTCGTTCTACCTCCGTTCTACCTTTGGCGGTGCTCACGTGAGAAAAAATACCAGGCTCTCTCCACATGCACAAGTTCAATTTCGCATTCCGGAGTGGAGGAGCCTGGGAACGAGGCTACACAAACCTGGGTTAGTTTAATCCGATCAGGATCCAGGTTAAAGGCCTAGTATACACGGGGCTTAGGTGTGGGAACATGTGTGGGTCTGTTGAAGGTATTCCACAGTTGTAAGTTAAGTGCAAGAAAGTGTTGATATCTGCCATAGACCCTGTTCCTCAGCACCCCAATTTGCTTGCAGTATTCAATCCGAGGCCTGCCTTGCAAGACTAGATTTATTTAACCTTAGAAGCAATTATAAAGACAAGCTAGTGTGTGAAGGTAGGGTAGAGTAGCTATTCAGAGGATGCAGGTTCTATAATACATCACACTTGGACGTAGAGTTACCATAGCCTCATTCCCAGGCCTTCTCCGCCTCCAGTTTTTGATCGCTTGCAGTTTTGCATGCTGCAAGCGATCAAAAACTGGAGGCAGGGAAGGCCTGGGAACGAGGCTATAGCTACCTCGATCTACATTTGGTCATTTAGACTGGAGATGACAAAAGTGTGTGAACGAGGCTAATTGTAAGTGTACAATACTGTGACTAGTCTCATTCCCAGGTCATTAACCAAATGGCCTGGGAATGAGACTGTAATACTATGACTGGAATAAGCATAAGCATCTTCTATTGTGCAAAATATTTTATATTCTGATACATAATCTGGAATGGTACAAAGTAAGATGTATGGCGGTGTTTTTGTTGTGCAATAGTTCACAAAAAGTGAAAACCCCAAACTACTTACTAATTTACTGTGCACAAGTAAACAAGTTAACAAGACCACCACTAGTTAATAACTAGTGGTTATTAACTAGTGCTGTATGCCTATAATTATATGAAGATAGTAACAGACATGAGGGCGCTAGGTTAGTCATCAGCTGGTTTGCCAGTGTTTATGCTGAAACGACAGGTAGGGCATGTATCGTGCTGCAGAGAAAAGAAGATAATCAACAAATAAAGGTACCAAATCAAGGCATCAACAACATCTTCACTATTTCAACAAAGTTCTCTGTTGATAGACACACAAATTGATATTCTTCCCATGACACCCACACCCCCCCCCCCCCCCACACACACACACACACACACACACACACATACACAAAAGGACAATAAGGAGCTCCCTAATGGATATGTCCCCCAGACCAATTAACACTGGGACCCCTGTGCGCTACTTCAGGGAACTCTGGGCCTAGCGCTAGACGAACTCCTGAAGCTGGGCCAAGCACTCGCAGGAGCACTGACTATGCCCCTCCACTGTGGTGTGGGCACCCGAAGTCCCACCTGTACCTCAGTGGAATTAGGCACAGCGAGTGGTCTTGTCCTTCCCCAGCCTAAGCCAGGCCCCCAATTTACTATTTTACTTGGGCCTGGGTTTGGTAGCAAGTGGAGAAAGATTTTTGTTTTTGTTTCTTAAATTTAGTGGTAACTGGTGGGACTTGAACACACACACACACACACACACACACACACACACACACACACACACACACACACACACACACACACACACACACACACACACACACACACACACACACACACACACACACACACACACACACACACACACACACACACACACACACACACACACACACACACACACACACACACACAGCTCCTCACTAGCTTCAACCATGGCAGTATGCAGTCATTGTGGTAGAGGTGAAAGCAGGGGAGCTGCCTCAGATTCTCTCCCACAGTGAAGGGCTCCTTGCACACAGAGCACTCCGCACCTGGTAACAATAGCTCTGATTAATAAGAGGGTCATACCCACCCACACGACTCAGAGGTTCATTGGGGCGAGCCTGAGTGAGCCCCACACTAGCGTGACTGCATTGCACACGAGTGTGTGTAACTATGCTTGTTTGGACCGACCACTTACTGTAAAATTGAAATTAGCGCATTCAAATATTTCACGATGATGGAATGTCCACACCGACGTGTACTTCAGCTAAGCCTAAGCCGTTATGACGAGCGTGAAAGGCTACTGCCAGACTGCAGGGGCGCCGTGAAAGAGAGCGAGAGCGAGGACGGTTTAAGTTGAATGCATTGGCAGCACGCACGGCAACTTTTGGAACAATGGTACGAGTCTGACGATCGCGTGGCAAGGCTTGTGACAGTCGGACAGCAGGGTGTACGCTGGCTTCAGGTACGCGCCTGGTATGCCGCTCATACATAGCATGGATTCCCCTGCTACCTCATGGTTTGAAGCTTAGTCTATGCCCTTGTAGCCATAGTAGTGTGGCTGGACGAATAGCTGCATGTCTGTGTGGGCATTCCAAAATTATGCAATTTGCTACTCGCTCAGGCTCGCCCCAGGATGATTCAGCATCTTACTAGTACAAACTTTAGACAAGAAATCCAGGAATGTCTTCTACTATATACATGTATGGTACTTTCTTCCTCACAACTTTTTGTTTGGGAAGGGGGGGGGGGGGGGGGAGGGAGAGGGTGGAGGAGGGAGGGGGGAAGGAGAGTGGAGGAGGGAGGAGGGAAGGAGAGTGGAGGAGGGAAGGAGAGTGGAGGAGGGAGGAGGGTGGAGGGGTGGACATCCTCTTTTTCCCCCAAGAAATTTTTTTTGAAATCTACACGCTATGTAGCATTGGCTAAAACTCCACGTCATTTTTTTCTAAATCTATGCAACTTACAGACAGGAGAGATGTCCAGGATTGCCATCAAAGGCTTAGTAGTGCCTTTGATCCCTTTCTTTATTCCTTAATCCCAACCCTAACCCTAGTCCCACCCCCTAACAATGCTGGACATGAGACAGAGGAGAAAAGATAAAACCAGTAACTCACAAGGCTTCAGATCTTCCTCTGTGGCTTGCACAAAAGGCAGCTCCTCCACCTTCTTTGTGTCAGCAGGTGGAGGGCCGTTGTCCTCAAAGGTGGCTAACAACTGCGTGATGATGTTGTCCAGCCCCTGCGGCCCCCAGGCGTAGTCTCCAGGGGTACCATGCAGACCAACATTAACAGGAATACCTCTGTGATGTAAAGGGAGGGAGTAGGAGAATAATGATATTCATAGATATTTTGCTGTGCACTAAATGGAATGTAACTACTCTGCAAAAATGTACATAATGCTTCATGCTTAGAGAGAGCTTACTGCATATAAGAGATTGCAATAATTCTCTTGTTTTGTGAAAATAATTGGGGCGAGCCTGAGCGAGCCCCACACTAGCAGGACTGCATTGCAAGACGCGTGTGTGTGTTTGTTTGTTTGTATGTTTGCGGCCATATACCGTAAATTTTAAATGCGCATAAATATTTCCCGAAAATTGAACGTCCACGTGCACTTCGTATAGGTAGCCTCGATAGGTGAAGGGAAATGCTGGGCTACTGCCAGAATGCAGCGACGGCAACCGTAGCAGAGACGCCTCAAGTTGAAGCACGTACGGCACCTTACTTCATGTTTGTCACGGCAGCTACGGACCGACCATCAACGGCAGGCTGCTCGCAGACCGTACAAATTATACACGCCGGTTTGAGACCGTTTCAGTTAAGGCCCATGCATAAATGGCACTCATAAACGCTAGCGATTCAGCTCATGATTTCCTTAGTCTATTCATGTGTAGCCATAGTAGCTGCTTGCTCAGGCTCGCCCCCCACAATGTTCTACATTTTCTAGTTTACTTGTTTTGTGAAAACAGAGGTAGGGGCTAATCAGAAGGTCACAAGTGCATAATTCAGCCTAAAAATGGCAAAACCACAAAGCATATACCGTATAGCTAGAAAGTTTCGCGGGGTAAAATTTTCGCGGATTTCGCGGATTTGTCTCCGCCCGCGAAAATTTTAATCCGCGAAAAATAACAACATTAGATCTATATTACGTCATCGATCTCGCATGCGCGCGCATTAGCGTCAGCTTGCATGGGATCTCTAGTCCTCCTTGGGGAAGGTCTTCAGAATAGCGCCTAGCTCCGGTTATTTCGCAGTCTATACGACCACCCCGTCTCAAGAACATAGAACATATGGACGATATTCTTCTTGGGACGTGGCCAACGGTTACTCCAGATCTTTCCACTGCCACAGCAAAAGGGTCCCGACGGTTTTCGGCTTCGATAACCTCTCTCCGACAGTGGAGCTCCATATCTCGCGGTAAACGTGATAGCTACGAACCATTGCTTCGAAGGTATACTCCGCCATTTCTACTCGAATCGCTCCTGCATAGCACGTGATAGACTCCACCCCTTATATAGGCGGTGCAGCAGATCATTTAAGTGGGCGGGGTTAGTCCTGATACGGATCCGCGAAAATAAAATCGCGAAAACTTCGTCGAATGAGTTTCCGCGAAAATTTTACCCCGCGAAACTTTCTAGCTATACGGTAATCATGTTATCTGAACACCCTTTGGTTCAAACAAGGTAGTAAAAACTACTGCCCGTTCCTCTTCCGACTTACCCAATAAAGATCTGCGGTGGTCCGCCAAATCTGGGCATCTGAGGAGGTGGCGCAGGGGTGACGCGATGCAGGCGCTGGTATCGTCGCATCCTTTCCCTCTCTCTTTCTCGTTCCTGGGCCTGCGTCATTAGGAACCACGGTAGACCGACAGAGAGATGAAAGTCAGTTGCAGATCTGCCTGAGTCGGCTGGAAATTGGGGAGGAAAGGGACGAGGGTGCGAGTTAGACTGGGGATTAGGAGGAGCCTGGAACTGATTCCCCTGGGAAGGAGGATTGTTGGAGCCATTGTCGTTGGGTCTTCTTCCCTCTGGAGTGATTTCAGTTCATGTGGAGAGAGAAAAAAGTTATCATTGTAAAGCATAAGGTTTCTTTCCATGCAACCAACCAAGAGGGCTTGAGTAAGAGCATGTAACTCCAATAGAAGCCCGTAGTCCGGTCTGAACCGTGCTAAAAATAGAACACCCGGTCACGTGCTTAGCAACAATTAATGGCTTATGTCTATGCGCAGCTGCTCAGTATATATGTTAGTATTTTTAGTACTCGCGGTAAATTCCAACCGGTTTCAAGGAGTTACACGCTCTTACTCTAGCCGCCCGTTCTTATGCGCTCTTGCACCAACTTATTACATAATTCTCAGAGGTGGTGTGCATTAATTGGATTATCACTCACCATGCTCGTCAATAAGTCTCTGAATGTGCTCGTGTATGATTCTGAAAGAAACAAAGCAAAACGTGGTTGAACTACTGACCCTCGTTTGTCAGATCTGTTCTGTTCCATATTGTGAACCGTGTGGTCACGTGTTCATATGGATCACTCTCATGCACTTGTCTCATTCCCAGACCAACGACTGCAGTCTGGGAATGAAACAGCTCCCACACAATAGTAGTGCAAAAGAAAGAGATACCCAGAGGAACGCTTCATTCACTCCATCTTCAATTCTGCGGCAATTCAGTCAACTTACGCTCCAAATGGCCGAGGCGGAGGTGTGATGCCTATCACAAATTCATTGCCCAGGATTCCTGACTGTTCCCTAAGTCTCCCGAGTCTGCTAGTTTGACTCATAAATTGAGCAGTCGCATCATTTGTGTCGGCTGTGTGACACAAAGAGTGATAGTCAACGACCTACATGTATTTCCTCGAATGAAAAATTTCCAAAACGTACTGAGTAGGTACAATTCAAAAATATCAACTGTGAGGATATAGCATGACTCAGAGGAGGTTGGAAGCTGGTAATTAGTGGTAAGCGCGAGGAAGCAATTATTGCTACATGAATGACGTAATCATACGGGCTGCCATAGAGGCCCATAGTGAAAGGTGAAATCGATTTACACAAACAGCTCTCGTTTGTTTGGGACGAAACTTGCTCAGTGGATACTGCCAGGTGAGCTCTAGATCGACAGCTATGGCATTTTATGGCGCACAAAATCTTCCACGGGGATTCCCAAGGAAACACTCAAATACTTTGCGTATCAGGAAGAGCTATAGCGGTCGATCTAGAGCTCACTTGGCAGCATCTACTGAGTGAGTTTCGTCCCAAACAAACGAGAGCTGTTTGTGTAAATCGATTTTACCTTTCACTATGGGCCTCTATGGCAGCCCGTATGATTACGTCATCACGTAGCAATAATTGATACCTCGCGCGTACCACTGATTACCAGCTTCCAACCTCCTCTGAGTATGACTATAATATGCTTGTAGCCTTGTACCCAAGCCCTTTACCAGTTTTCTATCATTCCCATACGTACTGTAAAAAGGTAACTAGGAAGGAGGTTTGGGTACATGCTCGAGACGTAGGATTATATTTGTCCGATCTCCTCGTCTTTATAGCTAGTCTACGAGTCATTTTCTGAATAGCAATGGCGGGCAAAAAGATTCGGGGGGGCTGTATTCCAATTAAAGCACACCAGGTCATCTGCTGGATCATATGCTCACCTGTTTGGGTAGCAGTTGTCGTTCGTCTTCTGAAACCATCTGAATGCTGCAATGAAGATAAATAATCCTATCATAAAGACGCGAGACGTCAAAAGAAAATTTCATAATGCGCCTATCAATGTTATATGCCCCACTACCCCCTATTGGGCAGTTGACAGGGATTATATGGGGGGTTAACTGAAGACAGTGCCCTAATAGTTGGACCTCAGACTGCATAGTTAAACTGTATTTGTCAAATCCCCAGTAATCTCCCATCTTTTATTGAGGGGATTTGATTACAGGGTCTGCCCCACTATAGGGATAATTGATGGTTTAATTAGCCAAATCCCCACCTTGCCCCACTATAGCCTGATGTTTGGAAAGGGGGGGCATAACACTGATAGGTGCATAATAGATCAACACCACATTATCACAGTCCTGGTCTCACACCCAGGCTGTTTGATCACAGTCCTGGTCTCACACCCAGGCTGTTTGATCACAGTCCTGGTCTCACACCCAGGCTGTTTGATCACAGTCCTGGTCTCACACCCAGGCTGTTTGATCACAGTCCTGGGTCTCATACCCAGGCTGTTTGATCACAGTCCTGGGTCTCATACCCAGGCTGTTTGATCACAGTCCTGGTCTCATACCCAGGCTGTTTGATCACAGTCCTACATGGTCTCATACCCAGGCTGTTTGATCACAGTCCTGGCCTCATACCCAGGCTGTTTGATCACAGTCCTGGTCTCATACCCAGGCTGTTTGAGTGGCTTGGTGTAAGTCTAGCCTCGTTCCCAGGCCCCGCCCAGCTTTCCGTCGCTTATTAGTACGGTAAAGCGGGAGAGGGCCTGGTATCTTTTCTCACGTGAGTGACGTCAGGATAGAAAGGATGGTAGAAAGGGTTTAATTGTGCGTGGGCGCACCGGGCCCAGAACAGCGAAAAGAGCCAAGGTACCAGGTACCTTACCACACATATATGGCTAGTGGGAGGCGACTGTCTTACACACCAAGCGTTGAGCGTGTAGTCGGTTGAACAATATGCGAAACACAGCCTGTTAATTCTGCAAAATTTCGCCATTTTCCGATTATGTCATGCTCACGTGAGAAAAGATACCAGGCTCTCCACAGCTTTTCCGTACTGCAAGCGACGGAAAGCTGGGCGGGGCCTGGGAATGAGGCTAGTGTAAGTCTATAAGAATACAACGTAGCCCTGGCCACATACTCAGGCTGTAGAGGTGGCAAGCTAGACTAAGGACAGCCAGGTGGTTAATTACAGTGGTAATTCTCTCTACTTCAGGGTCAGTGTCCATGGCAGTCGCCCCAGTGGAGCCTAGTGAGTCGCCACCCACTGTGCGCTGCTCCCTGGATGTAGAGAGAGGGAGGAAGGGAGGGAGGAAAGACGAAAGAGAAGTAGTGGAGACAAGGAAGAGAGGGAGGAAGGGAGGGAGGAAGAGAGGGAGGAAGGGAGGGAGGAAAGATGAAAGAGAAGCAGTGGAGACAAGGAAGAGAGGGAGGGAGAGAGGGAGGAAGAGAGGGAGGAAGAGAGGGAGGAAGAGAGGGAGGAAGAGAGGGAGGAAGAGAGGGAGGAAGGGAGGGAGGAAAGACGAAAGAGAAGTAGTGGAGACAAGGAAGAGAGGGAGGGAGAACCAATTCATAAAAGCAGCAGGAATAGTCCCTATTTAACAACTGACAAAACATAAGAAATGGGAAAATATTCTATCTCGTGTCCACCTTCCTGCATGAATCCCCAAAGCAAGACAGAAGACAACAGAGTTGGCACCAAACCACACCACAGACATGGCAGAGATAGACAGTGTGCACACAGAAGAGAGATACCGGTACTTACTCTTGTTCTACTTCTTCCACAAACTCTGAACCACACGCTGGACATGGGTGTGATCCCTAAAACATAATGATAGATAATAATAACAACATGACCGATGACTTGTGGCAGGTGGGGAAATACCCACATAGCTTGGTAATCATGAGGGGGCATTTCTTATTCACAATCCCCCCATCCCCTTAGTGTTGTAATCATATGTGTATGCACACAACCTGAAGGAGATCAGGAGAGTTTGGTCTAGTTTTCATGTTAACCACACATGTTTGGAGACACTTTACTGAGGGGTTGAGAGAGTTTGGTATAGCTAAAATGGTGTTTGTGGGGTACATTCTGAACACAAGTCCCCTGAACTACCTCGATGTAGAACGGCACCAATTGATTTGACACGATAACAAAAAGGCTCTCACTAGAGATGACTACTGGAGTAAGCCCACTGCGATTCATGTAGTCATGAGATCACACAGACATTAGGGCAGTGACGAGGAATGGTCAGACACTATGTACCACTCAACCAATCCCACAGGTTAACTACTGTTTGAAGTGCTACCATGATCTGTCCTCAAGCTTCACTACTTCAGATCAGGTGGAATACACAGCACCGGAAATCCTGTTCACCTACCCAGCTGAGTCTGGCTACGTGAGACTACCCAGCCCTAACCCTTACCCTACCTATGTGTGTCTAACTAATCCGAATTTCCGGTGCCGTGTATTCCAACTGGTCCCTTACTTCTTCCCCCCCTTCAGTCCCTTCACTTACCACGGAGGAGGGGTCTGGTACTCTGTGGGTAAACTTTTTCTGACAGCCATGACAGAAAAACTGTCTTCCCGACGGTTCACTTCTGCCCAGTACGTGAGATATAACAATTTCGGCCATAACTGTATGGGTTCTGTACCTCGAGTTCTAGAATCTTCTTCAATGAATGGACATTGCCGAGTCATCTAACTTAGCGACGTTCATGAGGATACGCCTTAGACAAATTCACGTGCACGCGTAATACCTGGTCTCGTTCCCACACCCGCCGGTTCTTAGTGCAGTCTGGGAACGAGACTATAGTCTGCTGAGTCAGCAGCTAATATTATGGACAGTTGTGTAAAGGTAGGCCAGTTGCAGCCTGCACAAAATAGCGGTATACGTACTCTAATAGCCCGATCCTCTCTTGCTTGCAGGTCAAGCTGTTGTTCTTTGCAAAGGCCCGTGAATTAGCTGGAACCTCTCAGACTGAAATCACCCTTCCATCTCCTGCAACAAGTTCAGAGCTGCTAAAGTGCATTGTATCAAAATATCCCAAGTAAGAATAATGATGGCTGCTATATCTCATCCTTAATTCAGTCTCCCCTCCATTGACAATATTTCGCCATCACTAGCCTCATTCCCAGCTTTTCGGTACACTGGCAGGAGCCTGGGAACAAGACCAAAAATATTATTTTTGGGAGAAGTTTACATATGACTCTTATTAGTGAACAAATGGAAAACTTGGTAACTGCTCGAGGAATAGGGCAGTAACATCTTGTTACTAGTTCACTAGCTTCGTATCCAGCTCTAAAAGTCTGGGTGTGAGGCTAGTAATTCTATTGACAAAAACATGAACTGCTTTGGAGAGCAAAATATTAACGACCGCTTTTATCATTGTGCTGCATTTCCTGGAGTTATAATGATATTTTGATCGTTACCAACCTCCTTTAGCCTCTCCTCCATTGAAGACAGTGTGATCCTAGCTGTGAACCAAGAGTACATCGCTGCAGACCATCAAGTGGAGCTCAAACCAGGAGAAGAAATAGCTGTGATTCCGCCAATCAGTGGAGGCTGACATGAGCCAGCAACGTCCATATATGGGATCAGACGTGGACCTGGTGAAGATCTCAGCAAAGCCTCTCTCCCAGGAGGAGGTGACTGAGTTTGTCAGAGACCCTTCCAGTGGAGCAATCTCAGTTTTTATAGGTAATTGTTAGCTTCCTTCCCAGGCCTCCCGTTTGTTGTTGTTGTTGCTGTTGTTCTTTGGTTTGAGTTTAATATAATACAGGTCTTCCATGTTTTTTTTTTTTTTTGTTCTTCAGTTTGTGTTCAGTAGAATGCAACATATCACATTGAACACAAACCAAAGAGCAAAAACCAGGGAGGCCTGGAAATGAGGCTAGGTAATTGTCACAGCTTCCACTGTGAAGGTAGCTGATCCCATATATGTACTATGATATTGACCTTTAAGTTAGTGTATTCTTCTGGGTGCATTACTTATTAGCTATACATGCTACTCTAGTACCCTTGCTCTTTAAGCAAAATTTTTATATACAAAAAAAAAAAACAAAAAAAAAAAGCTAATGTGTACTGTTGTTTTAGCAATACCAGCATAAAGCCAAAAATGAATCACCTGATTGGCTTTGATCTGAAGACCTACAACCATTAGGGCTTCTTTATGCTAACATAAAGGACAGTACTTATGAGTTGGTCAACCACCACAGTTTCTAAGGAAAATGTGTTCATAACAAGCCACCAAGTAGATGTTAAGCCTGGATAACTTATCTCTTTTGTATTCAGGTACAACCAGAGACCATTTTGCAGGTGAGTATGTGGCAATTTAGCGTAGTATGGTAGACAGGTGCTAGACAACTTTTGGATTGTTTCCTAGGAATATTACAAGTCATGTAGTTCTTCAGTAGCCTCGTTCCCAGGCTCTCCCCGACCTTAGCCGGGAGAGCCTGGGAATGAGGCTAGTTCTTCAGTACTTTGTAGCTGGAATTTCCGTGATAAGGTATGGCAATAAGCCCTTTGTTCATCATACAGGCAAGAAAGTCATCAGACTAGAGTATGAGGCGTACACAGAAATGGCTCTGAAACAGCTCGGAATGATTTGCTGCAACACCAGACAAAAGTGGCCCATCTGCAAGATGGCCATTGTGCACAGAACAGGGTAAGTATGACCTTGTTATGCGGTAAGGGTTAGCTGAACAGGATTTCCAGCATTGTACATTTCAACTGATCCGAGAGGGGCACACAAAACTGGGGTAGTCTCAAGCCTGAGACTAAGCATGCCTCAATATCAAAATATATGATGGCAAATCAAAGGTTTGAGTTATGACTGGAACTTGATTAATGGGAAAAGCTAGACTGTGGTAATCAGATATGGGTTTTTTTAATCAGTATAACAGAAAGGCGTTTGTTCCAGGAGAAGCCAGTTCAGAACCTGGTCTGTGGGCGCTCCTTTATCCACTTTGCAATGGCAGGCAGGTTCTCAACCGAAGACTTCAGTTTCTTCATTGCTGGGTACTTATCCAGAGTTCCTGGTATAAACTGCTCAATGAAATCGAACTGCACGCAAAGGCGGAGGTCTACGTATGTGACCTTAGTACCGTAGATCCAACCATCTGCTGAACCGTTATCTTCGGCGCGTTTCTCCAGCGCTCCGAGGTACTTGGGGAAATGTTTCTCTTCCAATTCCTTCTTGAGCTCCGCCCTCCGAGCCTCATCCTTTTCGCCAAAGGGAGAAATGGCGATCACTTTCAACATGAGATCGTTCGCCACATCTATGATGCCAGCAATCTCGGCGTTTTCGAAAGCGTTCGACCCCGCGAGTCCATACTCCTCGGCCAAGTAGCGAGCAATTGGACCGCTTCCGGCCAGCATCTTTCCATCCACTTCCAGCACAGGCATTTGGCCATATGGAGTCTTGGGCTTAAATTCTGGCCATGTCTCATCCGTGAATCGGACGTCCTCGTATTGCACTCCGGCTTGGGCGAAGATGAAGCGAATCTGTTCCGCCCCTCCCCTGCCGTTGAAGTAATACAGTTTGTAAGTAGGCATTATCGGTTAGAAATGCTCCAAGGGCGACTTGGCAACTCCGGTCCAGCTTGATTTATAGCAGTTCCGACGAAGCCACGGCAACAGTCTGGCTTCGCGAGGTGATTATATCAGCAAGGTGTATTACATCATATCAGCATCTCCCAGCTTCATTTATAGGAAGTACATCCTGTAAGCGCATATACCGGCCTTGAAAGACGAGATGCCTACCTACAAACTCTATTATGGCAATGCCAGAGGGAGAGCAGAACAGATTCGATTTGTATTTGCCCATGCAGGAGTTCAGTATGAAGACATACGTCTGACCCCAGAGCAATGGCCGGAATTCAAGCCCAAAACTCCATATGGCCAATTGCCTGTGCTGGAAGTGGACGGGAAGATGCTAGCTGGAAGTGGTCCAATCGAACGTTTCCTCGCTGAGCAGTATGGACTAGCTGGCTCAAATACCTTTGAAAATGCCGAGATTGCTAGCATCCTTGATGTTGTAGATGACCTTGCTGAAAAGCTGGCAGCAGTTTATTTTGAAAAGGATGAGGCTCGGAAGGCAAAGCTGAAGAAGGAGTTAGATGAGACACATATCCCCAGGTATCTCGGAGCGCTGGAGAAGCGTGCGGCAGCCAACAACTCGGCAGATGGATGGATCTATGGAGCAAAGGTCACATATGCTGACTTTGGTGTTTATTTGCAGGGTGAATATTTGCAGATGATTGCACCGAATGCTCTGGACAACTATCCAGCACTGAAAAAGCTCCGCAAGTCAGTTGCAAAGCTGCCAAACATTGCAAGGTGGCTGAAAGAACGCCCTGTGACTGAAACTTAATTTTCAACTCACATTATTAGACTTTGTAACCGATGGTAATCTCACTAATTGGTAGGCACCTATAATTATGCTCAATAATTGCCTCATTATGCTATTCCTAAATTTCTAGTTCATTATGCCTGAAAAAGTGCTAATTATGCTGGAATTTGGAAATTGTGTTCATAATGGTTTTGTTCAGTATACTGCAGAATCAACATTGGCAGAGCTGGAACTCACTTTGTCGGCTAGTCAGTCATCTGGTCAGTTGTCTGGTCAGTCATCTGGTCAGTCATCTGGTCAGTCATCTGGTCAGTTGTCTGGTCAGTTGTCTGGTCAGTTGTCTAGTCAGTCATCTGGTCAGTTGTCTGGTCAGTCATCTGGTCAGTTGTCTGGTCAGTCATCTGGTCAGTCATCTGGTCAGTTGTCTGGTCAGCAACTAATGATTAATGATTATGCAAGAGCATGTGCATGTGTAGCCTTTCATGATACCTTTGACAAATTGCTATTTTATGCTTCGAACTTTGAGAATTATGCTTGTACACTAGCAACTCAAGCCTCATCTATTAGGAGGAAGACCCTAGTGGCTAGACTCATGCCCAAACCCAGTTTGTGACCACAGGCAGTTAATTTTTGGCACAAGGCTAGCCACAAGTAGAGGACTTGGATTAAGAGAGAGAAATACCTTCATTGCATATATTGCAGAGGCGAGTATAACAATACAGTGGACTTATACACAAATAACTTAGCCTAGGTCGCAAGTAAACCCCACAGGGTGTGGGGACTTGGCAAGGCAACAGAAGTAAAACAAGTACAGGAGTAATAAAAAAATATATGGTTATGGTTAATTTTATGCACAATAAAAGGGTTTGTTCGCGTCCCAACTGGCAGAGTTCTTGCACCTCTTGTTGATGCCATCTCTTGCGCAGGGCAGGCCGCGGTGGCTCGAGCTCGGTCACGCCGCGCCGGCCGCTGGCGCGGCGCTAGGCTAGGCGCGGCGTAGCGCGTGCGCGTGATTGTGATGACGAGTGCATGCAACGCCCACGTCACGTCCACACAGCTACAGCTAGTATATAGTGTACATGCAGCAACTTGGACGTGCACGTGCATAGCTTCGCAGAAAGACAAGATGTCTACCTACAAGCTCTATTACTTTAACGTGAAGGGGAGAGCGGAGCCGATTCGCTTTGTATTTGCCCAGGCAGGAGTTCAGTATGAAGACATACGTCTGAACAAGGAGCAATGGGCGGAATTCAAGCCCAAGACTCCATATGGCACTATGCCTGTGCTGGAAGTGGACGGGAAGATGCTAGGTCAAAGCCGTCTGATTGAACGTTTCCTTGCTGAGCAGTACGGACTAGCTGGCTCGAATCCTTTCGAAAATGCCGAGATTGCTGGAATTGTCGACTTTATTGATGACCTCGGACAAAAGATGATGCAGTATTTTTTCGAGAAGGATGAGACTCGGAAGGCGGAGCTGAAGAAAGAGTTGGACGAAACGCATATCCCCAGGTACCTCGGAGTGATGGAGAAGCGTGCAGCAGCCAACAACTCGGCAGATGGATGGCTTTATGGAGAAAAGGTCACACACGCCGACTTTAGTGTCTACCTGATGCTTGACTATGTACTGATGATGGCACCAAATGTTCTGGACAACTATCCAGCGTTGAAAAAGCTCCGTGAGTCGGTCGAAAAGCTGCCAAATATTGCAAAGTGGCTGAAAGAGCGCCCTGTGACTGAGCACTAATTGGTGTGCATTTTTATAACTTTGCAGGGAATGGTCATAATTTGTAGTTTTGATTTTGCTTTACTAACCATATAATTTTTTAAAGATTGGTTATGTGTGATGAGTTGCAAACCTATACCTTCAACAAATGTGGGAGTTGAATCAACATTTTTGCATGAATTGTATGATTTTTGACTATGGAGTACATGGAGCTGCGAGGGGGTGGAGGGCTAGCTTATAATTATGAGTAGCTTGTGTAGCCTCATTCCCACCCAGGCTCCTGCCTGGGTAAAGATGAAGCTCCCCGAAGGTTTTTATTTTCCTTTCTCCCATCAACAGAATTGTCCCAGTGAGTGAAGCAAGTGTCATTGTAGCAGCTTCTGCTGAGCATAGGCGACAAGCAATTGAAGCAGTTACATTTGCAATAGATGCAGTTAAAAGTACAGCAGCCATATGGAAGAAGGTAGCAAACTACAGCATTGCATGGTCACTAGGATGTATCTTCATACGTCATGTCATGGCTAGCTATTGTAGCCTCAATCTCAGGCCCTCCTCACCTCCAGTTGTGGATTGCTTACAGACGAGAGGGCCTAAAACAAGGCTATAGTTACATGAAGCATTGCTTGCAGGAAGTCTGAGCCTTGTTCCCAGGCTCTCAACTGTGGTGAAAGCTGGGGGGGGGGGGGGGGGGGGGGGGGGGTGAGGCTAGGCAGAAAGTAAATGTTTGCTACCACTCCATGCAGGAGCTCTATGAGGAAGGTGGTGAGGAGTGGAAGGAGAACAAGGAGTGGACATGGAAACAGTCAGAAAAGACACAAGCAGTACTATAGCTATGTTGTACCAATAGTCTGCACATGTGTAATGCTTGTTGGAAATGTCTAAGATACCTCAGTGTAGCCTTGTCGTGGTTAAGGTTCTGGGCCTGGCTTCGTCATATTGGGCACGCCTCCTGTAGTCTCAGACCCAACCATCCGGTTTGGGTTTAAAAGATGAAGCTCTCTAAGTGCTAGTAATTATTAGCACGCTCAGCACTTGCAACGCACACGTGTCAGACGGATATAAATTTGCTGCGCTGAAGTTTGGACGAGCACTAGAGCTACGCAGAAAGCCGAGATGCCTACCTACAAGCTCTATTACTTCAACGCCAAGGGAAGAGCGGAGTCGATTCGCTTCGTATTCGCCCAGGCAGGAGTAACGTATGAAGATGTACGTCTGACCCAGGAGCAATGGGCGGAATTCAAGCCCAAGACTCCATATGGTCAAATGCCTGTGTTGGAAGTGGATGGGAAGATGCTAGCTGGAAGTGGTCCGATCGAACGCTTCCTCGCTGAGCAGTACGAACTAGCTGGCTCAAATGCCTTCGAAAATGCCGATATTGCTAGCATTCTCGACGTCGTAGATGACCTCGGACATAGGTTGATGCAGTGTTTTTTCGAGAAGGATGAGGCTCGAAAGGCAGAGCTGAAGAAAGGATTGGAGGAAACGCATATCCCCAAGTACCTCGGAGCGCTGGAGAAGCGTGCGGCAGCTAACAACTCGGCAGATGGATGGATCTATGGAGCAAAGGTCACCTACGCTGACTTTGGTGTTTATTTGATGGGTGGCTATGTGCAATTTGTAGTGCCGAATGTTCTAGACAACTATCCAGCATTGAAAAAGCTCCGCGAGTCAGTTGAGAAGCTGCCAAACATTGCAAAATGGCTGAAGGAGCGCCCTGTGACTGAGCATTAGGAGACCTCAATTGTATTCATGTTTGCTTAAAAGTTTTTAGCTGATTAATTGTTGTGAGAGAGCATTGTATACCTATTCAATCAATCAATCAATTCCCTGAATACCCTGCAAAAAAACAACAACAATCTCTCTAGTATACTGGGTATTGTAGTCATCTGATTTAACTATAGTATAATTTGTGCACTGCATGCATGACTACAGAATTAAGTATATTGTACCAACAGCACCTATATAATCTGCACTTGCAATTGTGCAGTGGAAATATTCGCCAATAAGTATAAAAATACTACCTCTATACACTATGAGTCTTGGTCCTTGGCCCATTTTTCTAGAGTTATGAGTGCTTCTTGTTGGGTTTGATTCCACCTGGATTTGACTCCAGTCTGAGAGAGAATGGCCACATCTACTCCAACTAAAATGGGATGAGAAGCACAACAACAGTCCACACTTTGAACTACAAGGTTCATGTCTCTGTGAAAACTACATAACCACAGATATCTTAAGCAGTGGGCAGGTGTGTACCCAAGCTCTTTATCATGGAGGAAAGGGGAAATGAGCTTGAGTAAGAGGCTTGTACTCATAGAGATAATACGTAGTCATGTGGTTAAGAACAAATTTCTTTCTTTGATTGGTTGAGTTTTGTTGCATGACAACCAACCTAAAATTTTATGGTACACTGAATATCAGACTTAGATGGTATGGTTTGCATATGTGCACTATATACCTATAAAATAGATTGTTGATTCCTGCATACGGTATTTAGTATGCTCCACCACATCTCGAAGGAACCTTGTCCAAGTAAAGTAAGCTGGGTCAATCAAATTGAACATGCTTCTGTCTCATTCTGACAATGGACGTGAAAACCTTACAATACTGGTCAATGGGCTATCATGCTGTCTCTCCAGCCAGGATATGGGCTTACCTTGGTGATGAAGGACCAGGTGATATCTGGACTTGAGTTCTGGCATGCTGCTCTGTTCAAGGAAGTACACAAGTGATGCTAGGGCCCACACATCGGTGGGATTAGAATGAATGAGTTTCTGGATGCACAAGAGAGCTTCAGAAGGAGATGAGTCTTTCAATAGATGGAGAGCGAGAGGAGACTGGTGGGGAGAATGCATAGGTTAGTCACAGGTCAGAATGAATAGCGACAACACCCTACCAGTGCAGGCTGTCCATGCTCTGGAAGCTCTTTCAGTATGCTGGTGAGAGTTTCCACACACTCAGAAGCCTGTGTACGTAATCAAAATCCATAATTATCAGCTTCTCGTTCCCAAGCTAGCCCAATGTTCTCAGGCTCCTCCCCCAGCTTTTCGGGTCATGTGACCTGAAACACTAGGGAGGGGCCTGGGAATGAGGCTACATTTTTTGTTCTTTGGTTTTTGTTCCATATAATACCCCCCACCTAAATGAAGCACTGCACCCTGTTTCTTGTTTTTTGGTTAAATATACAACATGAAAGTGGAATTTGCTTTCAGGGCAAGGGAGGGCATTCACCCTCCTTTGCCAGAATCTTGCCCCCCCACCTTTGGAACTTGTGAACACTGTATGAGGTGTGGGAACAAGCCCCCCCCCCAAACTTTTTAACTTTCAACTTTCTAAATGAACCCCTGTGGTGGGCTGGGAATGAGGCTACTCCGCTCCCACAGGTAGAAAATGCTAAAGCTCTGAGATTACAACTAGGTATGTAACTGAGAAAAGGCACATGCCGTCTTCAAGTGATGCGTTTTCAGAGTATTTGTTACAGCTTTAGTAAAACTTGGCAACAAGCAAAGCAAAGAACAGAGGAAATCTTAACGGAAAAAGGCAGGAGGTCTGATCTTTCACTAGGCTGTTGCAAGTTTTACTAAAACCACAGCACTACTAGTCCAAGGACTCATACTACCCCTCTGACCAAAGTGGAAGTTTGTGGACAACAACTAACCCATAATTTTATACCCTGGCTAGCTAGTACTCATTCCTGTGGCCAAGTCAGGTGTTAAGCTAGTACTCACGTACCCCCTCTTTGCTTAGCAACATGAATTTCATAGTCTTCAGTGTCTCCACACATGAGGGATGGAGCAAGAAGACTTCATCAGCCTGCCACTCTGGAAAATGAAGCAGCACCATTTAAAGAACTTAGCCTCATAGCTGTTTCTCTTATGGAGGAAAGAGACAAAATTAATAACCATCTAGCCACCCAAACTCTTGTGTGTGAGAGGCTTACCTATGATCTTGACAATCTCCTGCAAAACTGCCTGGACTAGTGTAAGGTCATTGCACAAGCAACCCAGCACAGACAGTGAGACAAGGCCATGAGGAGAAGGTGGTGAAGTCTGGAAGCTTGAAGACAGAATACACAAAATACATCCACAAATGATGCCAGTACGACATGAACGACTTGAAGACAAACATGTAACAACGCAAAATATAGCTACAAATGATACAAAAGCTTAGCCTCATTCCCAGGCCTCCCCCATTTTTGTTCTTCGGTTTGCGTTCAGTATAATACACAGAAGCAAACCGAAGAACAAAAATAAGGGAGGCCTGGGAACGAGGCTAGCAAAAGCTAGCTACTAAGAAACTTTCCATTGAAATAGCATACATATATCAGAGTGAATGGAAGAGTGTTAGCCTAGGTACAGGTACGCATGTACACTCAACCTCAATAAGGCCAATTTCTAGAATCTGTTAAAAAAAATTAACTCACGCTTTGAAGAGCATTGTCTTGCACTTGTTGTAGTCTTTCTGGGCAAATGCTACCATGGCAACAGCACTGAGAATGGCTGACTTGTGTTCCTCACTAACTGTAGACAACACTTGCTCGTAAGCTACATAAAGAAGGAAAGAAATAAAAGCTTATGGTCCCTGGACAGAAAACTTCCCCAATTATAAGATGCTGGTAAAATAAAATGCAGAATTTGTCAACAAGGAAAAAAAAACAACAACAAAAAAACAGGAGAAGAAAAGTGCCACCTGTGAGGCTCGAACTCACGACCTTCAGATTATGAGACTGACGCACTGCCGACTGCGCCAAGGAGGCACTTGCTATACAGTTCTCTCTCATACTCCAAGTACCTTGTATGCTCTTGTCCAGTTGGCAGTCTCTGTAAAGAGCCAGGGGTAGCTCAAGCTGGGTGGTGAGGTCAGGCAGCTGTGGGAAGGAACTCAATGCAGCCAGTGCCTCTGATGGCCTCCCCATCGCACTGTGCAGTTAAGTGTGAATGGATACAGAAGAGAAGGGAGGGGGGGAGGGAAGGAGGGAGGAGGAGGAGGGGAGAAGAATCGAGCCAACTCCCACATTCATTACTTGCGGTACTGACTATGCTAGTAATGAAGTGGAAATGTGGTAGCCTTGTTCCCAGGCCTCCCCTGTTTTTGTTCTTCGGTTTGCGTTTAATATAATACATGGAAGCGGAAGAGTGGCGAAAAACGGGTCCGTGTATTATACTAAACACAAACCGAAGAACAAAAACGAGGGAGGCCTGGGAACAGGGCTAGAAACATACTTCCACCAATTTCACACATATCACCATTTCCAGAGTGGAGTATTTTTAAACTTTCCGTTAGGGTGTGCCTCAGACAATACAAACACAACTCTGGTTTACTTTTGAGCACTTTAAACACTTCAAATGAATAAGCAATTAATTAATGTCCTTTTGCTACCCAGGACCACATCATGGTATACCACAGTGTATGCATACCTGTTGACTCTTGCATGGTTGACCTTCACAGCCAGGAGGTTGGGATCATTCTCATCAACGGTGCTGACCTTCAGAACTTGGAGGGCACTGAAAATGATTTTTTAAACTCTTGATATTTGAACTTCAAGAAGGAACACCTTTATTATTCAGCACTAATCCCATGTGTATACATATGTGCAGTGCGCGCGCACACACACACACACACACACTTGTGTATAAGTCGGTTACCCTGCAAAGGCCTTCTCTGCCTGTCTGAGCAAGCCTCCTTGTTCAAACAACAGCCCAAGGAGATTTAAGATACAAGCTTCTTTCCTCTGACGTTCAACACACTTCTGAAGGCAGTCCCTTGCCTGAAGGACTCCTGTCAGAGCAACTGGGTTCAAATGTACCCCACCAGGGTTCAGGATCAATTTTGGGTCAAGGGTCCCCAGTGTGTGACAAACCCAATATCCATAGCCTCTACTACCCTCAGGCTGTGTGTGTGTGTGTGTGTGTGTGTGTGTGTGTGTGCGTGTGTGCGTGCGTGTGTGCGTGTGTGCGTGTGTGCGTGTGTGTGTGTGTGTGTGTGTGTGTGTATGTATGTGTGTGTGTGAGCCTCATTCCCAGGCCCAGCACCCTGTCACTTGTAGTACAGAAGCGTGAGAATGAGGCCAGGTGTGTGTAAAATCTTGTAAAGTAGGGAAAACCTGGGAGTGAGGGCTGGTTGATATTTTGATGCATGTTAGCTAGTGATCCAAGCTAACTCCAGCAACTTACAGCAGGCTACACTGATTAGCCTCATTCCCAGGCTATCCCCTCACCATGACGAAAAATAAAAAAAGGAGGTCGGGGCAAGGGGATAGCCTGGGAACAAGGCTAGGCTATACTTGTATATACACAGTGCTAGAAGATTCTAGAAGGCAAGGGGATAGCCTGGGAACAAGGCTAGGCTATACTTGTACATACACAGTGCTAGAAGATTCTAGAAGGCAAGGGGATAGCCTGGGAACAAGGCTAGTACATACACAGTGCTAGAAGATTCTAGAAGGCAAGGGGATAGCCTGGGAACAAGGCTAGTACATACACAGAAGATTCTAGAAGGCAATTCCTGCCTGAACTTGCATCACACATTTGTTGACATAGCAGTGGTTTAGCCCAGAATTAATTACTAGTGAAAACTTTCCCAAATATTCAGTTATTAACCTTTGCTGTATGTAAGTACATGAAGCTGAATTTTTGCTGTGTGTATATGCAGTAGCTGTCTCCACCTGTAATAACTATACACACAGCAAATTCAGCCTCATTTACACACAGCAAAAATTCAACTATATACACACAGCAAAAATTCAGCTTCATGTACACACAGCAAAAATTCAACTATACACACAGCAAAATTCAGCTTCATGTAATTGCTACACTAAGCAGTGCAGTAATCCCTTGTGGTACATGAATTAACCTTGGCTGTGTGCAATATGTGACAGCTATCATTCATTCCTTGTTTGGTGTCAGGGGGACCCAATACACCCAATGCACACGTGTCAAGCCCCCTCCCCCCAGGGATTACTACACAACCTGTTACCTAAGCAACACCACTGTGGAAAAGAGATGTGAGTAATACTATTATATGTTGCCTAGGCAACAGGCAAGAAACCTGTTTCAAATAAGCAGCCAGCAATCATGGCTGCCACTCAGTTGCTTGGTACCCACATGATAGGCCAGTTCTGTGGTATGTCTGAAGAGGTCCATGGAGTCTGAGTGACCTATGCTCTCAGCTATCAGGGCCTGTCCAACCCACGCCTGGACATAGCTGGGATCAAGAGACTGGGCATTTCTGAAGGCCTTATGGGAGAGCTGTGTGAGTGTGAGTGTGTGTGTGTGTGTGTGTGTGTGTGTGTGTGTGTGTGTGTGTGTGTGTGTGTGTGTGCATGTGTGCGTGTGCATGCGTGCGTGCGTGCATGTGTGTGTGTGGACTGACTCGTTCCTATACCAGGTGAAGAATGAAATCTGGGAATCAAACAGAAATTCAGGTACCTCCATGTTCCCATGGTTTAGATAAAGTGTACCAAGGTTAGCCCAAGCAACCACGCTCTGAAACAGAAGGAAACAAAACAAAGATGATATTCTTCCTCTTGTACGCACACACACACACACATACATTTGGCTCTTCTTGTATGGATCTGACAAACGCATGTTGCGCCAGAGCCGGACTGCTCACTTCTGCATGGCAAAAGAACAACACACATACAACTGTTGCTCACAACAATAATGTGGTGCAATGGGAAGAGTTCGCCAAATGACCCAGCTGCAGCTTCATTTCCAGGCCCCACCCACAGCAAAGGCTCCTTATTGTGTGTGTGTTGGGGGGAGGAGCCCCAGAGGAGGTAGGACATGGTTGACCATTTTTCGACCTCCTCTGGGGGACCCTGAAAACAAGCCTAACTCGGCTGCACCAAGGGGATAACTTATCGAGCCACTGAATGTTGAAGGTCGATCACCCTTGGCAGTACGTAAGCACTAATGAGATTGAGGGAAGGGGATGAGAATGGGGCAAAGTGAGGGCGGTAATGAGAAGGTTTGACTCACCAGATTGAGCTGAAATGATGCCGAGGACATTCCAGTGGGTGTGGTCTCGAGGACTGAGACTAACTGCCTTCTTTATTGCCTGACAAACGCACATACAATTTCGTTTTAAAAGGCATGTTAGACCATGGAGATGGTCTATAGAGATTTAGCCTCATTCCCAGGCCACGTACTTCCAAATTGAAGTTGTGGGAGTGGCCTGGGAATGAGGCTAAGATTGATTAGGTGCATTTCAACTACACAATAGGTGACCTTTCACCTTTGACCTTTAACCTTTGTTTATGGCTTCAAAGTAAACTACTATGTCTGCCAGGTGAATGATCGAACTAAACAGCTGCTGTAAATGAACTCACATTCAAGGCAGTTAAGAGATGCTTTTTCTTATCCCCTTCCTCTCTGGTCACCTGAGAGGGGAATGGATTGGAAAAGAGGAGAGAGGGAAACAGATGGAGGAAAAGTGGAATGGAGGGAGACCTGGAGAAGAAAGAAAATGTGGGGAGCTGTCTTTAAAACTAACCTACATGCATACCTGTCCCAAGTAGTAGTAAGCCACAGCTAGGTCATGCCAGAGATTGGACGTGTCTGGACTAAGTTGAAGTGCTCTGGCATAGGCCCTGAAGACAAAATAAAAATGAGCAGCATTTGTCATTCCTACTTCCAGGTACAGTGCACATACATGTTAAATGTAACCACAAGGCATTAGCCTCGTAACCATGGGAACAAGGCTACAACTGCATGTGTGACATTTGCCCAACTAACGTACATACCGGCATCCAATAAGAATGAGATGATCTTTCTCGATGACCTCACACTCCTCGGGTGATGCAGCTTCAGTTTGACCCTTGAGTACTGTAGGTATGGTAGGCCTGGTGAAAGAAGAGAGAAGAGATAAGTGAGAGGAAGAAGGGGAGAGAGGAGGTGGCGTAAAGAGATGATGAGGGGCAAAGGGGGAAGAGAGGAAGAGTGGGAAGGGGAGGAAGGGAGGAAGAGAGTAGAGAGAGAATGAGGAAGGCGAAATGGGTGGGAGGAAGGAGGAGAGGGAGGGGAAAGAAGAGGAAAGAGGGAAGGGAAGGGATTTCTCCCTTGTGACTCACCTGGCCACGTCTGGTGCAACATCGTAGAGACAAGTGCAGCAGTCACCAATCAACTTCCATAAGCAGGTGAACTGTGGTCTCAGACACGTGGCACTATGGGAGGAGGTGGAGCCTTGTCACATGCACATCACATGACCCACTCCAAAGGAGAAGTATTGAGCTAGATGGACCTCTCTCACAACATTTGATGGAGGGGGTTACCTAGCTAGCTATCTTCCACAGTGAAAGCCTCATTTGTATTTTCATCATTTCTACTCTACCTCAACCAATGTACATCATGCATATCCTATTACATCCAGATTGTCATGATGAAGTAGTCTCATTCCGAGGCCATGTATAGTCTTCATGCATGACTTGGGAATGAGGCCAATTCTAGCATACTGCACACAAGTTTTGCTCGTAAAACAGCTGTAGCCTCGTTCCCAAGCCTTCCCCGGCTCGGGTTTTTGATCACTTGCAGTATACTGCAAGCTGCAAGCGATCAAAAACTGGTGATGCACGCACGTATATCAAAGATTTAGAAAGTATTTTGCATACTGCAAGCGATCAAAAACTGGAGCCGAGCAGTACGTATTTTGCATACTGCAAGCGATCAAAAACTAGAGCCAAGGAAGGCCTGGGAACGAGGCTAAAACAGCTGTACAAATGATACAATACTGGAAAATGTTCCTCACTCTCACTCACAATGGCAGTTGTAATGATCAACTATTATAACAGCTGTATAAACGATTGCTTCATCTTTGTAGAACAATGGCAGTTGTAATTAAGATTGAGTTAAACCAGCCATGGTACAACTGCCTGTAAGGATTACTCTAGCTGTCTCCTTGAACACTGCCTTGCTTGTTCTCATTGTTGGCTACTAATACTCTACTGTCTGGTAGTGATTGAGCTGTAACCTTAGCAACCACTTACAAACCATAGCCCAGGAAAATCATCCATATGCATGTATACTTAGTAACCGGAGCCATTTTGTCTGGCTATACTTGCCAAGTTCATCGCATTAGGGATACCTTGCCTTTCAGTTGGAACACATTTGAGGGTATGGGCAAATACGAGAAGTGAAAAGCTGGCAGTCACACGGAGTGGCTGCTGGCAGGTGTGTATTGAAGCATTCAGTGATGCACGTATATCAAAGATTTAGAAAGTTAGTAGTTTTCTGGTTGTAGCTCAGTAGTAGAGCCAGGAGCCCTGAGTTTGATCGCCGGTCACCGCCAGCCTTTCGCTTTCCTCTATTTTCGCCTCATAACAACAAACTTGTCTTCATTTTCCAACTGAGGCAAGATGGTATTTAGTTTTTGTTTGTGTGTGCACAAGAGAAAGAGCTAGTTCAGGGAGAAGGCTAGGCCCTTACATTGTGAGGTCTTTCAAAGCTGCAGACACATAGTCCACAGCCCTGCCATCAAAGTTCTCCCTCAGTGCCAGCCTGGCCAGCAGTAAGTTGCTCTCCCCTCGTCCCTTCAGGGCGGGAAGGTAGGAGGGCTCCACACAAAGAACAGCTGTGTACTCTGTCACAGCCTCTGCCAGGAGACCCAACAGCTGCTTGATACTGGCAATCCTGGGGGAGGAAGTGGTGAGGGGAGAAGCATAAGAGGGTGGCAGTGGGGGAACGGGGGGGGGGGGGGGGGGTAAGGGGGAGGGGAAACCCCTCTGAAAAATGTGAAAACACTTGAACAATTCCTCCACATGACTAGTAATTTTCACTTTCAAGTTTCACATCTGATTGGTCGTATCTTAGTATTTTTACCAGATTACTTCTGCCCCTCTAATTATGACTTACTGATATAGACAGTAGAGGGAGCTTGGGTGCAGCTGCAGATGAGAGCGGATTATAGTATCAAGTGCGCTTGTGACACACTCACATGACATCAAGTGCATGTGCTCATAATAGTCATCACAAATGTGGTCACATGATCCACACAGTCCCATGCATGCACTGTCACATGACGCCACATGACCCACACAGTCCCATGCATGCACTGTCACATGACGTCACATGACCCACACAGTCCCATGCATGCACTGTCACATGACCCACACAGTCCCATGCATGCACTGTCACATGACCCACAGTCCCATGCATGCATTGTCACATGACATCACATGACCCACACAGTCCCATGCATGCACTGTCACATGATGTCACATGATCCACTGCATGTGGTCATGTGATACTGAGAGAGTTCTGCCTACCTCCACACATTTGGTGAATGTCTTGAGTGCTGAGTTGTGGCTACCCCTAGCTAAGTAAGCTTCTCCTAAACATTCCCAACAGTGTCTGCAGGAGAGAGATGTATGAACACAGTCACGTGTGTGTGTGTGTGTGTGTGTGTGTGTGTGTGTGTGTGTGTGTGTGTGTGTGTGTGTGTGTGTATGTGTGTGTATGTGTGTGTGTGTGTATGTGTGTGTATGTCTGTGTGTGTGTATGTGTGTGTGTGTGTGTGTGATGCACATACTTGTCTGTAGGGTCAGCTGCAAGGGCATTCTGAAAGCTGGAGGTAGAGTAAAAAGTCAACATCCCAATTTTAATTGAGCCAACTACAGAGCAAATCAGGTCACCTCTTGATTGCGTCACTGTGGAGACCATTCTTCCTCTGGTATAGACCCATCCTTAGCCACACCTGTTTGTTCCTGCAGAAAATACATCATGAGCTCACATGATCAACCATGAGCTCACATGACCATACCATGAGCTCACATGGTCCACATGGTCTCACATGATCCCTCATGAGCTCACATGATCCCACCATGAGTTCACACAATCCCACATGACATGCACACTCACGTAGAGGCTGGTGCAGCTTCAGTAACTCTCTTATAAGCACTGAAAGCCTCCTCCTGTAGCCATACAGACCAAACACAGGATCAAACTCAGATATCACCCACGTAACAAACAGCCTTCCCCGTACTTCATCTCCTGCAGCAAAAAGCACATCCCCAAGACAAATGGCAGCCTCAGTGTGAGAAGGTTGAAGGTCAACTGCCTTCTGGTAACATTTGACTGCTCGTCTGTGTGAATGAACAAGAAATGTGTGGTGAGGAAGGGAGGAGGAAGAAAATGGAGGATCTTGAGACAGAAGAGGGAGGACGGGGGGGAAGAGGAGGATGTAAGAGGAGGCAGATGAAGGAAGAGGTAGATAGGAGGGGTGGGGGGGAGGAAGAAGAGAGAAAGTGGTGAGATGTTGGGAGTGAGTGAGTCCTACTTGAGATCCTTGGTGACCAGCTTCTGGTAGTGGCCAAGGTAGAGGAAAATCTCCGAGTGAAATGGATCAGCTTTGGCAGCCTGGGAGGGAAGGAGGAAGGAAGGAGGGAGGGGATGGGAGGGAAGGAAGAAGAGGAAGGGGGAGGGACAGACAGAAACCTTAGCAGACAAATACCAGTAAGTGAGATGAACAAATGATGCTGGTTGACATGGAACTGGAGCAATAACAGCCTGGGAATGAGCCGTACTTGCAGGAAACTGGAGTAGGCCTGTTTCTTGTCACTGCCTGGCATCTCCCAAAGAGCACGCCCCTTGCCAAAGACATACTCTGCCGTAGACTGCTGCTCCAAGGCACAGCTGAACCTATGAATGCCAGTAACCAGCCGGCCATAGACCACCGTGCTATCCTTTCAGACTAACAGACATACTCACATCTCCACTGCCTTCACATACTCCTTCTTTGCAAGACATACCTCACCCTGGGGAAGGGAGAGAGGGGAGAGGAGAGTGGGAGGGAGAAAGGGGAAGAAGGGGTACATGCAGTTAACTCCAGATGCTCATACACCAAACATGGCCATCTGATTGGCCAAACTTTAACCAATCAAATCCACAACAGTTGTACCTGTAAGCCAAATACGATGGCACTATCAGGCGCTGCCGATGTTTGTAGCTCTTCAAGAATCTGTGCAAAAGAAACAAACCCATCTTGAATATAGTTCACTGGGCCACGTACACTCAAAAAAATGGCTTACTTTTTCCGCTCTTGCTGTATTGCCTTGAAGGAGATAAGCCTTCACGAGGTAGGCTGTCACATGACAGTCATGTGATGCCTCCTGAGCAAGCTGCAAGTGATTGAATCGGCCACCACATGACACGTACAGTAAACTACAGTATATACTACTGTATATCACAGTAAACTACAGTATACCTCAGTATACTATAGTATATCATATTACACTATAGTATACCTTAGTGAGTATTTCCAATGCTTGCTCAACAAATGCACTCTCTCTCATACTCAAATATGCCTGGGCAAGACACAGCCTAGGGGGAGATAGTCAAACAGTCAAATACAAGAATACCAAAGAACATCTGTTACAAAATGTGCACTGGAGACAAAGACTGGGGGGTGGGAGGAGGGGGGGGTGGGGGAGAAGGACGAGGGAGGAGAAGGAAGGAGGAGGAAAGGGAGGAGAGGGAAGGAGGAGGAAAGGGAGGAGAAGGAAGAAGGAGGAAAGGGAGGAGAGGGAAGGAGGAGGAAAGGGAGGAGAGGGAAGAAGGAGGAAAGGGAGGAGAGGGAAGGAGGAGGAAAGGGAGGAGAGGGAAGAAGGAGGAAAGGGAGGAGAGGGAAGAAGGAGGAAAGGGAGGAGAGGGAAGAAGGAGGAAAGGGAGGAGAGGGAAGGAGGAGGAAAGGGAGGAGAAGGAAGAAGGAGGAAAGGGAGGAGAGGGAAGAAGGAGGAAAGGGAGGAGAGGGAAGGAGGAGGAAAGGGAGGAGAAGGAAGAAGGAGGAAAGGGAGGAGAGGGGAGGAGGAGGAAAGGGAGGAGAGGGAAGGAGGAGGAAAGGGAGGAGAGGGAAGGAGGAGGAAAGGGAGGAGAAGGAAGGAGGAGGAAAGGGAGGAGAAGGAAGGAGGAGGAAAGGGAGGAGAGGGAAGAAGGAGGAAAGGGAGGAGAGGGAAGGAGGAGGAAAGGGAGGAGAGGGAAGAAGGAGGAAAGGGAGGAGAGGGAAGAAGGAGGAAAGGGAGGAGAGGGAAGGAGGAGGAAAGGGAGGAGAGGGAAGGAGGAGGAAAGGGAGGAGAGGGAAGGAGGAGGAAAGGGAGGAGAAGGAAGAAGGAGGAAAGGGAGGAGAAGGAAGAAGGAGGAAAGGGAGGAGAGGGAAGGAGGAGGAAAGGGAGGAGAGGGGAGGAGGAGGAAAGGGAGGAGAGGGGAGGAGGAGGAAAGGGAGGAGAGGGAAGAAGGAGGAAAGGGAGGAGGGTGGGGCACTACTTTAAAAAAGGGCCATCCAAGTGTGTTTTTTGCAACCTACTTTAGTTTTGTTTCGAAGTCACTGGCTGCAAAAACTGGAGCATTCCGTAATGTCTTTAGTCCTGCAGGTTTTATGGGTGAGCATTAGGGAGTGGAAAGGAGATGGGAGGGAGGAGGAGGGTTAGGGGAAGGGAGAGAGGAGAGAGGAGAAGGAGAGATAGTTGCTTTTGAAGAGGGAGCATATGTACACAAACATGCAGCTGAATAGTACTACCTATATCATCAGAGTCAGGGGCGGGGCTAAAGTGATGAGGGATAGGGGAGACAAAGAAGAGGGTTTGAGGGAGAAGCATTACGTAAAAGCATGTCTGAGTAACTCCTTATTCAAAGCCTATATAGGCATTGTTACTATGTACAGTGTAGCTAATAGCTGCATACAACAGCTGTGCATGCCCATTTCCATGGTGACAATCTGTGCCTGTTTCCATGGTGACAATCTGTGCCTGTTTCCATGGTGACCAATCTGTGCCTGTATCCATGGTGACAATCTGTGCCTGTTTCCATGGTGAGCAGTCAGGTCCAGCTCCTGTGACTTTAAGTGACATTAGCAGGAGTGGAAAAGACACGGAATGCTCCCAGGCTAACATCAGCCTGAAAATTACACCTTGACATGGGTGTCAACACGACCAAGACACGCAGTCCCATGGGTATTAGAACCCTCTCTCTCCTGTTCTTTCCACACAAACAGTAAACTGTGGCTAACCATCCCATGGTAACTGAAGCACCATACATGCCACACCATGAAGCTCCTGGACTACCACAACCCTCAAACAGTACACAGTGGGCTCACATGTGGGAAACATGGCCAACTTGCAACACAGTTCTCACAGCTCCTCTGAGAAAACAGCCCACACCAGAGACAGTGAGTGGGGTATTTGTTGGGTCTAGCCAGAGCGACTGTGCCACTTGGCTATTTAAAGGCAACCAGCAGATGCAAGAACCAAATAATAGCAAAGACTGCTGGTTGAATCTACCTTCCAGTCCACGACAGGCCAGAGAAGAGAAGAGGTATGTGACAGACATTAGAGCCGGCATCAGGATAGACAACTGACTTTGTCTTTTTCCCACCAGGCTAACAGCTGACTGCAGGCAACAAAGTTCATGGTAGTATATTCAAACCTCTCTTCAGTTGTCAAGTTCCCTGCACCTGGCTAACCATTTTGTACAGCTGTATCTCAACAATGGGAAGTGTGCTGTATCTTGTGAGTGTTTTTCTCCTCCTAGGACTGCAGAGCATGGTGGAAGGTTCGTTGTTTGTTGCTCATGCTACTCTAGGTTTGCAGCCATACTTCACATTGTCTGATGAAGAAACTAGCTATAAATGACATGATTACTTGAGCTCTAGCTTAGTGTCCAGCATATTTTACTGAGAGAGTAAAGTGTTCAATGTTTGTCTATAGCTTATATCCCCCCTAGTATAGTTTTGTCTATACTACAGGTGGGGGTTTACTGTGATAATTTCCCTCCCTGAGGGCTACAAGGGAAATTATGGCTCATAATTCCCTCTCCATGTATTTTTAGTTTACAGTCTACTACATTGTCAGACTATAGTACAGATTTTACATCATTTTTCTGTGACAGTAAATAATATTGAAGTTACTGGAAACATATGCACATGTACAGATACTGAGAGAGTAAAGCACTATATCTATAGCGTAATAATACAAGAGGTTTAGCATAAGATTCTGCAAAATCCTACTTGCTCAGGTGACATCACGTGACTGTCACATGACTGTATCACCTCTTTGGTTGCTAAGTTACTTTATCTTGCTTTAACTAAACAAGGTGGAGGGACAGAGAAGCGTTATTGCTCCCAGAAGGACTCTCATCTCTTTATCTCCTCAGGGCAACCCGTGACTTGTGACCACCAGACGCAACCTAGGACACTACGAGCAAGAGACAGCGTGGGCGCTGGTGAGCAAACACACGTGCAGTATTCTACAGCTAGCATTACCACCTGACATCATCATCCCCTTAGCCTTGTTCCCAGCCCATGCAGCCTAGGAACATTGCATCCTTGTTGTATGCCATGACATAATAAATGAGATAGTATACTTTGAGTTTTGAGGTAAATTCTATATCCTTGGATCTGCACATCATTCACGAGTAATTTAAGTTCTTGTTCTTGTTTTTCTTAATCTGCTTATCTTTTTTCTCCACTCTACCTAGGGTTTATGTGGAGCAGGCTGACCAACAGACTGCCTGAGCGCACAGGTGTGTAGGTGTGTGTGTGTGTGTGTCTGTGTGAGGGGGGAGGCTGACCAACAGACTGCCTGAGCGCACAGGTGTGTAGGTGTGTGTGTGTGTGTGTGGGAGGGGGAGGGGGGATTAACGCAAGTACAACAGACTGCCTGAGCGCACATTGGGAATTGGTGTGTGTGTGTGGGGGGGGAATAACGCAAGTGTGTTTTCTCTCTTTCCCCCTCCAGCTCTCCGTGTTATGGATTTTGGCCAATTCACCAAGGGAATGTTAATCTACTGGCTGTTCACGGCCCCCCCACCGGGAAACCCACCTCACCCCCCTCGTATCACACTCAACTTTATTGACACACCGCCCAATAACAATATCCTCCTTCACTTGAACACACGCCACGACCAAAGTGTAAGAATTGATTGTCACACCTAGCTTCAAAGTCATGGGTTTCAGCCTCTCTCTCTTTCACTGACACTGACACACACACACACACACACACACACACACACACTCCCCAGGCTCTCATAATCAATTCACGTGCAGGAGGAAGCTGGCCAAGACCCTTACGGTTCCGAAGCTTCCCAACTGTCCCTAGTCTTAATACCACAGTGTGTGTGCTGGCTGGTGAAGAGCAATTTGAAATATATGCTAACCAGCCAGGCGAATCGCCATTTAGTACAACCTACAGGTATTCTACAACTGACCGAGCACCAATTCCAGTTGAGAATGTTGATAGAATTGTCACACGCCCAGACGAGAGCCCAACTGTGTACCTCATGGCTGGAAGGGTATGTATGTAGCCTCGTTCCCAGGCCCTCGCCCAGCTTCCCGTCGCTTGCGCGTACTGCAAGCTGGGCGAGGGCCTGGGAACGAGGCTAATATGTATGTGTATTGATGGTATTGATGCTTGTTTGACCATATATCATAATGATGTCACAAGATTTACGAGATGTCACATGTTGTTACAAGATGTCACATGTTGTTACATGATGTCACATGGTGTCACATGATGTCACGTGTCACATGATATCATAGATGTCACATGATGTCACATGACAATGCACTAATATCACATGACATTCCCCTCAGTGTTGACAAGAGGGGAAGTTATACGTACACTTCAGGTCCTAGTGGACTCTTCCTTGTTTACCAACACTCCTCACCCCTCCCTCTCTTCCACCTCCCCCCCCCCTTCTTTTCTCGCATCTTTTCCTCCCTTTCCCCCTCCTCCCCCCAACCACCCTCCCCTCACTCCCAGGCCCTATGCAACTATGGGGTAGGAAAGGTTGTGTACATTCGTGGAACAGCGCCAGTGACTGGAGACTTTTGGATACTGATGGTTCCCGAGGCTCCCAGGGACCTTCAACTGTTTGACATCTCTCTGTGTTTCCGACCAAATTTTAGCACATGGAAAGTGGAACGGACAACCTTTGACAGTGCCAGGTGCACTGGTTGTGCCTGTCTCGATGAAGAGGGACGACCTGACTCAAGCTCCAACAGCACCTGTGAAGTAGATTGCAACCCATGGTGGGGCGAGGAAGATAACGGAGGCTTCCCATTCACGAGTGGAGCACAGTTCAGCGTGGCCATCGTTGCTCAGCTGAATTCATTTGAAATCATCGTAGACGGAGTGCACTTTGCATCATACAACTATCGCATTCCCATCACTGATGTTATGACGGTGCTCGTGTCCGGAGTCCCATTCATCGAAAGGATCGAGTACTACTGAGAAACAAACTTAAAAATAAACTGTTTTAGAAACTTGAGTACTGTGCTCTTTCGTGCATGTAATGTGTTAATGAAGAGGGTTTTATAGTTGAGCAAATGTTGGTCAGTTAATTTAACTTGCTGCAATTTTTGAATGAACCATCAATAATTTTGGAATGAACCATCAGTAATTTTTGAATGAACCATCCAATTTTCGAATGAACCATCAATAATTTTCGAATGAACCATCAATAATTTTTGAATGAACCATCAATAAATTTTAAATGAACCATCACATTTTTGAATAATTTGTGAATGAACAATCCAATTTTTTGAATGAACGAACCACCAAATGGACCACCACATTTTTGAATAACCCTAATCCCTTCATAGTGTTCAAATGGTTACATATGTGACACAACTGCACAAAGATGCTACTATCCTTTCGATTTCCCTCACCATGGCAACCCTGTTCTCTAGTTTATAACATTGACTCTATGACCATCATAACGCCATCAAATTTTGTAACAAGATTTAACAAAGGCATGTTGACGGGTGAAGTTAGCTCGTAAGCCACAAATTTTGCGTACATTATGTGACAAAACCTGGAGGAGAGTCTTGTAACAAGGGTGGAGCGGCATTATGAGTTGATTAAAGAATTTTATCCAGCTTGCCTTTCAGGGCTTGTTGTTCTGCACCCTTGTTGTCATGGAGACGAAGGTGGACAAAGGAGGAGAGCAGCCACCCCTCACAAAGCTTGGGAGAGCACGTAACACCTTGTGTGTGTGTGTGTGTGTGTGTGTGTGAATGTGTGTGTGTGTGTGTGTGTGTGTGTGTGTGTGTGTGTGTGCATGTGTTTGTGTGTGTGCGTGTCATACTTACAACTATGGACATGAAACTCAGTGCTACCTTTCTCCACAGCATCCTTTGCTTCCTTCCACCTTTCACCAGCCGCACACACCACAGCCTCTGCCAGAGAGGGTATCCCTCCCCACTCCCCACCATCATCAGTCGAGTGGTGCTGTTGGTAGAACGTGGTGAGCCAGCTTCTCCTCTCCTCGAGCAGAGAGAGGTCCTTTGTCATGGGGAGAGCTGAGGGAGGGAGGAAGAAAGAAGGGAGGAGGAAGAAGGGAGGGAGGGAGGGAGGGAGGGAGGGAGGGAGGGAGGGAGGGGAGGGAGAGAAGGAAGGAGGGAGGATGAGAGGGAGGGAGGGAGGAAGGGAGGGAAGAGAGAGAGAGTGCATGTATAATTAAATTCAGCCATACATGCAATGGAGAAAATAAATGCAAAGGGCAGAGAGGGAAGAGGAAAAGGGGTGGAGCTCTGTACCAATGGTGACGTCCAGCAGAGTGAGACGAGACAGTACCAGAAACACACTCCGAGAGTCTGGCTCTTGACTCAGCACAGTGCGACACTCCCCCCAGATCCTCTCTTCCAACCTCCCCTCCCGAGACACCTGGTGCTAGAAACAAGAAAGAAACATTATTTTTGTAACCTAGGTAACAGGAGCAGGTTAAAATATCTCATAAGTCCCTCTTTGTGTAGTTTTAGTTAAAATATCTCACAAGTCCCTCTTTGTGTAGTTTTAGTTAAAATATCTCATAAGTCCCTCTTTGTGTAGTTTTAGTTAAGTATAGTATGCTACCAATCATTGCCCTCAGGCTATGCGCTTGAACTCAGGTAGTTATTGACGATAAATCCCTAGCTACCATGCCATACCATTACCAAGGGCGCATCGCATCGACTGCAAAGGCTCAATGCTATTACAAGCCCTTGTTACTACTGCTGTAGCAGCTGTCTTTGACATGCAGAGCTCACCAGGAGTCTATCAAAGGAGTGCTGAATGTACTTCAGACGGAGGTCCATTATGGCATCCTCACTGATTGTGGGAGATTCAACAACAGCTGTAAAGCCTCTGTCCAGCTGAGGCGGGAAGATACACGGTCAGTTGGACTGAGAGCCAATCTTGGATGTTGGCAGTGTATTTTTATATCTGCAGACTAGAGCTCCCTACTAGCCTCATTCCCAGGCCACTTGCAGCTATCTGGGAGTGGCCTGGGAATGAGGCTAACTCCCTACTACATGTACATTCCACTAAAGACTAAGTGTTCTTCACTGTGTGCAGCTGTTCCCAATTCTCATGAAGTGAATCTCTATTGAATTCAACTCAACCATCTTTCTCGTAAACACAGAGTGGACTGCTGTTGTAGACAACCCATGACGTTACTAATGTCTACTAACCATCTCCCAGGCGTCTTCGGAGAGAGATTTCTCTGCCAGTAGGTAGCTAGTAATGTCCAGCCACAGTTCTGCAAGGGTCTTGGCATCTGGTTGGTTGCTAGCATCATAGGTTGCCAGGAGACGGGAGCAGCAGCTCACTACTTCTGCACAATTACCCAGACCCTTGTGCAGTGTGACCAGTTTTTGCAGTGTAGACCTCTTCTTTGTCTCATCACTGCACACATAGAAGAAAACATGGCTACGTGAGCATGGTTACCAGAACATGTAAATTTGTGAGTGCGTTCCTCTGTTCTGGTTCTCATTCCCAATCCCTAATCCTACTTTTCCATACTGCAAGCGACAAAAAGCAAAGTTAGGTGAGGGTCTGGGGACAAGGCTAGTTCCCTGCCTTGTCCCAGCTTTTTGTCAGTAACCCGAAGCCTCAACTCCCAGACCACCACACTTGAAGTTTTTCGTCGCTTGCAAAGCTGGGTGGAAGCCTGGGAATGAAGAAGATAAGTGGCTAGAAACAAAGCTAGAAGAAAATATTCTTAACCCTCCTCACTCTTCTGTACTGCAAGTGGCAGAAAGCTGGTTGGTGGACTGGGAACGAGACTACTTTCTTCATCCTGTCAAAAACTGTGACTTCTTGTGTGTAAATGTAGCCTCGTTCCCAGGACGTTCCGCCTCCAGTTTTGATCACTTGCAGTATAAAAACGGAGGGGAAGGCCTGGGAGAAAGAGTCACGTGCGTGACGTCAGGTAGACGTGAGGGTAGACGTGAGGGGGGCGGTGCCCGACGAAGAATCTCGAGGTCCTTCTTGTAATATCTTGTCCAAGAACTTGAGACTGTAACATTCGAAAGACAGCGTCAATACAGCTCGTTGTTTGGTAGACTCGAGGCTGATCAATGCAAAGTTTGTGAGTTACAACAATCGGGCACCGCCCCCCTCACGTCTACCTGACGTCACGCACGTGACTCTTTCTCCCAGGCCTTCCCCTCCGTTTTTATACTGCAAACGATCAAAACTGGAGGCGGGAATGGCCTGGGAACGAGGCTATGTAAATGTGGTTAGTACAGCAGTAGCCTCGTTCCCAGGCCGGGCCTGGGATGCGGTTAGTACAGCAGCGACATACCCTTCCACAAATGTCATCAGTTTCTGATATGCAGCAATGGCATCCAGCTGTTCTTCACCACTGCCAGCACCACATTTGTCATAGAAATCCGCCAGTCCCTACAGACAGATGGCAGACAGGCAGACAGATGGCAGACAGGCAGACAGATGGCAGACAGGCAGACAGAGAGCTAAATTCCATAGTACTTGCAAGATAAAATATTACGCATGCTTGATTGCTTGATCAAGCGATCAAACGTTTAATCAACAATATGAGGCAAAATAGAGAAAAAGAAAAATCCAGCAGTCACTGGGGCCAGATTGAATCCTGTTCCTGGCTTTGATGATCCCCTGTTCTGACCACTCAGCTAGCCCTCACAATCGACACTGCACAGGTGATACCAAATGGCTCAGTCGCACACGCAGCATCAGCCACTCAGCATGTTGCCTTGTACCATTGAAAAAAACTCAATTTCCAGCTGTTGCAAAGATGCACACCTTCCAGGCCAGTTGTTCCTCTGGCTGTAGAGCAATGGCGGTCTGGTAGTGCTTGCGAGCTTCCTGTCGATTTGCAAGCTCACTTGCTGCCAACCCTGCAAACACATGAGCTGTGTAGTTAGAGTCATCGAGCAAGAACACCTCCTAAAAGGGGTCAGAAGCGGAAAATTACATTCTGTGAAGGCTGCATAATTTACTATTTGTCAGTCAAGACAATCTGGACCCTCAGGCAATTAGAAGGTTGGTTTGTTGTACCTGGCAAATCCTCTCCACTTCTTGAAAGTCTTTTCGGCCAACTGCAGCTTTCGCAGCCTTTAAGCGAGCCTTGATCTCTTTCGTGGACATGGTCGCAGAAGGGAAAACCCCTGAACCCACCTCGAGCTCGATCGTCTCGTCCCCAGACCGAAACTAGTAGGCCACACCCCTTTCTTGACAGACAATCATGTGTGCTGATATTAGCCTCGTTCCCAGGCCTGCTCCCGTTTTTTGTTCTTCGGTTTGCGTTCAGTATAATACACGGAGGCGGAAGAGCGCGAAAAACGGGCAAAGAACGGGGTAGGGCTGGGAACGAGGCTATGCTGATATCACTTCAATGGGAAATTGCAAGGTGTGAAACGACTGTGAAACCACAAGCAGCAGCTGCTTAGCGCAAGGCCGCAAGCCTTACGCGTACTCTCTTGCGGAACCGGAGGAGACTAGACCGAAACATGGACACCTCTCAACTTTCAACACGAGACGATCTGCCATTTGCCTACAATATGGTCAGTGGGATTATCTTTCCTCCATTCATCAGCCAGAAACGAGTGGATGAATTGCAAACTCTTCAACTGCGTCCTGATGATGTCTTTGTTGTGTCATATCCCAAGTCAGGTAAGTCTTATGTGATATACATGTGAATAAAGTGATTCTACCATGAGCCTTGCAAGGGTATGCAGGATTGTGGCCTCTTTGATGAGGTAAATGTTGCTTGTGTACGTTTTGGATAAAGAGCTCTATTTGCTTAGGAACGACATGGACACAACACATGGTTAATCTCATCAGAAACCATGGGGTGGATGACGACAGAGGTGTGCACAGAGCTGTCCCATGGATTGAGAATACACTAAGATTCGAACTTTCAATTGAAGACATCAACAAAATGCCCTCTCCTCGATGCTTCATGAGCCATAACCCCTATCATTTGATGGCAGGTGGACTGCCTCATACCAGCCCAGCAAAGTACATCCATATTTCCAGGAACCCCAAGGATAACGCTGTGTCATTCTACCACATGACGCGCATGTTTATCCCAATGAAATATTCCGGTTCGTGGGATGAGTACTACCAGTTGTACACAGGTGGTTATGTGGCATTTGGTTCATGGTTTGATCACGTGCTGGAGTGGTGGAAGCACAGAGATGCTGATAATATCCTCTTCCTGAAGTACGAGGACATTAAGAGAGATCATCGTGGAGCAGTCACGAAAATGGCTAAATTCATGGGATACAATCTTGAGGGGGAGGTCATTGACACAGTTGTGGAGAAATCTACATTTCAGCACATGAAGGATGACCCTGCTACCAATCCTAATTTAGTCAAAGCTCCTATGACTCTGTACAAACCAGGAGAACAGCCTTTTCTTCGCAAGGGAATTGTTGGTGACTGGAAAAATGTCTTCACACCAGAACAAAATGCCAAGTTTGATGCAATCTATGCTGAGAAAATGAAAGGTTCCGGTCTGGACTTTGATTTTAACTAGGAACATAATCAATTGCAATAAGGTTATTTGTTTGTTCATATACATAAGAATTTATAATTTCAATCTAAACAGTTGCACTATTCCAGTCTAGCAAACTCAAGGAAACTGACTCCATGAAACTGTTCTCATCTTTGACGACCACACAGCTTATTGTCCAAATGCTGCCATCCAAGCATTGTGCAACTGTCTGGAAAGTGCTCACGGCCAGCTTCACTCTCTCACACTAACAAAACACAATATACAATTGTGATCATGAAACAGGCTTGCAATTGGCAATATCGCCCTTTGCAAAGGTAACCCTTTGGTGAATAGTGGAGGTCTAAATGAAGACATACACTTGCCTTATATGAACCAGCTCCAGTAAAGGGGGTAGTGTGTCTGATCAGAATGGTAGTGAATCTGTGCTGCCCCAGGCAGCTCATCAGTATTCTTATATTATTCCCAGACCCTCAGTACAGTACATGCACACAAGAGGGAGGAGGGTCTGGTGAACAATCCTCATCATAGGCTAGTTGACCTTTGAAGCTAGTTGCTTGCTTGGCTTCAGTAAATTGGAAGTGTGATAAGTAGGTGTGATGAGTAAAGCTAAGCACTTGTGGTCAGGAAGCCACAGAAGGGACATAATACTGACTATAATGTACCATGCCCTGTGCTACCTGTGCATGATCTTCTGCTAAGCCTGCCTTCACGACATCAACTGCTGCTATGCCAAGAACCTTTGTGATCAAATGGAAGTAGAAGCCACATAGCACACAACACACTACACTAAACATGCATCATGATTGTGCTAGCTAATGGTATGAGTTGATAGCTTGCTCCTACCAACAGCACCTTTGGAACAATGGCATGGGTCGCTGTAACCTCCACACAACCAGTGCTATCTTGGAGCATTATTGCCAGTGGCCTGTAGGAACAGGCAGAAACAAAGAAGAAAAGTCAGGGATGGTAGCTGGCTAGACCATCTCACACCCACCTCAAGAAAAGTTACTTTTCTGGAGGGTGAGAGACAGTCTAGCTTCATAGACTACCAGCATGTAGCTGGTAGGAGTAGATATATACACAAACCTGAAGTAGTAGGATGAACTTGGGTGTGCTGCATGTAGAAAGAAAGACCAGAAACTTGTGTATAACACAGAAAATCTTTGTGAACGCAGATGGATCACTTCTCTAAACCGCAGCTGACTACCATGCATGATTCTACACCAACCTCCTGGTTTCTTGGCCATGCAAGACACACACTGGCAGTACACGCCATTTTCATCCTACCAGCAGCAGAGATGCTATATGTTACGATACACTCAAGAACACCACTAGTAGAATTTACCAACCTGTTTCAGAGCCTTGGAACATGTTTCACAACCAACATACACAGCTTGACAGAGTGCCGATACCTGCACACACACGTTACGATTATAATACCAATGGAATGTCACAGGTGTTAGTGATGCTCACAACTGACCAGATCTAGTGCAGATGAATCTAAGAGGGTCCAAAGAGACAATCTCAGGCCATCCAGTAAGAGGAAGCTGTATTTGTAGTCAATAGTCAGCTAGGTTGATGGCTTGCTTTGCCAGTTTGTGAATAGCACTCTTCTAAACAGCCAAACTTCCATCACCCGTACAACAGCCACAATGCATGTGTATAGAGCTGCAGCACATTCAAACTTACAAAGATGAAAGTGCCACAGCTTTGAATTCAAAAGTACCTGCACAAACACATAAACATATCTCTCTCATCAGAGTTTTATTTCATTTTAGCCACTTGTGATTATGGTACACTGGGGTAATCTGGGAACTAAGGCTAAAACACTCTTGCATTGCAAGCCAACAAGATTTCACAATGACAAGCAAACACACCAGACTCTTTGTTTTGGAGAACGTCTCTAAAGGAGCATCCCTTGATGACAAAAGGATTACCCACATCCGCTGGAAACTTCTGCAGTGTAAGAAGAACAGCACGCTACAGTCTAGTGTCCTCGTTATTTTGTTCTCGTGGTACCTTCAGGATTGCTCTAGCAACCTCACAGCCACTTTTCACTCTCCCTAGCTGTGAACGGGAAGTAGTTTGCAGATAGTACCCTGCACACACACAAGAAACCAGAATAGAACTCATGAAGTGTGATCCCCAGTTTTTTTTTCTTGATAAACAAGATTTGGAAAACAAATATAAAAGTAGCCTCTTTCTGGTTGACATGTGAGGCAACAAATATTAACTTCGTACCCAGACTCTTAGGGTTACATAGAATGTGAGAGCCTGGGTACCAGACTATAACAAAATATGACAAGTTGACAAACAACAAGAGCTGACACTGAACACACAAGACTATAGGATCTGACTCTCCTTCATGATCTCACCTAGCCTCGTACCCAGGCCGTTTGTAGGAGAAACTTAATGAACAGTCAGCTAGATCTCACCAACATCCATGCCTACCTCCCTGTGTTCCCTCTGAAGTGACAGCCATGTACATAAACTCCCACACCTGACCCACACCACTGCTGAGATGAGAGCTCCACAAGGAGGCTTCATTACTAAGCCTACGTGGAGACAAGAGGTCTCACCTACTAAGCGTTATATAAAAACTCTTGACTGAACTTATAGTTACATGGGATGAGTGTTCATGCATGAAAGCTCATATTAATCTTTACAGAATGAATAAGTGGCTTGTTACAGGCTGATTATATAGCTACACCAACAGGTGAAGTATAGAACGACTATCTATAGAGTTTCAGTCTTACAGGTACAAGTGGATCTCTCTTTCAGGGTCATCAGCAATCACCACAACTATGTGTGCAAAAAAACACACACACACAACACACACACACACAAATGAAACACTAGTGTAGCTATGGCACTTGCTATGGGTCACCTCGCTCAGCATGCAGCATTGCTTACCTCTGCTGCTCACAAGTGCCACAAGCTTTGCTCTGAAGTGCACAACAGAGTCCATCCCAAGCTCTTGTGAAGTTTTGAAACAAACCAGCCCTACGTGCACAGCATCAAGAGCACATAACAGAATCTCCTTGCACACTCTTGAAGAGCGTGGCAAGGCAATTCTACTGTGATGATCTGACTCAATCCTTACTCTGAGACTTAGGGGAGTTCCCTTCAAAAAGATGGCCATGTATCTTTACTGCCCACTGCTTCAAGCCATCCAAACTCTGCGATGGAACCATCTCACAAACTGGTGATCAACAGCATGCAGGTAACAGAATAGGATATCGTGACGATCTTTACAGCAGTTCAGACAACTAATTTGCCTTCACCTTTGGCAGGAAGGGGTTTCTTTGGTTGATGTAAGTTGAGTACAGAAGAGTACATCACTGTGTGGCCCACCATCTCTTTCCTCCATCTCTTCAGCTTTATATCTGACAATGAAGAATAAATCACACAATTATAATGGGGGCCCAGTGTATCCACTGAGAATATTGGAAGCAGCTTTTCTCTCTCGCCCAATAACAATACAGTGGATCAAACCTCTCTACACCTCTCTACACCCTACAACACAGTGGAACCTCTCTACACCCTACAAATACACCCATGGGACCAAGATAATTGTCCTGGTAGTGAGATGTCCATACGTATTTATATGAATTTGGAACTTGTTCAAATGTCATGATTTAACAAAGTGTTCTTAATTCAGGGGAGTCCTTTAAGTTAAATTTCACTGTAATACATGGCAAACATTAGTAAAAGGGCCCAAAATGTAAGCTATAGAGTTACAATACTAAGATTTTGGAAGCCTCTACATGCATCTGTATGCAGAGAGCAATGTACTTTTAAAATAGGTGATGTCTCCGGCTGCAACCCTCTCCACCCATACTGCTGCCTCCCTCCAGAGGGTAAGCTTGAAGTAGGACTTGGTAGGATCGCCAAGCAACAAGGATGACATCTGTACCGTCTGCCCAGCCTTGTGCAATTGTGCCCCGAGAAAAACAGTAAAAGAAAATCAAAATAGAAAGTACTAAAAGTCTAGATGAGAACTTTGGAATGCTTTTCTAGTATTATCATGACAAGAGAGCTTTATGGCACTGTGGACAAATACACAATGGAGTACCGTGGATCCAGACTTGCAGGAAACTTCCATTACAGGATTCACTACAGTGGAACATAGTCAAATTAAGGTAAAAGCACTCTTCCCCCTTCCACTCATAACCCGGGTACAGATACGGTTACAGCATCTATAGAAAGCTAGAACAAAACAGACCTTGGAGGACAATGGCTAAGAGTGAGACAGTCTTGTCAACCTCGGTGCATTTTGCAAGGCAGGTACACAATGGAGGGTGTGCATATCCAACACTCAAGTGTCCAGGGTTGCTTAAAGAACGTTTCCTCTTTCGATGAGTTCCTACAGTGGTGTTCATTTTCCCACCATCAGAAGAACCTGCTTCTTCTTCTTCTATTCTTTCAACTGTTGTTGGTAATTCTTTAGTTTTCACATCTGGTGAAGTATGACCACAATGTTTGGGGGAACCAGTTGGCACTTTGTGTGTACTGCTACCAGAACTTGAAGCTTGTATTGTTATAGTAATCGTGGTACTGTCTCCTCTCTCCTCTGAAGCCAGACTACTACAAGTACTGGCATCTTTACAACCAGACACGGGTGAAGTAAAGAGAAGTGGAGATTCTGGACATTCACTACTTAAACTAGTTTCCATTCTTTTAGGATGGCATGGGCTTGACTTTTGTGACTGGGAAGTAGTATAACGAAAACCTTGTGATTCCACTGACATTAGGTTGCAGAGCTTCGCTATTTCTTCCTTCTCAGGCTGCTTGGCTGTTTGATCCAGCTGACTCTGCCCAATAAAAGGTCCAAATGTATACTTGAGGTAAAGAGGAAGAGAAGATTCAATTTGAGTTGCCTCATCCTCTTCTTCATCAGAAAAAGCATGCACCTCTTCACATACACCAGTAGATCTTTTCTCGTGATGCTGGTGCAGACATTTAGTGTCATCAACTGTAAATTCTTCCTCATCATTTGCTCCCAAAGACTGCTGCCACTGCTGAGCCTGTTTCAGAATTCGAGGAACTTCATTGAGAGCAAGCAGTTTGCGCCTTTTGGCTGATGGGCCGTCCATGACAAGCCTAGTCTCGTTCCCAGACCACAATTGTAGTCACGTTCCCAGAACAAGACTAGTTTATCACGTGCGCGTCATAACTTCCAGTCTCATTTTTTGTGTGTGTATTAGCACCATCTGACTATGGCAGCAGGAACTCTGGTATCCAGATTGGTTCGCCCTAAACGTACTTTATTTGGCATCACAGGAGAAAGATGGGCAGCATGGTAAGAATTCCACACCCAGTTTGTGGCCTGATTTATACTTTGTCTCAGACTGCTAGTCAATGACGACAGGTTTCTGGGTGGAAGGAAACTCTGGATTGGTTCTGTGTTTCAATTGCTCCAGATGTATGTTAAAATGTTAGCAAATTATCGAGGTCCCTTTGATTTCCATTAATGACAGTACGTTAGCATCCGTAGTGATTTATATGGTTAGGGTTGGGTTAGGGCTGGTATAAATACAGTATAGCAAACGGATGCTAACGTACTGTCGTTAACAGCTTGTGTCCCTTCTAGATTATAAAGACAGCTATAAAGCACCAGCTTTAGAACACCGCTGTTTTTGAGGGTAAAAATGAGCAAGTAAGGCTTTGTGGCCTCCCAAGACCGCAAGCTTGGACTTAGTGAGACAATGGCACATTACTGTATTGATTAGAAGATGAGTGAACATAAAGGGCAGGGGGCCGGGGATTGGGCACAAGATGACCTAGCTTCTAGTCTTGTATGTACACCCTTCTTTACAAAGGGTTCTGGGCATGAGACTACCAAGCTACTAGTGTGTGCTGAATTGAAGAAATCATCACATGCAATTGGTCTTAATCTGCCATCCATACAATCACTCTGCTAATTAGTAATAAAGCCTTAAAATTGCTTATATTTCATCTATTTGCAGGTCATCAACTATGGGCGTGTGGGTCGGTGCATTGGCAGTTGGCCTTGTGTATATGACAGACTGGAAGGTCATCATGGGGAAGATCCCCTATGTTAGGGGGAAATTTCCAAAAGAGTCTAAGGATGAACAGTAGCAGTGAACACAGTATATTATAATCTGCTGTAATATAAGCCGACCACTGTACAGTATCCAAATATAACATGCTGATCACCTATACACATACAGCTATGTTTTGCTGTAGTACATATATCTCAGTAAGAAGCAAGCAATGTAGCTGGTGTGTTGCAGCCCTTAAAACTCTTCCATCTTGGAATCCATGCAATGGGTATAGCCTTTTGCTTAGCAATATCAATCTGTAGCTAGTATAATTGTGGTCTCATAGTTACAGTCATTGATTCCCCTGCAGGCTCATCCATTTTAATTGAGAGTATAGGGTTTACACTATCAGTGATTGCAAAAAAAAAGTTTTACAAAAACTAACATTCTCACCGCAAGCAGAACACCTATAAACGGAGAACCAAGTGATTAACAAAGGAGCACCTCAAGAAGCTTAAATGGAATACAGCCCTTTGAAAGCAAAGAATCGTGAAAGTATCTCAACGAAAAATCCTCTCCAGCCTCAGCAGACTTTTGCTTCATTTGTTCGCGAAGTTTCATCAGCATGACAAAGCCTGTGACGTAACATGAGGCATATCCTGGACGAGAAACGTACATGTACACCTCTCCTCTGCTCACGCTAGGGTTGAACATCACCTCCCTGTGAAGAAACTCTTGGCAACCTTCAAATGAAAGCTGGCCTGTGTTTAGCTTTACATCCAGGATGATTCTAGCTGCTCTCCAGAGTCGAAGCCGAAGTTGGGTCAGCCTGGACAGCTTTGCAAATTCTGATGCCGGTATGATCACTTCGCTTCCATTTGTATCTTCTGAAACGTCCTGATCTTTCTCAAAGAATCCAGTTTCATAAGCAAGCTCTTCTGTGTACAACCCCCAACCTTCATAGAAGAGAACAGACTCGTAGTACTTACGTAAGACTCGTGGGTGACGCTGTGCCAGCAATGCCTGCATATGATGGCCAGGGTATGTCTCATGGGGAGCAATCACACTAATCCAAGTGTAATCCTGAGCACACAAAAGCTCCTCTTCCTCTTCCTTTGGTAGCTTCATGGCTTCAACAGAGTGTAACATCAGGTGGCCAACATGACGAACATCTGCAATGGAAGGTTGCTCTTCTGAGCTGCTGCTCTCACAACCCATGCCAGCAAAAGGAGAAGGGTTGAGGAAATCGCCGAATGGAGTGAATGGGACCAGGAACTTGGGGGTGTTGAACCCCAGCACTTTCTCTTCACAGGGAAACTGTGACACAAGTTCCTTGGTTATCATGTGCTCTCTAGCACGTTGGATCTCTGCCATGTACGCTGAAAGAAGTTCAGATGCTTGAGGATGTTTTGGATGAATGACACTTTTGGTTATTTCCTGCCACGTCTTACATGGATCAATCTGCTTGGCAAGGGATTGAAGCTCACTTTTGACCTCCCTGAAATGTTGCTCACCTAGAGCAAGTAACTCATCGCTACTTTCAATAAAATGGTCATACATGAGAATGGATTCGTACACCTCTTTTCCTATGCTGCTAGAGGAGGAAGCTTTAGGAAAGAGCTCATCCCTAATAAAAGCTTCATACTTCTCAATACACTTGCCCGCTACTCCAGAAGCAAAGGTTATCTCATCAAGTATAGGCTGGTAGTTATTCCTGAGGTCAATGCTGGAGTCGGCTGAGGCTAAGGCTCTGCAAAGGACAAGCAGGTCTTCCTCAAGAAAAGAACAAAAGGAGCTGCAAGTTTTCAAAGCAGTGTCGACAAAAATGTGAACTGGAGAGGTGAGGTTTTCTTGACCGAACTGTAACAATTTAGGAAAGGCCTGAAGTCGAGAGAGTAGGGCCATTAGCCTCTCACTGACAGGCATTTCAGCCACACCAGGGTGACTACACTCGACTAGTGAGGCTGTATCAAGAACAGACCTCCCAGGGCCCCAGACGGGAAGGAGACAAAGAATGGCATTCAGCGGAAGGTAGAAGCCTGGATCCCGATTTTGCATTTGAAGCTTCTGCCACTTTACTATCTCAAGCTTCAGCTGTGAGACAATGATTTTGAGATCAACCAGTTGGTCTGGTGTGAGAACTGACTCCTCTATGTGTTCTCCCTCTTCCAGCATGGCTTGCACTCGGGTGCAATACTCTGCGATCTCCTGTTTCCCTGATAGGTGTAGGGAATGGTCATAGTTGCAAGATCTGGTGGCCAATAGCGAGTAACTCTGTGAGTCAAAGACCCTTAAGTCAGCCAGCTTTCCAGAACAAACATCTTGGCAGAAGGAATGGTACCCACCAGGACGGAAGAAGCGGTACCCTGTTCGAGTTGCTTCCTCTGGTTGTGCTTTGAACCGAAGTTGCAAAAACCTACATGCAAAATAGATGGTACATCCACCACACACTCTCAAGTATATTTTGTACACAAAGGCACTTTATTTTTCCAACTAGTTTATCAAGCCAGACTATCTCTCACCCTCCAGGAAAGTGAGAGAAGGTCAGATGTTGTTTGTATTCATAGTTCACAGCTTGTTTAATCTGCAACCGCACCAGTATCATACTGAAGCCGAGGTGCTGCTACTGTCTCAGGTTGAACGGTAGGATCTGATTGGTCAGCATCTCATGCATACTAATAACATCGGCTATACCTCTCACTTTCCTGGAGGGTAAGAGATAGTCTAGCTTGATAGACTGTTTGCCAACCTGTGGCAAAGTTCCTCCAGATGAGATCCCTGGTTTATTTGGTTCAGGTTGTACTTCATGATTCTTCCATGTGGACTGCTGACCTCCCTCTCAAGCTCATAGACGGATCCACTTGGACCTGTAGCCTTCACAAGAACAGACTCAATCTCACTGATGTCTTGCGCAGTGAGCTTTAGTGCAGTGGAGGCGAGAGTTGACCAGATGTGCCTGCATACATCATAAATAAACAACCTTTAATATACATAGCGTTACAAATGTCTACATATATAATGCATACACAAACTATGTCTCACTTTGTATCACTAGCTCCAATAATGACGCCACCAACTTGATTCTGACTGAGGATATACTGAATAGCTACCATCGCTACTGATGCACACACATGGCTCCCAGATGGAACATTGACTGGACTGTGCCTATCTGCTACTCTCCGGAGGGCCTGCAACAGCTCCTGGTAAAGCTGCCAGCCCCCAAACTCTTGGATAATGAGTAAATACTTCACCAGACTGCGGTTGGAGAGGGACTAAGGAGAAAGCAAATAAACCTGACTCATAGTTCCATTTGATGGGAAAGATCAGAAAGAGTGGAGAGGGAGAAAGGAATATACCTCAAGGGTCGGAGCTTTAGCTCCCAACCAGGCATCAGTGAGAAATCCACCAGCTAGTACTCCATACACAAGGATTTTAATGTTGTGTTCTCTGCACAGTGAGACCAGCCCACGCTGCAGTGGTCTTCTGTCAAGAAGGGAATGCTGCACCTACACAGACAAACAAATAACGTGTACAATGGCATAATACTTATAATACATACTAGCCTAGGCTAACATACATACATACTCACACACATACGTACGTATAATAGGTTCATTCCTCAGAAGGAGCAGCGTGAGCTCTGTCTGGGGAATGTAACGCAATTGTTGGATGTTACCACTAGCAACCCACTGCCACACCCCCTTATCGAGTGTTCACACAAGATCGCGAGTACTCCACTTGACCGGATTATCACCTCCACCCATTCCACTATATATGAGTTATTCAAGTTCAAAGATTTGGTTGCTAAGGGAACATTAAACAAACAAACCAACAAACAAACATACATGCAAACATACATACAAACATACTAGAAACTCTGAGGCTGTCTATGGACAAAAGTGCAAATCTGGCCTACCTGTGTAGAAACAATGGGAATTCCAGCAGACACCAACTCCTTGGTGTGTGTCAGGTCAAAGTTGGTGACACCAATCTGTCTCACGACTCCATCTCTGGCAAGCTGCAGTAGAGTCTTGGCTGCTTCCAGGTAGCCAGGGTGGGTGGTGTCCCACCAGTGCAATTGTACCAGATGGAGAGACTTCACTCCAAGACGATTCAGCGAACGTCTGACTACAGACCTTCAAACAAGAGTAGAAAGCTTACGTGAATGATTGTATCTCCCAGTATGACAAAATTTAGCCTCGTACCCAGGCCACGTGGGAGGAGAAAGACGTCTTTCTCTTCCCACGCGGCCTGGGTACAAGGCTAGACCAATACAGGCCATATCAGCTGTGCTGGGGTGATTGGGTGCCATTTTACGCTAAATTGTTGGCTATCCTTCTTCATACACAGCAGGAGACACGTATTTATGCAATAAAAATGATATCATCATCAGCTCATTGTACCTTATGTACTGGTCATCAACTCTTCCAGCACAAATAGCATCAATATCCGGAACAACTTTTGTGTGGATAACGATGTCTTCTGTTTTCCCTCCCCTATTGCTGTGGGCACGGATGAAATGCCCATAAACCTCCTCGACTCCCGTGTAGATGTCACCACAGTCAAATGTTCGAATACCAACATCATAAGCTTGCAGCAAGCTAGCCACAATGCTTGTCTTCTTTGGTGTCTTGCCCATTGCGTGTCCCTGTGACAACTGCCAGCCTCCCTGGATGATTGAAGAGCAAGAGTAACCACTTACTGTGTTCCCAAGGCTAAACAAAGGCAGCTGATTACACTGAAAGGTGGTCTTGTGAAAGAGCTCGTAGTGCATCACCATCAGCCTCCCTATATAGTCAGGGTTTTCCATCTCAGCAGCCAATTTTAAGTGCTTTTCGGCAAGCTCAATATTCCCCTGCATCTCGTAAAAGAAGCCAATATAGAAGTGAGCGTATGCCAGTGCGTTGGTATCATTGTAGCTTCGAACAGGAGATCCATTGGGATTTATAGCAGCAGAAAGAACTTCCTCAACTGTCTTCTTTCCCTGGAAGAACATCAAAATATCAAGCATTGGAGGAACACAGGGACCATCTGAGAGGGGTAAAAACCTGTCTGCTTGTGCCTTTTCAAAACCATGAAGTCGGCAACGACAAAAGAAGTTCCATATCACTTCCTCCACGTCATTCCCATTCTCCTTCATGTCAGCTTCAAACTGCCTTCTACCCTCCTCATACCTCCCTGCATAGAAGCATGCCAGGCCTCTCTGCCAAAGGGTGGGGCTAAGCTCTGGAGACAAAAGCAGGGCGGAATCCAGCGCCCACAACGCTTTCTCAAACTGCCCTTGTAACAGGGCATCCATTCCACACTGAATGAGTTTTTCTGTCATCCTCAAGCGCTTGCTTGCTAGTTTGGTCTGGGAACCAATGCTTGAACCGTGCCACGTGCGTGATCAATTTTTCTCTCGGGATCCTCTCCTGGTACACTCGGCTGGCTGTTGGTCTCCTGTACATTATGCAGCAGGTTTCTAGGGGTGGTTTGGGCCAGTACAGAGACTATGACGCTCTCCCCCACTACGGGCGGGGACTAGGTGAAAGCAGCGGGACAGATGGTGCACGGGGGCGTGGAAGAGGCCGAGGGTATCGTCCCCGAGGGGGTCTCGGTTACTCTGAGGGCAGATATAAGAAGAGTTACAGTGATGAAGTGAGGGATCAAGTAGACGAGCTATTTGGCAAGAAATTCAAGTTCCAAGATGAGTACGACCAGTGGCGTCTTCCTGAGTCTTCAGCCGTGTTCAGAGAAGAGTTGTTCAAGGTTCCAGAGCTCATTGACCTCAAGAAGCGTCTGAATTCCACAAAAAGTAAACTCGACAACAAGGATATGTTGTCATGGCATAGGCACACCAATTTTACCAATCGAGCCGGAGAAATTACCTTCATGCTGAGAAAGGAATTTCAGCCGGAAATGTGTACCCAAGCATGGGCAAAAATCCACGAGATTCTCTGGACGTTTAACATCATTCCGCAGAATGCAAACAAATTGAATTCTGTGCACTTGTGTGAGGCCCCCGGTGCATTCATTGCTAGCCTGAATCACTACCTCAAGACTCACCGCATGGATTGTACTTGGCAGTGGAGAGCAATGACCTTGAACCCGTATTTTGAGGAAAACAACCTCGTGGACATGATTGACCAGGACAAGGTCAGTAGTGCTGTGTTTTATGACCTGATATGATGTCACAGAAAATGGTAAACCCCTAGAACCATGCTTTCTTCTTCATTCATTTGCGATTGTGGTCTTCACGTAATTACTCCTTGTTCCCCTCCACCTCTCCCTCTTTCTCTCTCCACCCTCTCCTCCTTCCCTCCCTCCCTCCCTCCCTCCCTCCCTCCCTCCCTCCCTCCCTCCCTCCCTCCCTCTTTTCCCCCCTCCTCTAGTTTATGTCCGAGACGTGGGAACAGTGGTACCACGGGGTAGACAACAGTGGAGATGTGACACTCTGGGAGAACGTAGAGGGTCTGAGGGAGATGGTTAGAAGAGAGATGGGAGAAGTTCACTTGGTAAGGGAGGGAGGGAGGGAGGGAGAGAGGGAGGGAGGGAGGGAGGGAGGGAGGGAGTGAGGGAGGGAGGGAGGGAGGGAGGGAGGGAGGGAGGGAGGGAGGGAGGGAGGGAGGGAGGGAGGGAGGGAGGGAGGGAGGGAGAAGAGAGAGGGGGGGAGGGAGGAAGGGGAGAGAAGCAAAGAGAGGGGCAGTCAACTTTTGTCTCTCACACCATACTTCTCCTTGTTGCCAAGGTGACAGCAGACGGTGGTATCAACTGTGCAGACAACCCTGGTGAGCAGGAGGAGATATCTGCCAAGCTGCTCCTCTGTGAGGTGGTGATCTCGCTCCTCCTGCTGAAGACAAATGGCACACTTGTGCTCAAGACCTTCACCACCCTTGAACATAAAACCATCTGTCTCTTGTACCTCCTGGCATGCTGCTTTGCCGAGGTGATCCTAGTTTTACCTCATTTGATCTCCTCACCACAGATACATACTCAACCTATCTATTTACTCTCCCCCACCCCTCTCCCTACAGCTGCACATATTCACCACCTCCAGTCTTTGGTTCTAGTATACTTTTTGTATACTATTTGTATACTAGAAGCAACCAAAGACTGGGGTGGTGACCATATTTGTGTACTGCAAACAGTCAAAGACTGACTGGAGGCAGTTAAAGCCCTAAGGCCCTTTCTTCCATCCGCTCTCATGGCTGTGTGTATCCACCTATTCTCTATTTTCCTCTTCTTTTGCTCCCCACAGCTACATGTATTCAAGCCGGCCACCAGCAAGGCGGGCAACTCAGAGCAGTATTTGATCTGTCTCGGCTACAAGGGAACAAACATTCTCTCTCAGAAACTTGTGGCAAAGTTGAAACTATTTTTCGGTGAGAAGTGTTCCCATTTCAGCCTGATATCATTATTGAAACAGTCTTTTGGTGTGCGTTGAAGATGGCTGGCCATGGGGAGGCCTGCCAATGAGCTCAAGGCCAAGTTTTTGGGGTATTGTTTCATATTGTTTCTGCTGTCTACAGGTCCCCACCCTCCTCCCAGGGCAGTGTTTCCCTCCTCCTCCATCCCCCCAAGCTTTCTCACACAACTCACAAAGTGTGCTTTCAAGTTTGCCAAGTATCAGGTATGGAAGCATAAGTTAATGCACATAACATCACATGACCCTCACATGTCATCACATGACATCACATGACCCTCAAATATATGCACTACTGTTGCTGACTCACATGACCTAATGTACACTGCTATTGCTGACATCACATGACATCACATGACATCACATGACCATGGTGCTATATCCCATGACATCACATGATTCCAGATGGATATGATAGAGGAGAATGTAAAGCTGTATGACTGCATGAAACGCTCCGAGAAACAGTTCATTGTTGAGGTAAGTGGCTGATGAAACCAGTCCCTATTCTGACCCGGGAGATGGCTGTCTCGTTGCCCAACACCTGCAGGTGAAGGAGCTGGCTTGTGACACATTCAAGAACCGCTTCAAGGTGAAGAGTTTGCTCAGAGAGAAGGCAGTCGTGCAGCAATTTCTCATGGTGAGGAAGACAAGCCTCTCCCAGCAACAGGCATGAGAGAAGTACTGTTTTGTGTGATCTTGAGTACACATCTCAAGACCTGGCTGCTCACTTGGCAGCAATTACTGCATGTTTACCCTGTCACATATGTGCGTTATTTCATCTCACTCTCTCCCTCTTTCCTTCGTCCTTTCCCTCTCTCCCCTCTCCCTCTCTCCCCTCTCCCTCTGTCCCCTCTCCCCTCTTTCTCTTCCTTCCTCTCCCCTCTTTTCTCTTCCTTCCTCTCCCTCTGTTCCTTCTCTCCTTCTCTCCCTCATCCCTGCCAAGAACGGCACTCAGCTGAATGTGGTTCAGCCAGTGCAGCTTGACCCAGCCTCCCAGTGGATGCACCGCCGGACAGCAGACTCCTTTCTCTCTCGCATGGAACAGAGGAAGAAGACGTGGGCTGTGAGGGTGGTGGAAGGAGAGGAGGGAGAACCCCCGTCTGCCAAACAACCAAGAATTTCACAGTCCGAAGGTCAAAACAAGAAAAAAGTCCTGAAAGTAAAATTATTGGAGTGCGCTATGTTCTATGCTTTTCAACTTCAATTTGTAAGGAAGTGTGTTTCGTTGTTTTTCAATCTCACCTCTTGATTGCAGGGTCCACCCATGCAGTTCAGCATGTACTGAATGCCATTGGTTACGAGAGCAACAAGTCTGCAGGGGGCAAGCCAGGTGACCAAGGTCCTGTTGCCATGGAGATGGAGCCAGAAGATGTGCAGTGGTTGAAGGTAAGAGTAGACTTGCCTTGCTCCCTTTTCCGCTGTCATCTGTTCCTTCCTTTCCTTTCTCCTCATCTGCCTGTCCCTTTTTCTTTCTATTTCTGCATCATCTTCTTTTCTCTGGATCCCTCTGTCCTCCCCTTGCCCCCTTTCTCCAAACTACATGCAACTAGCCTTGTTCCCAGGCTCTCCCCACGTGCAAACACTGCAAGCGACAGAAAGCTGGGAGGGCCCTGGGAATAAGGCTCACTGAATGTTGTAAAAAAAAATCTGATTCCCAGATTGGCATGGAGTCTGGGAATGAGACTATTACATTGGCCATGTGAGGACTGAGATTTTTTCTGTATAGCGTGTTGCTGGCAAGACAACTGGCCATGACCTCAACAATGACCTCAAGTCACTTGACGGTCGCAAGATCACAAAGGTAAACAAGCATCACAAAGGTAAACAAGCATCACAAAGGTAAACAAACATCACAAAGGTAAACAAGCATCACAAAGGTAAACAAGCATCACAAAGGTAAACAAGCATCACAAAGGTAAACAAACATCACAAAGGTAAACAAACATCACAAAGGTAAACAAGCATCACAAAGGTAAACAAGCATCACAAAGGTAAACAAGCATCACAAAGGTAAACAAGCATCACAAAGGTAAACAAACATCACAAAGGTAAACAAGCATCACAAAGGTAAACAAGCATCACAAAGGTAAACAAGCATCACAAAGGTAAACAAGCATCACAAAGGTAAACAAGCATCACAAAGGTAAACAAGCATCACAAAGGTAAACAAACATCACAAAGGTAAACAAGCATCACAAAGGTAAACAAGCATCACAAAGGTAAACAAGCATCACAAAGGTAAACAAGCATCACAAAGGTAAACAAGCATCACAAAGGTAAACAAGCATCACAAAGGTAAACAAGCATCACAAAGGTAAACAAGCATCACATGTTTTAGTAAGTGGTAGTGTGTGCTAATGTGTGTGCATACACTCTCCTCTCAGGTGACCAACTCCCGTTTCTGTCGGCCAGAGAGCCTCAAGAAACTCACAGAGGCACTAGATAATGCTCAGGTTAGTGGCCATGTACCACAGCAAGAGTACTACATTCTATCGGACTGTATACTACTGTATATTATTGCATACTACATGTGCTGTGTACTAGTGCACAAGACTGTATACTACTGTATATTATTGCATACTACATGTGCTGTGTGTACTAGTGCACAAGACTGTGTACTAGTGCACAAGACTGTATACTACTGTATATTATTGCATACTACATGTGCTGTGTGTACTAGTGCACAAGACTGTATACTACTGTATATTATTGCATACTACATGTGCTGTGTGTACTAGTGCACAAGACTGTATACTACTGTATATTATTGCATACTACATGTGCTGTGTACTAGTGCACAAGACTTCGTTTTCCCTCAGATCATGCAACCAGCCCAATCTGATGAACACGCCCACATAGCAAGTCATGTGATGCCTGGCCACGCCCTCACCAGCTCTCATCCTCCCTTTTTCCTCAACTCAGAAGCTATCAACTTTGCTGCCCTTGACTACCTCACCGACTTCATTGCAAAGGTAAGGAAGAACAACTCGCCTGTAAGGTTTCAAACGGTAACCGTAGTCTCATTCCCAGGCCTCCTCCATTTTGTTTGTGTACACACTATTACATGAAAGCGGAAGAGCCATTGATGCTGTTGTGAACGTAAACCAGCTCGTGCCCATATATGGAGCAGAAGAGTGGCCACTCTGTATTACCGTATAGCGGAAAACTTTTGAGGGAGAAAACTTTCACGAATTTCGAGGTTTTGTAGCTATTTGCAAAAGTTTTCTCCGCGAAATTGGGGGGCGTGGCGTCTTTTGGCAGCGACACCAGCAAGCAATCCGCAAATGTTTTCTCCGTGAAAACCTTATTTTCCGCCCATTCCCGAAAATTTTCTCCCTCGAAAGTTTCCCGCTGTATAGTATATTGAACACGAACTGAAGAACAAAAATGGAGGAGGCTTGGGAACGAGGCTCTCAAATTACTAGTTATTAGTGGTTATTGTTGTGGCTTTTTCAGGCTGAGAGTGGTGCTAACCAGCAGCTGACCTTTGTGGACCTGGCGGGTGCACCAAGTGGGTTCTCCCACTATGTCTACTGGAAGAAACAACACCTGGCCAAGGTGGGCGTGGCTTAATTAACCTCCTAATTGGACGTACAGCATAGGATATGGTAGTATACTATAGTTTACTGAACTTACATGGGCTTGCTTCAGAATTTGAGAACAACCAATCAAATCGACCCTCTACAAGTTTCAGCGCTTCCATAATCCCCAAGGATTCTTCTCAGTGGGTTGGGTCTAGGCTTGATACTATAGTGTCAATGTAGGGTATACTATAGTCTACTGTAGTATACTGATTCTCTTTAGGGCTGGGGTATGGTGCGTGTGGAGCATCCCTTGCTGGGCCCAGGTCGACTCATGGAGCAGGTGGCCCCCTGGGAAACTTTTCAAGTGCTTGGCCCCCACAGTGGGGTGGATATCTGTGATAGCAACTCCATCAAGAGGTGGGTATACTATGGTATACTATGGTATACTGTGATATACTGTGGTATACCGTGATATACTGTGGTATACCGTGATATACTGTGATATACTGTGATATACTGTGATACACTGTGGTATACCGTGATATACTGTGGTATACCGTGATATACTGTGGTATACCGTGGTATACTGTGGTATACCGTGATATACTGTGATATACTGTGGTATACCGTGATATACTGTGATATACTGTGGTATACTGTGGTATACTGTGATATACTGTGGTATACTGTGATATACTGTGGTATACTGTGGTATACTGTGATATACTGTGGTATACTGTGGTATACTGTGATATACTGTGGTATACTGTGGTATACTGTGATATACTGTGATATACTGTGATATACTGTGCACTATTTGCTCTGTTCTCCTTAGTCTGTGTGCAGGAGTGGAGAACTACTGTTCAGGAGGTGTGCGGCTGGTAATTGGTGACGTCCCTCCTGCTCCGTTTGGAGCACACTCCCCAGGGGCTGCTGAATGCCACATCAAGCAACATTTCTTGGCGCAGTGCATATGTGTCTGCAAGGTCAGCTAGTGTGTGTAACACTGAGATCAAGGAAAGAAAATTTCTACATGGGTTCATGCATACCCGTAGCTAGTCTTGTTTCATATCACTAGCATGGGTTCATCTAGAGCACGTAAGAACGGGCAGCTAGAGTAAGAGCGTATAACTCCGTAAAATTTGAAACCGGTCTGAATTTACCACGAGCACTAAAATAGTAACACGTATGCACAGCTACGCGTAGACATAAGCCTTTGTTGCTAAGCACGTGATTGGGTGTTCTATTTTTAGTAAGTTGACCAGACTACGCGCTTCTGTTGGAGTTACATGCTCTTACTCTAGCCACCCGTTCTTATGTGCTCTTGGTTCATGCATACCCGTAGCTAGTCTTGTTTCATGTCACTAGAAGGCAGCCACATACTAGCCTCGTTTCCAGGCTCTCACACATACAATGAAACCAGTTTATTGCTATTTAAACCACAAGCGATGAATATCCTGAGGGTGTGAGAGCCTGGGAACAAGGCTAGGCGTGTACAGCAAATTCTCATTACACCCTTATAGTCTTTTCCCTGCTTACCCCTCCCCCTCTCAGATTCTCCATCAGGGTGGAGTCTTCGTCTGCCGGCTCTATGATCTCCTGACTCGCTTCAGTGCTGGTCTGCTTTTCCTCATGTACCACCTCTTTGAGGAGGTAGGCTGTAGTGACACCTCTTTGAGGAGGTAGGCTGTACGTACGTGACACCTCTTTGAGGAGGTAGGCTGTATGGGACACCTCTTTGAGGAGGTAGGCTGTAGTGACACCTCTTTGAGGAGATCTATGTCACAAGACCATCTTAAAACCAAATTTGGTTGAATTGGTCCAACGTACTTTGGTGCCTCTGTCCCTGTCCCTGTCCCTGTCCCTCTGTCCCTCTGTCCCTCTGTCCCTGTCCCTGCATTTTGACGTATGAGGTCTTCTCCAAGTGCATGATGTACTGGTACAATAAAGGAATTTAGATATTATGAGGCGAAAATAGAGGAAAGTGAAAAAAGGCCGGCAGCCACCGGGAGTCGAACCCAGGACACCTGGCTTGAACCAGCCCTCACAATCCTCTATATGTACTGCACAGGTGGTACTGAATGCCTCAGTCGCACACCCAGCAGCCACAAGCTGTACACGAAGTAGCCTCGCTCCCAGGCTCTTTCACACGGGAGAAGTCAGCATATATGTCACTGTGGTTACTGTAACGGACAGGAAATTTCCAAAACTCCCAGAAATCCTGGGGGAACTGAGCTTGCGCAAACAGTGTGTACCAGACTCTTCTTTCTCCACCCACGTACGAGAGCCTGAGAATGAGGCTGTACAACAAGATGGTGGCTCACAATTAGTATAAAATATCACATTATGAAAAAAAAATAAAATAAAAAAATTAAAAAATGAAAAAGCTTTATAGTCATTTGATACTACTTGAGTGTTGTTATAATTTTACGTAGGTGGCGATTGTGAAGCCTCTCACATCCTCCCCAACCTCATCGGAGAGGTTTCTTCTTTGCCGAGGGTTCCATGGCTGCCGGTCCATCCTCACAGAGGTTGGTGATCTTAGGGGAGAGGGGTGGAGGGATGGAAGGTGAAGGGATGGAGAGATGGAGGAGGTGGGAGATGGTGAGGGAAAGGGAAGGGGGGAAGGGGGAAGAAGGAAGAAGGAAGAAATAGAGGAGAAGAAAGAGGGAGGAAGGAGGGAGAAAGGAGAAGGGAATGGAAGGAAGCATGCAAGTGCAACATAATTGGACTACTAGCCTTGTTCCGATTTTTCGAGCGCCTGGGAACGAGGCTATTGCACTACTAGCTCCTTATACCCCCTTCCCTCTCCCTTCCTTTCCTAACATGTAGATGTTGCTAGCAGTGAATGGTCATATTGCAAGTCTTCGGAAGGAGGGAGTGAAGCAGGACGTATTGGAGGTTGTTCCCATGCAGCTGCTCTTTGGTGGGTTCATCATCAAGTTGTCATGGCAACAGTACAGTGGTGTTGTTAGCCCTGTTCCCAGTCTATGTGTGGCCTGGGAATGAGACTGGGTTGTCATGACAATATATATAGTAGAAGGCAAGTCACTGCACTGCAGACTTGACCTCTTTCACAAGCTCCTCCCCCAGTGGGAGTTAGGAGTACATTCTGCTACTGAATAGCTGGGGGGGAGCCTGGGGAGAAGGCTACTGCAGACTAGCTGGAGTAAGAGCTCTGGCTCTTATATGACATTTCAAGGTCACTGCGCCCACACCCCCCCACACACACACACGCACACGCACACACACACACACGCACACACACACACGCACGTACACACACATGCGCACACACACGCACACACACATGCACACACACACGCACACACACACAACACACACACATCCAGAGGAGCAGTTCTATCGCTATCTAACCCTAAGCAATGAAAGGATAACACAGCAGAGGACTCGTGCGGTGATCTCCCTTGAACGATACTTTCTTCACCCTGAGGTGAGTGGCATGTGAGTAGACTCATTCCCAGGCCTTGTAATTATACACTGAGGTTAAAATGTCTGGGAATGACATGAGGGAGGGGGGGTTACATTAGCTTCTTGAAAATAATAACCACACACACACACATACACACACACGTGCACACTCACACACACACACACACACACACACACAGCGTCTCCCTAGCCCTGAAGACCAGGAGTTACTAAGAGAGGGAACCCTCAAGATACTGCAGCTGCCTGCAAACCCATACTCACTCCAATAGCAACACTCCATATTCCCTTCTGACTTCCTCTTCCGTTTTATAGTCTTGTCCCCAGACTAAGTTTCCGAACACACCCTGTCTCTGCAGGGCGTGTGTGCGGGTGTGTGGGTGTGTGTGAAAAATTTTGTCTGGGAACAAGACAATACTTCCATGTCACAATATAAAATTATATAGCATCTTTGTGGTGAATTTATACATAATTAACATGTTACATGGAAAATAATAAACATCTGTATATAAATTACATGTGCATGATGTGCTTCAGTAGCTGCTGCAATAAAAAGAGTGCTAAGTATGGTTGCCTAGCAACGGTCTTTGTTCTGAATTTGGGGAAGTTGTACTGGTCGGTGTTTTCAGTTGCCGTGGGACTGACTGGTGAGGATTGTTCCGACTCTCCTCGAGTGAGTCACTGCCTTTCTTGGTGCATGGTCCCGCCCCCTGGCATCTTTCTACTGGAGGAGCAACATCTGGGAAATGAGGAGTGAGAAATATGACATTGAACCTTTCCCACATGCTTACACACAGACACACACTTAAATGTACAGAACTACAAAACGGTTGCTCTCCTTCCTCACTAACAAGAAAAGTTACTATCCTCTCCCTAGCCTTTGCCCCCCTTTCACTCACACTTGCACTATCTTCTAATGACATCTTTCTCCCTCCTACCCCCTCCTACCCTCTCCTCCTCCCCTCTCCTACCCCTCCTTCTCCTCCCTCCTCCTACCCCCTTCTCCCCCTCTTCCCCTCTCCTACCCCCTCCTACCCTCTCCTACCCCCCTCCTCTCCTCTCCTACCCCCTCCTACCCCCTCCTCCCTCACTCACCCTTGCATTGTCTTCTTCTAAGGTAGACTAACAGAACTAGAAATCCAAGGGCTGCACATGCCAGAAATGAAGCTCCCCCTGGGACGAATGTGAGGACTCCTCGATAGTAGTCTCGACAAGCAGTGCAGGTTCTGTGTGTGAGTGTGTGTGTGTGTGTGTGTGTGTGTGTGTGTGTGTGTGCGTGTGTGTGTGTGTGCGCGCATTACAATAAGGTTTTCTCAAATTTTGTGGTGTGAGTGTAGCTAGAGGGGGTGAGGGTGAGAGAGAGAGTGTGTGTGTGTGTGTGTTGCAATGTAGACATTAACTAACGACATTGTGCTGTTCTGTGGTTCGGGTGGATGAAGGACCTGAATGACCTGGACTGCAACACCATTGGACAGCTTGTCTGTGAAGCTCATTAAACCGTACACAAACGCACTGCTTCCCTGGAGGAAGAGAGAAGTGAGGAGAGTGGGTAGGTCTTGGTGAATACAACTCTCCTCCAACCCCTAAACACACACACGCACACACTCCTCACCGTGGTACACCCAATGAGGTCAGCCACCATGGACAGCGAGGTGACCAGCAGCGTGGATCCCCCAGCCCCCAGAAAAATGCAGGAGCCATAGACAATGATACCCTCTGCAGTATTGGAGTCTGGAGGTGGCTGCTGCCAGAACCACAGTCTGACATGGGAATGGGACCACTGCATTATGTCTAGCAACTACTAGTGATGGGCATACAGAGAACATAACAATGGCTGCACACACGCACACACACACACGCACACACACACACACGCACACACACACACGCACACACACACACAAACACACACACACACTCACAGTGCTCCCCACACCAAGGCAAGCCCGCAGAAGTACGCCATCTGAAAGAAAAGAAACAGTCAAAACGACCACCAAGCCCAGGAAGTCAGACACCAGCTCCACACATTAGCTGAATATTTCACTACAGCTCAAACTCATTTGAAGTAGACTAAATTCAGAGTAGGTAGGAGAGTTGCTAAGGGACATAGTTGCCATGGTAACCGATGTGCTGAGATTCATTGGACTAACTATTTTGCCCAACAAATCCCAGCACATAGGTAGGAGATGCATGGTCACATACGAGGTATCATTGGTGATCAATGACACAGTCTGAACCCTGCTTGAACATTCTAGACCCAGAGGAAAAACTCCACAGGAGAGCAGGAAAAAACATTGGTTTCACTTTGCTTAATTGGGTCAGGAATGTAATTAAGTGTGTTCATTACATTCCTGAGCAAATAACAAACAAATTCAAATGGGTGCCCTTCTGCTCGATCTCCTGTGGAGTGTTGCTCAGGTATGACCAGCTTCTGTTCCAAGCTTTCTTTGACCAGCTCCAAGCTTTGACATCTTGACGTGTGCAAACATACATGTCTAGTCTCATTCCCAGACCATCAGCAAGGTGGGTGTACCATACTGAAGGTCTGGGAACCAGACTAACACATGTCATACTGCCTCTGGTATAGATCCAGCCAGGGTGGAGAAGATGCGAGTAGAGTTAGAGGGTAGAAACTCACGTATCTTCCGATGACTCTGTTCAGTAGCCGGAGGAGAAGAGTTGTCACGAAGCCACTGATGTAGATTACTAGGGGACCAATGGCCACGCTGGACTGTAGGAGGGGGAGGGGAGAGGTCAAACAGATGGGAGGTGAATATGGTGAGAGGTGGGCAGCTTGTAACCAAGCTCCTCTGCTACAGGACAGTGAAAGGGAAGAGAGGAAAGGGAAGGAGGAAGGGGGAGAGGGAGGAAGAGAGGGGGAGGAGGAGGAGAGGAGAGAGGGAGGAGAGGAAAGGAGAGGAGAGAGGGAGGAGAGGAAAGGGGAGGAGGGAGGGGGAGAGGGAGGTATGTGCACACCTTGCTGAGAGAAAGGGTGTCCACTAGATACAGGGGTGTGTACACTTGTGTAAGGTTGACTATCAACCTGGTGGACATGTAGATTACAGCCACCTGAGAGTGGAGGGCAAAACATTTCATGGGCAGCTGGATTTTCATTCAGATACATTTGTGACATTCCCGTGTAAAAATCGAAGATTATTCCACCGCATATTTTGATTGCATTGCCGCATTTGAAGCGCCACACTGCTGAGCTTCCTTCTGTTAAGGGCTGGGCCCATATGCACAGATATTCACACATCTATGAAGCACGCATGAGCCCTGCCCTTAACAGAAGTTCAGCGGTGTGGCGCTTCAAATGCAGCAATGCGATCGAATTATGCAACAGAATACAAATTTATGTGAAAATTGTACAATAATAGTCACAAAACTTGCATGATGTACAGAATAGTTGACACAAAACTGAGTTATAGTTTACTGTCTCAATGTGGTATAAATGGACATACCAACTATACTCGGAGTATGTCTGTGTTTACCATATAGGTATTATCCATTACTTGTTTCTCCTCACCAGGTAGAACTGTGGTTTGGTGAGCCATTTGTACCAGGGCAGCTTCCTCCCCCTCACGGCCTCTGACTTCTGCTCCAAGGTGGTGCTGGGTTCACGTGTCAACAAGTGGAAGGTCAGAGAAAAGAGGCAGCCAACACCGATGATGCCAAGTGCTGTGCCCTGTGGACGAGCAGTAAAGAGAAGATGGAGGGGGTGGGAAGTGGAAAAGGAGGGAGGGGATGGAGAAGGAGGGAGGGGATAGAGAAGGAGGGAGGGGATGGAAAAGGAGGGATGGGGATAGAGAAGGAGGGAGGGGATGGAAAAGGAGGGAGGGGATGGAAAAGGAGGGAGGGGATGGAAAAGGAGGGAGGGGATGGAGAAGGAGGGAGGAGATAGAGAAGGAGGGATGGGATGGAGAAGGAGGGATGGGGAAGAAGGAAAAAGAGGGGGGAGGAGGAGGAACAGGGGGTAAAGCAAAAAGTTGGTCATTAGCAGTCTTGTACAGCTGATGAAAGGACCTCGGTCTCGAAACGTCCTGTTCTTGTAACAGTTCTTATGCTACGTAAATAATAATCTATCGCTCAACAATCCCTATCTCTATCTGACCAAAGGTTTGCTTATACTTATTCAGGTTGGTTGTCTGTAAGAATTTGAAACCAGATGCACGACGAGGATACCTTCTGCTTGTAATCCGTTGTGACAAGAAGAGTGTGTTCCAGACCAGAAAACAGATTGACTGTGTTCACTGATGGCCTCACAGATACTATACTATACTTGGACGTTGGAATGCACATGGCGTACACAAGCTACCAGAAATTGTGTGCATGCATGAACCTATTTCAAACCTTCACAGACAAGCAACCTAAAAACTTTACCAGAACTTAAAATGGATACTGTACCGGAATACAAAATGTTAGTTGCAATACGAGAAAACACCCTTGGAAAGTAGGCCTACAGCAGCTCTACCTGGAGACATCACAAGAAGGAAGTGTATTTTGAAGTGTATTACCTACATATTCAAAACATGAAATAGTTCGCTCTGGTCTGCACTGTAGATGAGAAGGGAGGGGGAGGGGGAGGGGGAGGGGGAGAGGCGAGGGAGGAATAGGGGGAGTAATCTTACTGAGAATAGCCACTCGTCCTTAGGGTTCAGAGCGTTGCTGTCACTCCCAGTTCCCTCGTGCTCTCCGATCACCTTCAGTAGCACAAACAAGGCGACAAACACAGTCATATTGGCCAGGATGGTAAAGGCATACCTGCAGGATGGCCCAGAGGGGAGGGGGGGTGTGATAGAGGGGTGTGTGTGATAGGAGGGGTGTGTGATAGGAGGGGGGTGTGATAGGAGGGTGTGTGTGATAGGAGGGGGTGTGTGATAGGAGGGGTGTGTGATAGGAGAGGTGTGTGATAAGAGGGGTATGTGATAGGAGGGGTGTGTGTGAAAGGAGGGGGGTGTGACGACCCAAATTGGGTCTAAAAGCAGGGTGTCACTTAAAATGACCTCCTGGAAAATACCACATCCCCCCACCTCCACTCCCAAAACACTGAAACAGAAAACAACACAAAAAATATCACAAAGTACTTGTTATGTTCTTTTACATGGTACTTTTTCAAAATCAGAACCTGTATGAAAAGATAACCATCCTGGTTGCAGTTCTATTCTCTATCTAGTCACCTATCTATCTACCTGTCTGTCTGTCTGTCTGTCTGTCTGTTGGTCTTTTTGTGTACAGCCACACATTACTTATATCACATTACATCACTTTCTAAGTATTTCATTGGATGAACAGCGGAGTATAACAGGTCATATACTCCTGTTATGTAAAAATTGCACACAAATAGTTTGCACAAAACTTGTACAGAATAGTTTACACACAAATTATATATACGCACTCACCTGATGGCGTTGAGCCCCACACGTTCGTTCTCGTCCTCCGTTAGCTCAGGGATCAGTGCAAGGTGAGATATTTGGACCGACGCCCACCCAAATTGGAAGATCACTATGAAAAAAGCAAAGTATACAATTTTCCAGCCAATTTCAGTTTTTGGTATGTAGAAGAGAGGGTCATGCCAGAAAAAGAAGAACGATGCAGCCACCATGACCGTCCCAGCAAGATGCCAGATTTTCCTTCGGCCATATCGGCACCGAGTCTTATCACAGAGAAATCCGACTACAGGAGTTGCCATGGCATCAGCCACCTGACCAATCAGAAGCAGCAAACCAGCATAAGAGTTTCCGATCATGATGACTTTGTGGTAGAAGACCAGGAGGTAAGTAAACCACATGCTGGCACACATGTCGTTAAAGAAGTGCCCCACTCCGTATGCAAGCTTGCGGATAAATGGCAAGTGGCGTTTGCCTCCTTGTGACTGCGAACTGACAGTTGCACCAGCGATCTCTTCTGTTATAGACGCTTCGGAGCTGCCGTTCGCCTGCACGCTCGCGGTCACTGACGTGAACTTCGTCCCGTACGAGTTCACGTGCTCCCCCATGTCGAATCCAGTATAGATAGAATACCCTCCTCTCTCGCAGTAACAGTTAGAGGTAGCTTTTCTTATCAAATCTTTTACCACCCACAATTTTTCCGATCATGTGATGTGCTGTGAATCATTGCCCCGCCTCCATGTCGCCGACCACGTGGCCGTAGTAATCAAGAGGCGCGCGCCGCCTACAGAGAAGTGGAACGCCTACACGTAGTCTCGCAAGCCAGACCCTTTCCGTTCCACAGCACCGATCGCTTTCAGTATCGGCACGCAGGCGCATACTGAAAGCGATTGGCGCTGCGGGACGGAAAGGGTCTGGCTTGCGAGACTACAATAAGCCCGGGTGTTCACAAACGTCGAACGAGGTGTGTGAACAAGATGAAGCAGCGTTCGTGTAACAATCACAGTAAAAAATCAACGCAAATGATGCTGCTTTTTTGTACTATCCTGCAGAATGGGTGGTATACATATCTCTAGCTATAGTGCGTGTCCGGAGAGTCTCCTGGGGTGGATCTTATCAGGGTGGGGACGAGTCATTGTCGCCTGCACCTTCTGCTGGTAGCAGGCTTCTGCCTCCTTGTGCATCGCAATCTCCCTCCGGGTTTGCTCTTTCTCCATCTCTCTCACACTCTTCTGGTAGCTAATCTGCTGCAGCAAATTACCCTGGTAGGACAGGTTGGCCTGTAGGACAACAAGTTGTATCTATCATCTTTTAATAGTTAGTAACAGATTATGCAGTACCATCTGAGAAATTGCAATTATTTTGGTTGACTTGGTTCCCCCTCCACTCCCACTTACTCTCTCCTCTGACGGTGAAGTGAAACACTGAGCATCATTCCCAGGCCTTCCCTTCCCACCATCCAGTTTTTGGTCGCTTACAATATGCAAAAGCAGAGGATGAAAACATGGGAGCATTTATCACATGAGTGTTATAAGCAATCATAAACTGGACGGTGGGAAGGCCTGGAACAAGGCTAGGACTACACAGCTGTACAGCTGCAGTTAGGGCCCACCTTTCTCTTCTCCTCCTGCTGTTGCTTCTCCAGCTGTTGGTGCTGCTCAAAGTTGGCAAGGAGCTCCTCTCTCTCCTTCTGAGCAGCTCGCTTCTCCTCCTCAATTCTTTCAACTATAGCAGATTCAAGATCACATGACAATCATACTTGTGGGACTGCACTGAGACGTGTTTGAGGCCACTTATCAATTTTAAATGAGCACATTATAGGGTTCACCCCCACAATGATGAACCATCTAACTAGTGTTAGCACTGATAGAACCGTAAAACATGTGCAGTACCTACACTAGATGTGTACAAACCCAGCCTAATATGTCCGACACGCACATCAATCTGAAGTTAAGAAACTCATAGCCTCATTCCCAGGCCACTCCCAGATTTTATCTCACAGCCCAATTTTTCTCCACGGCTGTGAGATAAAATCTGGGAGTGGCCTGGAACGAGGCTATTAAACTCACACTTCTCTTCAATCTGCTTTTTCCTTTCATTGAGGACGTCTTGCATGAGTTTCTTGCGTGCCTCCCTCTCCTTCCTCCACTGCTCCAGCCTCTTGCCCCACTGCTTCTCCACCTCAGAGTTGACCAGTGCATCCACCTCCCTCTCCCTCCTCTCCTCCTCACGGGCCTGCTCAGCAAGGTGCTCACGATAGATTCTCATCTCCTCCCGCAGCTCATTCTGAAGTGTGCAAGGCATAATGTCATACGTAATGGGTCTTATATAGTGCCCTGATATGCATGTAGGTGTGAATGGTAAAGTGTGTGAGTTGGCCGTGTTCACAGGCTCTCTGCACACACGAACAAAAATTAACTGCATGTGACAGAAAGCTGGGTGGGGCCTAGGAACAAGGATGGCCATCAATATTAATGGCAGCTACTAGCCACAACAGCAGACTCTGCGCAAATTAGTGCCTCTCTCACCTTCCTCTGCAGTTGCTGCATGGCCTCATTGGAGCTCTCTGACAACATCTGCTCCAGGATCTTCATGTCCAGGGCTAGCTCCTCCTGCACTGCCTTTGCTCTCAGCTTCATCTTGAGTTTGAGGGAGTAGTCGAGGTTGGCCTTGGTCTCCTCCTGTTGTCTCTGTTTCTCTTGCTTCATACGCTGCTCCTCGAAAGCACGCAGAGCTGCCTGCTCTCGCTGGAAGGTGTGTGTGTGTGTGTGCATGCGTGAGTGTGTGTGTGTGCATGCATGAGTGTGTGTATGTGTGTGTGTGATCATAGTTGCAGTAGCGAACATGTACTTATATTACCCACCCTCATTCCCAGGCTCCTCTCTCTCTCCCATTGTTTTCCTGGGGGAGTCGGTGAGCCTGGAAATGAGGATAGTATGTACATGTACATACATACCAGCAGTTCTGCTTCCTGCTCCCGAAGCTTTTTCATATCTTGTTTCTGTTTCTCAGTAGCAGCAGTCTGCAGCGTCAACACCTGGAGACAAAGAAGGAATAACCAGTATTTTGTGATAACACGACCTCTTCTCAAAACCTTCCATGTATCATGAACTTTAGATCACTTGAAACCCCAATCTGATAGACAACTGATCAGCAATCCAAGGCCCCCTTGCAGTATTGCACTGCAAGGCCTAGCAATATGGCTAACATAACTGACAAGTGTACTTCTCCTATGAGTCTACCGATTGGTTGAATCTTTGCCCGAATCTTGTGCATACACAGCAGCCATCTTCCGGAGGTGTCTGGCTACCTCACCTTTAGTGTCTCTCGGTTCCTCTCCAGCTGCTGAGTGGCCTCCATCTCCTCCCGCCTGCACTTGGCCTGGCGATCCTTCTCCCACATCTCTGCATACATATGCTCCTCTGCACATGGGAATGTAGAAGAGACCCTAGGCTAGTGAACATCTAAACACATTAATTTTAAATAGTCTTGTGTAACTAAATTTTGACTGTAACATGCCATACACTGAACACTGGATGTGACTACAGCAACCCCTACATGCAGTTGAAAGGGTGAACATAACACAGTGAACGTACTCTCCTGTTGTCTCTTTCTCTCCTCCTCCTTCAGTCTCAGCTGCTCTGCCCGGTCCCTGCACACCTCATCTCCATATCGCCGTGTCAGGATGGCACGCAGCTCCTCACACTGATCTCTGTAGTACAGACATTGAAACACTTAAAAAATATGGCAAATTTACAATCATTAAATTTGAAAAAACACTTTCCATTTGCTTATCAAAAGGCTCTGAAATGGAGCCAAAAGTACAAGTCATTTTGTAAAGTAATTTTTAATTTTGATAAACAATTACAGGGTCTTACCTCCCAGCCCTAATTGATCCTGTTCACCTACCTCCACCTTTGGTCCAGCTTCTTCTCCACAAGGGCAAGTCTCTCGGCCTCTCTCCTCTCCCGAAGCATCTTGGCCCTCTCTCTCATCTTAGCCTGCCGCTCCAAAACCGTCTCCTGCTGGCCAGCCATCTCTGCCATATACTGCTCCTCCTCAGACTGCATCAAGGTTCGCAGTCTGGAGGAGGGAGGGGGGGAGAGAAAGAGCATAAATATTTTTCTTTCAGTTGGTGGATAGACCATGTTAATAATTTCAAACTTGGTGGTGGAGGGTCAGGTATGATACATACTCTCTTTCTCTCTACTTGCCACAATAATTTGTCTATGTGTTCAGTTGGTCCATGGTCATATTCTCAAACTTGGCAATAAGTAGATTGGTGATTACCGGTATTTGACAGAGAAATAACAAAAACGTTACAATGGTCACTCACTTTTCTCTCCTCTCCTCGAGGCTAAACTGCTGCTTTCTGAGCAGCCCCTCCATCCTCCGCTGCACTGTGTTCCTCTCAATCTTCTTGTCTGTGGTCTGCTCCCATTTTGTCTGTGTGTGTGTGTGTGTGTGTGTGTGTGTGTGTGTGTGTGTGTGTGTGAATGTGATGCATGTGTGTGTGGTGTTGGGCAGTCTTGCAAGCCAGCCCCATTCCACTTTGCACCACTGATTACTTTCCATGTGTCGATACTGAAAGCAATCTGCATTGCAAAGTGGAATGGGGGCAGCTTGCAAGACTAGTCATTGAAGAAGAAGATATTAAAGGTCTCTATTTGCTAATGGGATATCTAAGTGCACACACTTTGAGGTCAAACTGCTTGTTGTAGTTGACCATAGCGTTGGCCTCCTCCCTCAGTTCCTCCTGCTTCCTTCGCTCAAGAATGAGGTACTCCCGGGGGCGTGTCAATGTCGGCTTGCCACGCTGCAGGACAAAACAAGAAGGAATCATTGGTAAGGCCACACCTGGAGTACGCCTCCCCAGTATGGAGTCCATATACAATCAAAGACATTACGTTGCTGGAAAATATCCAAAAATTTGGATGTAAACTCTGCACAAAGCAGTGGGACTCAGGATACGAACAGCTGTTAGAATTACTGGACCTGCCTAAACTATCTACGAGGCGACTCTATTTGGACTTATCAACCATGTACAAAATCATTCACAGCTTACTCTATTTCCCCCCAGATGTCTTCTCCACAAGAACTGGTAGAACTCCTAGTACCATTAGACCTTTTTTGTATCATTGTCCCTTTGCACGTACTAATTACCTTCAACACTCATATGTACCACGTACTATCAATGCATGGAATACTCTGCCTTTATCAGTGGTTGACACTACTTTTTCATCCTTTAAGAATAGAATATGGGATTATATCTAATTAGCTGACAGCTATTTATATTCCCTTTGCTATGTTATGCATAAACCTTTTATAGAAAAAAAAAAACAAAAAAAAAAACTATACATTGCACACACCATGAATAAAGTCATAGACAGTAGAATAGTAGTACACTCTACTGTTATCATCTCGGGCCATTTTTGTCGTCTTTCCATGATGAAAAGGCTGGATGTGGAAATGGCTCAAGATCGAGGCTAGTGCAGTGGATATCACCATGCACAAACGTAAAAACTTACGATTGCCACCGAATGCGGAGTGGGTCCAGTAATTTCTCGGGTCCTACGAGTTCTTACAGCACTGAGCTCCATGTTTATGGCACGTACACTGTCACTGTCGCTCGAACTCAAAGTTTTAGTTATGGTTAAACAGTTACCATGGTGATTAGATCACATGATCTCCCGTGATCATTTCCAGACAAGGAAGCGATCGCGCGCGATCGCGAAGGCGCTGAGGCCGGCTGGGGTGTGTCAGCTGACGAGCTGTGAAAAAAAATTCTCGGCCGAAAGCAACTCTTCGAGATGGCTGGTAGGTTGTAGAAGCTTACTTGGTAACCTGGATTTAACGTGTGGCGTTGATTAAGAACCATAAATGCTACTACGGAAAGCAGCAGTATCAATGAAGCTTTTTTGAGGGGAGGAGAGAAGATCACATGAATTGTGCAAGCAAAGCTTCAATACCACTCATGTAGCCTCTACCATACTAATCAACCAGAATGTGCACATGGTATTATTCCAGGACTGTTTTTGCCCATGCAGAGGGTACAAAGCTACACTGAGTCTGGGTGTATTGCATACAATCTGTTACTATCGCTTCCCTCCCAGAGCTCCATGTGGTGCCGGTCTTGGACCCTGGTATGGAGCAGACACCACCAAAAGCTGGCGTGCCTCAAGTTCAGAACGACGACGCTGATGGTACGCTCCTTCTCATTTGTGGAGGTATATCTCCATAGATGTGTTATCCATGTTTTCTGAATCTGCTGTATACCTATAGCCATCCGAGTAGAGGTGGAAGGAGGGGAAGGAGAGAAAGGTGGTGAGAGAGTTGGAGAAGAGGGAGGTGAGAGAAGGGGAGATGAGACTGACGGTGAGGGTGAAGAAGAAGAGAGAGGCAATGACCAAAGGGAGGAAGCTGCCCCAGAGAAATTACCTGACGATGATGTGCTGAAAGAACCTTTCTACTTGAGAGCATTCTTCACCGTGTTTCCCATGCTCAAAAACGGTATGGTTTTTGGTTGCCTGCACTCTTGTCATTTACCTTGTTACTGTGGTTCTATAATGGTTTGCGGGAACTTTACTTTTGTGAATCTTGAGGATGCTGACAGTAATTGCCCCCCAAAATATCAGATTGCAGTAATTAAATGTCCTGATTTGTGGGGGTTGGACTTGGTAAGTTGGTACGTGTGCTTGTACAAAATTTGACTGAAATCGGCACAAAATACTTATTTAAAATTAGCCTAAAAAAGGCATTGCAAAGGTTTCTCGCACATTTCTCGCACACAAAACCAGGGGTTCATTTAGTAAATTGTCAGGTGGGAGCAAAAGTTGATGGTTACAAAGTTTGGGGGGGGGGGGGGCATCACTAGTCTTGTTCCCACACCTCACACAGAGATTCTGGCAAAGGGGAGTGAATGCCCCCCCCCCATAAATGAAGCCCTGCTAAACATATTCTGGTGCATTATTCCCCTCTTTGGTGGCTGTGTTGTAATCTAAACCATTGCAGTGGAGGAACTGAGGCGCTTGAGGGCCAACGACCCAGAGTACAACAAACAGTACAGATATGCCGTGAGTTAGTGTGGATTGCGGAAACATCCGGTTACCAAAGTATCCAGCAGTTTGGGTTCTGTTTACGGATTGAATTGCAAGCTGTAATCAGAAGTTGTAGAGACACTGCAGTGCAAGTTAAATTTTGTCCCCTGTACTGAGGTTTTTCAGGTTCATTGTCCGTAAAAATTAACCAGCTGACGTATGCGCAAAATACCTTCAGTTTTTCATGCATTTTGGCTACAAAAGCACCATCCAAACTAGAGAAACGTTTGAATTGCTCGATGATAGCCTCACAGATTCTATACTTTGTTTTGAATCTTGGAGTCCACAATGCACACTAACGAAACAGGAAATCTCACGCATGCGTAAACAAATTTCAAGTTTTTTTAGCGGACAACCAACTTCAGTACATGTAGCTTTAGGTGGGACTCCAGATTTGTGATAGCTAGGACTCCAGATTTGGGATAGGACTCCAGATTTGGGATAGCTGGGTGGATAGTTATGAGGGCAAGGGTCGTGTTACTCCTGTTGATGACTGAGGCTGAATAGGCCATGTCTCGCATGCTACATTACACGGGCAAAATTGTCGAACCATGACTCCCTCAGTAGGATGTGTAATTACAGGTGTTTGTATGCTGCTGAGGCATCCGTTTAATGATGTTTATGTTTGTAGTAGCAATATCCTCTTTACCGTAGTATTGTTTGTGCATGCCTGTGTGTGACTGTGTACCATAACACCTTGACGCAGCTAGTGAAAGGCGGGCCACATCAATACCTCAGCTTCAGACACACCATTGCGGGAAAATCTAGTTTACACCCAACCGAATACTGAATCGATGGTCGATCACCTTAGCTTTTTCAAACCTAAGAGACCAAAACTACTTCAAATAGGACAAACTAGGCATCAATCAACTCCACTCTACCTGTACATTCAGTAATATCCTCTTTACTCAGTCTTTAGGGCGTTTTACATCACAATAAACTTTAATGGTGTGGGGCGAATCCAATTGTTAGGCTGGCAATTGCCTTGTAATCAGTGGACGGAGCACTGGCAGCTCAAGCCAGGAGCTTGATTGCAAATTCAATATAAGGGCTGATTGCCATGGTCAGAGCACTAGCAGCTCAAGCCAGTGGGGTTGGGTTCAATTCCCTCTCCTCTCTTCTTATATCCTCATATACCAATGAGCGTCTTATGAGTAGTTTCTCTTCTTCTTGTTTACAGAACAATGTTGTGACATCGTCCAAGTACAACCTTATCACGTTCCTCCCCCTCAATCTCCTGGAGCAGTTTCTACGAGTTGCCAACTTGTACTTTCTCATCTTGCTCATCATACAGGTGTGTACAGTCTCCCGCCAACCCTCTCGCAAGGAAAGGGTCTTTTTGTTGTGAGAGGGGCATAAGTCTAAGGTGCATATGTGGGGTACTCAGCCATACCAGAAGGCTGCATTATCAACCAGACTGAGAGGGTGTAAGATAGGGTACTCTCTCAGTCTGGTTGATAATGCAGCCTTCTGGTATGGCTGGGTGTAAGATAAATACTGTACACTTTAGTTAGAAACCACACTCATTAGCCTTAATAACAGCAATAATTATTTGGTTAATGAGAGAAACCTGAAATCACAAGCAAAGGTAACACACTAATTGGTTTTATAATGTGTAGTAAATCCTTCACAGTGCTCTCACTTCACAACAAACTGATGGACAACCCTAGCCTCGTTCCCAGGCCTCCCCCGTTTTTTTTGTTCTTCGGTTTGTGTTCAGTATAATACACGGGAGCGGAAGAACAGCGAAAAATGGGGAAGGCCTGGGCTCATTCATCACGCGAATGACGTCAGGTGGATGCGAGGTGGACGTAGGGAGGAGGGGGCCAATCGCAAAATCAACGCACTGGATCATCCGTTCAAGCATTCAACCGCAGTTCTGGACTTCAGACCTTAGCGTGGTCGAAACTACTCGTCTTCACGGGTAAGAAACTCGCTTTTCAGTTTAGTCCGTACATATTTAACTATCGGCCCCTCCTCCCTACGTCCACCTCGCGTCCACCTGACATCATTCACGTGATGAATGAGCCCAGGCCTTCCCCGTTTTTCGCTTGCTCTTCCACTTCCGTGTATTATACTAAACGCAAACCGAAGAACAAAAACAGGGGAGGCCTGGGAACGAGGCTAGGACAACCCTTGAAACTGACTGGTCTGGTCTGGGTGCTAGGTTTGTGAGGTGATACGCAGAGAATGAGAACAATAAGTTACTGGCCCTCAGCCAAGTCTTCAGTTGGCCAAAGCATTTGAGCATGGCTTATATCATGCTTGTACTAATTGCTGATAATTGAAGTTTTGTGGGTGAGATATGTAAACAAAGCTCCTGTGTTACCATATAAGGTTAGGTGTAACCTCGTTCTCAGGTCCCACCCAACTTTCTGTCACCTCCTTTAACATTCGCTGTGTGTGTGTGTGTGTGTGCCAGTATGTGTGTGTGTTTGTTAGATGTTGCTTAGCAACCAAAACTTTGTACTTGAATAACACAGAGTAGAATGGGTGGAGGTGATTATGGGTGTGGCAGTGGGTTGCTAGGGGTAACATCTAACAAATAAGTTACATTCCCCAGACAGAACAGCATTCGCCCTTCGGGCTCATGCTGCTCCGTCTGGGGAATGTAACTATTATGTGTGTGTGTGTGTGTATGTGTGTGCATGTGTGTGTATGTATGTGTGTATGCCATGTACCAGTATGCGTGCATGTATGAGGGTTTGCGGGTGGCCTATTGGTTAAAGCACTGGACTGCGGATCGAAAGGTCCAGGGTTCCAGTCCCACTTGCAGCAGAGATTTATTTCTCTTCTGGGTGCACTCAGCCCTACCTCAAAAATTGAGTAGAAGGTTTTCCTTTGCGTCCTTCGGAGGGGACGTTAAGCCGTCACTCCGGGGAACCCCTTAAAATTAGCCTAAGTGCTATTGGGGATTTCCTCGTTAACTGGGTCATCCCAGGTAAACCATAGTAAACAAAAAAATGTGTATATATGTGTTCGCACCATAGATAGTACTCTACTATCTATGTTTGCACATGTGTATGTGCATGTGTGTATGTACCAGTATGCATGTATGTGTGTGTATGTGTTCGCACCATAGATAGTACTCTACTATCTATGTTTGCACATATGTGCATGTGTGTATGTACCAGTATGTATGTATGTGTGTGTATGTGTTCGCACGTATGTGTGTGCGTATGCCCTCACCATGTGTGGGCACTAGAATGTGTGTTCAGTGTAGTACAGTGTGTAGGAGGGTAGTTGATTGGTAGTATGAGTTTGTGTTGGTAAGGTCACAGTTGGTACGTGTTTAGTGTGCTAGCCTCATACCCGGGCCACGGGGGAGGAATGAAAGCGTGCAAACTTTGTGAGCTTTTTCTCCTCCTACGTGGCCCGGGTTCAACGCCTCCTACGTGGCCTGGGTACAACGCCTCCTACGTGGCCTGGGTACAACGCCCGTGTAGTACATGTATGTTCAAATATACAGTACACGATACAGTTTACAGTTGTGCCAAATTGCTAAGAGAATAACAAACTTGCTACTCTCAACACCACATCACAAACAAGTGCCAAGAGCTTTACTGCATTGGGGAGACACACTGGACTGAAGCAACCGTCTAGAGCCGGGAGAAAAGTTGTTTTATTCTCTCTCTCCCTCTCACACACACACACCCTCACACACACACACACACACACACACACACACACACACACACACACACACACACACACACACACACCCTCACACACACACACACACACACCCTCACACACACACACACACATACCCTCACACACACACCCTCACACACACACACCCTCACACACACACACCCTCACACACACACCCTCACACACACACACCCTCACACACACACCCTCACACACACACACCCTCACACACACACACACACACACACACACACACCCTCACACACACACCCTCACACACACACCCTCTCACACACACACACACACACACCCTCACACACACACACACATACCCTCACACACACACCCTCACACACACACACCCTCACACACACACCCTCACACACACACACCCTCACACACACACACACACACACACACACACACACACACACACACACACACACACACCTCACACACACACACACACACACAGGTGATCCCCACTGTTTCCTCTGTTCCATTCTACTCCACTCTCCTCCCCCTGGTCTTTGTGCTGACTGTCACTGCCCTCAAGGATGCTTATGATGACATTGTGAGTCCTCTTGCAGTAGAAGGGGAGGAGGGTGGGGGGGAGGTGCGCTGATATTGTGGGGCCATCCTCTGGTAGCAGATTCAAGCTACACCAGTAGCTGTGTTATCTGTGGCTGACATGTGTCTGTCAGTTCTATACCAGCTTGTAGCTGTAGCTATGAGTATAGCCTCGTACCCAGGCTGCGTAGGAGGAGATAAACGTTTCTCTCCTCCCACACGGCCTGGGTACGAGGCTACTATGAGTATAAGCAGTCAAAGTTACTACTGAGAGATCGAAACTGTCTCGGCTCCACACCCCAAACCCAGTGCAGATTACTCTCAGTATCACATGTGCGAAGTGAAAGGTGAACATTTTCTCACACGTTCTACTTGAAGTGATATACCGGTACACGCTAAGTGAAGTCTGGGGGGCAAGACCAGGATTAAGGTCATTTTAAAGCCAGAATTCCAGAAGGAAGAAGAAGAGGAGGAGGAGGAGGATGGGCCATCATGTACTGGAGGGTGAAGTCTTATTCCCAGACTATCCTAGGAATGGGGTTGGAGAGACATGGGAATGAGACACTCATTTTGTGCATTGGATTCAGTGTCTACCTTCTCTCCACCCCCACACACTTAGAAACGACACATCAGTGACTTCAAAATCAACAACAGAATTGCGCATGTGCTTCAAGATGGACAGTGAGTGCAACACAAAGTGTACACTAAAGTTGTGTAATGTGGAGGTGGGTGCTTGCTAGACATAAGTTATTGTTAGTTTTAGGCCTAGGCTCTCCCCCATGTGACCTGTAACAATGAGCCTTACCCCTAACCTCTCATGTGGATGAGAGTATAGGCTGCAGTGGTAGCATGATAACTCTGTTAACCTCATTCCCAGGAGTGGTTCTGGGAATGAGACTAGGAACTTAGCCTTATTCCCAAGTTGTTTCATGAGTGGTTCTGGGAATGAGACTAGGAACTTAGCCTTATTCCCAGGCTGTTTCAGGAGTGGTTCTGGGAATGAGACTAGGAACTTAGCCTTATTCCCAGGCTGTTTCATGAGTGGTTCTGGGAATGAGACTAGGAACTTAGCCTTATTCCCAGGCTGTTTCATGAATTGTTCGAGACTGGGAACTCTGTTAGCCTCATTCCCAGGCTGTTTCATGTGTGGTCCTTGGAATAAGACAAGGAAGTCTGTTAACCTCATTCCCAGGCTGTTTCATGTGTGGTCCTTGGAATAAGACAAGGAAGTCTGTTAGCCTCATTCCCAGGCTGTTTCATCTGTGGTCCTTGGAATGAGACAAGGAAGTCTGTTAGCCTCATTCCCAGGCTGTTTCATGTGTGGTCCTTGGAATAAGACAAGGAACTCAAAGAACTCTATTATTTCCATTCCCGGGATAGTTTATGAATAGTCCTAGGAGTGAGACTAGGAATTAGCTGATTGACTTCCCTGTCTTTACAGGCTGGTGGAGGTGAAGTGGAAGCACGTGAGGGTGGGAAACGTGATTCGCCTGAAGAAGGATGACTTTGTCACGGTCAGTGTACAGACATAGCCGCACCGCACCGACTTACTGGGGATGCCCCATTCAATGATGTAATAATGACATCATGCTGAGTGTCTTACCCACCCTAGGCTGACATGCTGCTACTGTCGTCCAGTGAGCCCAACAGTCTGGCCTACATTGAGACAGCAGAGCTGGATGGGTAAGGAAGGTATTTGTCTGGCCTACATTGAGACAGCAGAGCTGGATGGGTAAGGAAGGTATTTGTCTGGCCTACATTGAGACAGCAGAGCTGGATGGGTAAGGAAGGTATTTGTCTGGCCTACATTGAGACAGCAGAGCTGGATGGGTAAGGAAGGTATTTGTCTGGCCTACATTGAGACAGCAGAGCTGGATGGGTAAGGAAGGTATTTGTCTGGCCTACATTGAGACAGCAGAGCTGGATGGGTAAGGAAGGTATTTGTCTGGCCTACATTGAGACAGCAGAGCTGGATGGGTAAGGAAGGTATTTTTCAGTGGCTTCTCAGTTGGCTTCTGCATAAATGAAGAGAAGGTTATCTGTTACCAACTTGAGCTCGGAAAATAACTTGCCGACGTTTCGACTGAATGCTCCAGTCGTCATCACCAGTCGTCATCACCTGCTCCAGTCGTCATCTCCAGTCGTCATCACCTGATGACGACTGGAGCATTCAGTCGAAACGTCAGCAAGTTATTTTCCGAGCTCAAGTTGGTAACAGATAACCTTCTCTTCATTTAAGGAAGATATTGCTCAATAAATGGGTCCACCGAAGAGTCCCTTTTCTCTTTGATGAGGACGGGTACAAGACTAGGGTGGTGCAACTACCCCCATCACTTTCTCCTTCCCTCTCCTTAGGGAGACGAATCTGAAGGTGAGAGAACCCCTCCCTGAGACAGCAGTACTGGGGGAAGATGCGAGCAAGCTTAGCGAGTTTGATGGTGAGGGCATACAGTCTCACACACACACGTGCACACACACACACGTTCACACGCACACACACACGCACACCAATGCATGCATGAACAATCAACCACATCTCCCTTTAAAAAAATAGGCCTAGGTGTTATGTAAAGTCACCCACTGCGCAGGACCCGTTTTGGCCAATACCAGGCCTCATGTCAGCTGCGCTGGGGTGACCAGGATATGGGGACTGCTATCTCATGCACAAAATGCAGTCAGGTGGCTGGCCATATCTGAAATGTCGGTATGCACACAGAGCTAGTTATATCTGATGAACAAACACAGGTGTGGTTAACGTATGGACTCTCTTCCATCAACCAATCATATCTCACACCCCATTGGATCAGAAATCTTTAGGAGGCAACAGTTGTTAAAGCAAATAATTTCTCATTTTTATTATGCAGGGTATGTTGAATGTGAACCTCCGAACAACCGACTGCACAAGTTTGTGGGGACCCTGACCTGGAACGATAAGCAGTACTCCATTGACAACGATAAAGTCTTACTCCGGGTGAGTGGAATCAATGAAGAAGAAAAGGTTGGAGAGAAGGGGAGAGGAGAGGGAGGAGGGAGGAGGGGAGGGAGAGAAGAGGGGAGGGAGAGAAGAGGGGAGGGAGGAGGGAGGAGGGAAGGGAGAGAAGAGGGGAGGGAGGAGAGAGGAAGAAAGGGAGAGAAGAGAGGAGGGGAGGGAGAGAAGGAGCAAGAGAAGAGGAAGGGGAAGGCAGAGGAAGAAGGAGACTGGGGGGCATATTCTGATGACACTTTCATCTACCCTAACCACCCTGTAGGGTTGCAGGTTGCGTAACACTCAGTGGATGTACGGAATTGTGGTCTATGCTGGCCATGACACCAAGTTGGTACAGAACAGCGGTGAGTGGAAGTAAAGGATATGGTCAATGTTCGATACACTACAGTGGAACCCCTCTTAAAGGACACCCCTAAAATAAGAACACCTTGGTTGATTAGGACGACAATTATTTTGGTTCCAATAGCGTCTGTAGTAAAGAGGTTCCACTGTGTAGCCTAATTGATAAGACTTTAGTCTCTCGAGTGATGGGTTGATCCCCATCGATGACAATCCTTTCATTTCTGAGTCCAATCCTTTTCTTATCCAAGTGTGTGGTGTGTTTGTTTGTTTGTTTGTTTGTTTGTTTGTTTGTTTGTTTGTGTGTTTGTTTGTTTGTTTGTTTGTTTGTGTGTTTGTTTGTTTGTTTGTTTGTTTGTTTGTTTGTTTGGCCTGTACCACTGTTTATGTTTACTCACTAGGAGATATTGTGAACATCTCGGGGGATGGTTTTTACTTGGAATATTATTATGCCTCTTTCTTTCTGCAGGGAGGACAAGGTTCAAACGCACTCGTCTCGACTTGCAGATGAACAGATTGGTGCTCTTTGTAAGTCCATCGACTTCCTTGTTTCTCTTTCCTCCAGTACGGAGAAGAGGAAATGGGCCTGGGTCCGACACTGGATTTCAGAGCTGTATTTGACATTTCTGTCACATATTTCCACGTTTGCAGATTCTGGGGTTCTTGGCGTTTCTACTCACCATATGTCTCATAGGCTCTGGGATCTTTGAGGCTGTCTATGGAGTTGTAAGCTACAAGTGTGCTGTAAAATATCTAATCTGCGGTAGTTATGTGCACTTACTCAAGCTGCCCGTTCTCATGTGGTCTTGATATACCATATAGCACTAAATTGTTGTGGGTATTTAATTTCGGAACTTTTCAACCATTTGCGAAATTAAAATGATGACCCAGTGTGGGTCTTTCAGTCACATATATGTACATGTACAAAATTGTCCAATAGAAGCCCATATAGTCCGGTCAAAATTATTGAACCGTACTGAAAATAGAACACCCGGTCACATAATTAGCAACAGTGGCTTATGTCTACGCGCAGCTGCGCAGTATGTGTTACTATTTTTAGTACTGGCGGTAAATTCCGACCGGTTTCAAATTTTACGGAGTTACACACTCTTACTCAAGCCGCCTATTCTTATGTGCTATATCGTATATGCAACGTTAATTGCTGATGGACCCTAGGAATTGTGTCATGTATATACGTCTCACAGAGTGGCCACACTTCAATGTGTACTATACTGGAAGTGCCTTTTTGCAGTCACTGAGGTCACCATACAGGGCTTCATTTAAGGGGGGGCATTCACCCTCCTTCGCCAGAATCTTGCCCCCCCCCCCCCCCCCCCCCCCCCCCCCCCCTTGGAACTTGTGAACACTGTATGAGGTGTGGGAACAAGACTAGCGACGCCCCCCCAAACTTATTAACTGTCAACTTTCGCCCCCTCTTGAGAATTTTTCAATCTTCTTGTCCTCCAACATGGCGGCTCTTTTCTATTTTTGTTTGTGTATTTTCTTAGTACTGTCTATTGAAGTTAGGCTAAACATTTCACTTTAACCCCTTGTTTCCTGCTAGCCTTCCACTTTAACCCCTTGTTTCCTGCTAGCCTTCCACTTTAACCCCTTGTTTCCTGCTAGCCTTCCACTTTAACCCCTTGTTTCCTGCTAGCCTTTCACTTTAACCCCTTGTTTCCTGCTAGCCTTTCTCAGTGTATGTTCAGTACACAAGTGCGGCACAAGACACCCCTGCGGAGATCGCCTTCCTCCAAATTCTCTCCAATCTCATCGTTCTCAACACCTTCGTCCCAATCTCCCTCTACGTCAGGTTAGAAAGAGCAGTCAGTCTAATTCCCAGGTCACTCCCATTTAGCCTGGGAATGAGACTCACCCACAGTGTAGCTAACTGCTGTGAACTACAGTAGGAAGTCACTCATGTCGAGACCCAAGGGTGTTCAGATAACCGAAATGTTTGGATACGTAAAATAAGGTCCAATTGTTTTAGGGGGCTGGATTAACCTAGCTTCAAGTCCCCCCACCTATCATCACTTACAAGTAGTGCTATTGTGCTGCAGATGGTGATAGCTGCGGTGGAGGACTGGGAACAATCTAGGTTTGGATTAGGCCATGTGGGGGGCAGGCTAGCTTTGGATAACTGGATGTTCTTCTACTGAGCATTATACAATAGTATTGTTACTAACCTCATTCCCAGGCCATTGAGACTTGTGTCTCCGTGATCTGGGAACCAAACTAGTACACAAGCATTGGCCAGTGAGGCTCCACTGTTCCAATACTAATGGCTGCACGTCCTGTGGCTTGTTTCTGCTCAGCGTGGAGGTCATCCGTCTTGGTCTGTCCCTGCTGATCAACTGGGATCGCAAGATGTACTATGAACCTAATGACATTCCTGCAATATCAAGGACCACCACCCTAAATGAGGAACTAGGACAGATTGAGTATATCTTCTCAGATAAGGTGTCTGTCTGTCTGTCTGTCTGTCTGTCTGTCTGTCTGTCTGTCTGTCTGTTTGTCTGTCTGTCTGTCTGTCTGTCTGTCTGTGTCTGTCTGTCTGTCTGTCTGTCTGTCTGTCTGTTTGTCTGTCTGTTTGTCTGTCTGGTGTCGACAGTTTATGTACAGTTAGGTCTACAGTGTAGCACACAGCAACTAATAATTCCCCTCCTCCCTCCCCTCTCCCTGTCCTTCCCTCCTCCCCCCTTCCTTTGCCCCCCTTTCTCCTCTCTTCCTCCCTCCCTCCTCCCCCCCCTCTGTCCACTCCCTCACAGACGGGCACACTGACACAGAACATTATGACCTTCCTCAAGTGTTCCATCCAGGGGGTGAAGTACGGTGAGGCAATCCCGGACGACAAGGACAATGAAGTAGTGGTGGCGACAGGAGAGGTCCTACAGGAGAAGAAACCTGAGTCACCCAGCTCCGTGAGTCTAAAGATTGGCATTGGGACAGTTTCGCTGGTGCAAATTTTCGCGGAAAAGCGTCCAGGCTCTTCAGAAGAAATTTTCGCGGTTTTATTTTCGCGGAACGCGGGACGCTCTGACCACACCCCAACTGGTTGATGCGACATCTTCGGAGCGTCTCTTATGGTTTTGTTGGTATTTTGTACAGTAGGAGGCTGATTCTTCTTTACAGCAACCATTTAGAGGGCAGACAGACTGTAGAGAACCATCATGTTCACATCGGTACTCGACGTACGCACGTAATGACGTCATCAATTTCCATCTTTTCACGGTTTTTATTTTCGCAGAAGCAGGTCTGTCCGCGAAAATCACGAAAATTTGCACCCAGCGAAAATTTCCCGCTATACGGTATTTCTAATGGCAGCCATGGGGCCAGGGGGGCCAGGGGGGGGCTGCTTTACCCGTGTCATTTTACCACAACTCGCACTAAGAGTAGTGGCCATGATAAAGAGATGGACGTTTCTGCTTTCTCCTGTGCAGGAGTTACCAAGGGTGGATTTTACCTCGTGGAACTCTTATGCTGACCCCACGTTCCGGTTCTATGATCAGAGCTTTCTGGACAGGTGCAGGGCAAGAGATAAGGTGTGTGTGGCCTGTGTTCATACTTCGTAAACTGTATAGTAACACTATATAGTGGCAGCTCTATCTTCTCTCTCTACTCCCCTCTCTTTCCTCCCCTCTCTCCTCTCTCCCTTCCCTCTCTCCTCTCTCCCTTCCCTCTCTCCTCTCTCCCTCCCCTCTCCTCCCTCCCCTCTCCTCCCTCCCCTCTCTCCCTCCCCTATCCTCCCTCCCCTCTCTCCCTCCCCTCTCTCCTCCCTCCCCTCTCCTCCCTCCCCTCTCCTCCCTCCCCTCTCTCTCCGCATCCTCTCCTTCCTCCCCTATCTCCTCGCATCCTCTCCTCCCTCCCCTCTCTCCCCCCCCCCCCCCCCTCCTTCTCCCCTCCCCTCACCTCCCCTCCTTAGCAATGTGATGAGTTCTTCAAGCTGCTCTGTCTCTGTCACACTGTGCTGCCTAGCATGGAGACAGGTAACCCTTCTGTTGCAGCCATCCATCACAAGATCACTGTCCT